>CM076578.1:215119751-215700023 GCA_034641835.2 Pinus albicaulis | reverse complement strand
TGCGTTCCTCAACGGAGTTATTGAGGAGGAGGTGTACATAGAGCAGCCTGAAGGTTTCGAGATCTTCAGCAGTGAGTCGCATGTGTGCCGACTCAAGAGAGCACTGTACGGGCTGAAGCAAGCACCTCGTGCTTGGTACACTCGGATAGACAGCTACTTCACCGTGCTTGGATTCTCCAAGAGTGAGGCGGATCCTAACCTGTACCAGATTGTGGTGGAGGGGAAGCTGTTGATCATCGTACTGTATGTAGATGATCTGATTTTGACGGGTGATGAGCGGTTGATACTTTCATGCAAGGAGGATCTTGCACGAGAGTTTGAGATGAAGGACTTGGGCATCCTTCATTATTTCCTGGGATTGGAGATTTGGCAGCGCAGCGGAGGACTGTTTGTTTCTCGGGGCAAGTATGCCCGGGAGATTCTGGAGAGGTTCAACATGCAAGGCTGCAAGCCTGTTGACACTCCTCTTCCTGGTGGTTGGAGGAAGGAGGATGCTACTTCAGCGGAGGTAGTGGATGCCACTGTCTATCGACGGTTGATGGGGTCGCTTATGTATCTGGTCAATACACGACCCGATATATGCTATGCAGTTAACCAGCTTTCGCAAGCTATGGTTAAGCCTACCAAGCTCTTTTGGAAGGCAGGTAAGCATGTATTGCGCTATATCAGAGGCACATCGAGATATGGTCTATGGTACAGACAAGAGGATGGAGCGAAGCTTTCTGGCTTCACTGATGCAGATTGGGCAGGGAGCCCAATGGACCGGAAGAGCACTTCTGGAGGAGTTTTCAGCATTGGGTCGACAGCAGTTTCCTGGTACAACAGGAAGTAGAGATCCGTGGCACTCAGTTCAGCAGAGGCCGAGTACATGGCAGCTAGCTTGGCTGCATGCGAGGCTATTTGGATGAGGAAGATCCTCGCAGGATTGTTCAGGTTGCATTTGGAGCCTACGGTGATCTACTGTGATAACCAGAGTTGCATTAAACTCTCGGCTAATCCAGTATTTCATGATAGGTCCAAACACATCGACATCAGGTACCATCATATCAGAGATTGTGTTCAGCGGAGAATCATGATGCTTTCATATGTTTCCACGGAGGATCAGGATGCCGACATCCTGACGAAGGCGCTCACCAGGAGCAAGTTCGAATTCCACAGAGGCAGGATAGGGGTTGCAGATAATCCATATCTTGCTGAGAGGGAGTGTTGAAAATGCGGCAAGATTTGCTCAGGTACGGTTCGAGATGGAGCGCAGCTTTACGCTCGCGTGCGAGATTGGGCGAGGGGCCCAATGGACGGAGAACGCACGGAGGAGTTTTCGACGTTGAGGTCGGCAGCCGGTTTCTGGTACAACGGTAGAGATCCGTGGCACTCGGTTCAGCAGAGGCCGAGTACATGGCAGCAAGCTTGGCTGCATGCGAGGCTATTTGGATGAGGAAGATCCTCGTTGGATTGTTCGGGTTGCATTTGGAGCCTACGGTGATTTACTGTGATAACCAGAGTTGCATTAAACTCTCGGCTAATCCGGTATTTCATGATAGATCCAAACACATCGACATCAGGTACCATCATATCAGAGATTGTGTTCAGCGGAGAATCATGATGCTTTCATATGTTCCCACGGAGGATCAGGATGCCGACATCCTGACGAAGGCGCTCACCAGGAGCAAGTTCGAATTCCACAGAGGCAGGATAGGGGTTGCAGATAATCCATATCTTGCGGAGAGGGAGTGTTGAAAATGCAGCAAGATGATGGAGCTTAGTGAAATGAAGTCGCCTTCACTAAGTGGGCCCGCAGGCAAATTCTGGCGCAAAAGTCTATTTTTAGACTATGTCTATTTTTAGACATATGGAGCATGGTCCAGGGGTTGCAGTATGTTATTCTTGGAGTATTGGTCATGTTGGTAAAAATAGATGGACCTCTATTTTTTGACCTATATTTTGATGTCTATATTTAGACTGCCTATCCTAAAAATAGGGAAGTCAAATATTATTTACCCTTAATAATATTTGGACTATAAACTTCAGTTTACTCTCCTGGAGCACTTCAGTTCGAGCCTCAGAAGTGGCTCATGCATCTGACAGAGGAATTACACTATTCCTAAGGGTTTGGTGAGCTCATGCATGGTTGACTTCAGTTAGGACTTCAGTGGCAGAAGTTTGGTGGAGTTGATGAGACAGTTGGTGGAGTTGTGTTCGGTTTAACTTATTTGAACTAGTTGAGATTAGTTTAACTAGCTAATCAACTAGTAATGAGTGGAGTGAATTAAATATTATTTAATTCATTAATTAGTAACTCATTATTCAACTCAAGAACACATCAGTTCACTACAGTGCATGATCAGTTCAGTGGAGACCGGTGAAAGAGGTAGATGAAAGGGTGGAGTTAGCTATTAGTGGCGACATCAGTTGTGCATGAGATTTGCACCACACTTGGAGGAATTTCCCATGATGATTGCGCTGTCAAGCCAAGGAGATTCGAACCTTGGATCTCTATTTAGACAGGCCATGATTGCGTAATAGAGGCAAGGCAAATAGTGGTGAGTTTTGAACCAGTAACATGTTCAAAACCAAGCTAGTTTGTGTGTAACTTTATGAGAAAGTACTGAGTACTTGTGAGGAGTATTGTACCGAGTTTGTTACATGATTTCTCCATTATAATATACACAATAGCTGTGGGGTTTTCAGCTATAAGCTTTCCCCATACATACTGTGTTAATGTGTATGATGATTTGATGTGTTATCGCTTGATTTTATTTCCGCATGTGTGATGATCTGAGTTAAGTGGAAGAGATTATGTGTTGCATATAAATTCGAATTGTATGTGATCAGGATAGTCTCGTTGGATAATTAATCATTATTCAGCAAATTTCTACAAGAACTTGCATTTTTTTCTTTTCTTGATGTGTTATCGGTATTTTTGTTACTTGATCTCTTGTCAACTATTCTTTATCAATATGAAACTTGTACCATATCATTCATTAATATATTTTATAAATAAATTATCAACTTTTCAGGTAAAAAAAATATATATCAAGAAACCGGTGTGATTTTAGATGATGTACGCATCGACATCAGTGTGTCGTGTTCTTATAAACGCACCGCCTAAACAGTATAAAACATCGTACGATGCTCTATGTCAACAAGGAGCACCGATGTGTTACATGTTAACCACCGCACCGATTAACATATACCAAATAATAAAATTGAATCGATTAGTTTTTTGTCTCTTATGGAGTGTCGTGGAGGGCGGTGCAACCTATTCTTATAAATGCCACAGCGCAAACAAGGGGCCTTTGTACGTACTATGGCTCAACTAGGAGACTAGGTGCGTTATATCTTACATGGTACATATATAAACATGATATATATATATATATATATATATATATATATATATATATATATATATATATATATATCGAAACAGTAAATGAGCAGTGCGCTATAATGAAATAGCGCACCAGTGTCTTATTTTACATATGGCGCATGGATTAAAAAAAAATTGTTTTTAAATTTTTTATCAAACAGTACGTGCGCGGTACGTTGGGATAAGCCGGTGCACCAGTGCGTTAGGTTACGCAGGGCGCACCGATTAAAAAAAATTCTGTTTTTTTTTAAATTCACGCAAGGGCCGACATGGATTGGGATCCGACTATGCAAGTCATCTTGTGGGTTAGATGTCATAGGCCTATATATAACAATACAAACCCTATAAATCTAAAATGAAAAGCCCTAATTTTGAAATCACAAAAACAAGAATAAGCAAGGGCATAAATAAAAAGAATGAAGGGTTTAGGGTAAAAATGGATTATTTATTTTTTTTTTTTCCTGAAAATGAACAACAAATTGAAATTTTTTACTTACTGCATAAAAAATACTGCAGAAAATGTAAAAAAAAAAAAATGAAATGTAATCATGAGATTGTTTTAAATTCTGTGCTACAAAGTTTGAATCGCCAGAGGTTTGGAATTTGATTCTCTGAATAGTTATGTTCGAAAGTATTTCGTTGCTCCACAGTGCTCTCGTGCTCTCTTGCTCCAGGTATGTCTCGTGAAAATCTCTAGCTGAATTTTTTTGCAAAAGTAGTGAAATAATGAAAAGTGTTTAGTATTTAAAGAATTGTTTTATGAAATTATATTTTCGAAAATATTTTGCCGCCCATTTTTCAATTTACAGCTTTTTTTTCGCTTTAAAAAAATAAAGTTGTGTTTTTTTTATTTGCAGATTTTCCTCACCAGTGCGTCAATTAATAACACCACACCGGTGCATCAGTTAATAACACGACACCGATGCACAGTAACTAAAACAACGTCAGTGCGGTTATCTGTACATAAGCACCAATAACAATAAGTCCATTTTTAAGACATCGTAATTACTTTCACGTGTGTGCACCAAAATTTATTGTTGATTTTGCTCAAATGCAGGGAGAAAATATCATAATTATATCGAATGGACAATTCTTCAAAATCCAATTCATTCCATAATATTTCTCAAAGTCTATCGCGGAGTTCTCCCTATCCATCTCGAGACGTAATATTCACTTCATATTTTATTTATATTCTCATTATCTAATTGAATTTATGTTTTTTATCAATGTCAATCAACTTAATAAAATTTATAATGTATACAAATTTGTAGGTTCATGCAGATTCAGAATTGAGTTCAGATGCACAAAATAATCAAACAGCTCCAAAACGTCGGAAGCTCTTATCAGGAGTAGCATACCGCAAGGCACATTTGGTAGATGAAAATGGATAGCCGCTTCACCCTGCCAATTGTAACAATATTGCATCTTCTAGCCATAATCCCGAGACAATGATGGTAATAATAAGTGTTTGGTATATTAATGTAATTATTTCAACATCAAACAAATTAATCATGCATTGTCAACGTTCTTACTAATTGATATCATAGATTTTGTACTAATCATGTTCAAATATATCTTTTGAAATTATTAGGATTCTAGTGATGATGAGCGACCTACCTACCGTCTTCCGTTGCACCCCACGACAATGTCAAATCGAGAGAAGGTTGAATTAAGATAAAAAATCAGAGAGGAACGATACCAAGAATGGTTGAATCAACCACCAATTCAATTCTCGCTATGTCCAGATTCACCAATTAGGAATGACTACAACAATAGTATTTATTCACAAGCTCACAATGGAGGCAATCAAATAGAGGTTGGTATGGATGATTACTTAAGGGATACGACTGCCATGGATACAATGTTGTTAGATGCATTCCAAAACGATAATCAGCTAGGGGATGATGCTCATATCGCTGACACCTTTTTCGAAAGCTTTAAATTTGCTTCCACCGCCCCTCTCTTTGGACTTGGCGGCCAGTAAAAGTCTATCCAGTTGGGGACAATGATGTTACTGTACAAATTGAAAGCAAATTTTGGTTTATCGAATTCATGTTTCTCGGAAAATTTTAGGTAAGTTACCATAAAGTCCTCCCTTATATAAATTTGAGAAATACAATCACACAATGATCATTACAAACGGTCAATTTTATGAATGTTAATAATTATATCGGCATTAATGTACATTTAATATTTTCCATGATCACCAACTACATGTTATTCAAAGATAAGGTTCTTCCGAGTGATAATGTCTTGCTCGGTAACTGCGAAGACGCAAAGAAATTGTTGAAAATGTTGGGTGTTGAGTACATATCATATCATGCATGTCCAAATGATTTTATTCTATATAGTGGAGAATATGTAGATAAAGAGATATGTCTGAAATGTGGGCATGACAGGTATGATAAATAAAAAAATAAGGGTAAATCATGTGGTCCTCCTTTTAAGATATTGAGGCACATGCCTATAATCCCAAGGATTCAAAGGCTCTTTCGTTGCAAAGAATTAGCTATGTTGCGGGGATGACATGCCTCACACAAAAGTGAGTTTGGAGTTATGAAAATCCCAATTGATTCAATAGCCATGAAGCATATAGAGGATGCATGGCCCAAAAAATTCAAGGATGAAGTACGAAGTCTACGACTCAGCATAGCCATGAATGGCGTCAACCCATATTCCCTCCAAAACACCAACTATTATGTTTGGCCTTTAGTAGTGATCAATAACAATATCCCCCCATGGTTTTCTGTGAAGAATGAACATCTTATGTTGGCTCTCATAGTCCCTGGTAGAAGACAAGTTAAGAATATTGATGTCTACTTACAACCACCGGTAGATGAATTGAAGGAATTATGGGATGGGATAAATGTATTCAATGTATCAAGACCCATCGCAGCAGAGAGGAGTTTTACATTGTATGACATATGTGCTTACATAACACATGATTATCCAGGCTTAGGAGTTTGCTATGGTAAATTACATGTTTATTGATTTGTTTATATACGTAACAATATTCTTTCGCATATTAGTTATTTAATTCATTAATGTAATTGTTTTGATATTCATGATATTCTTTAACGTGCCATGCATATAAATTGTATACAATAATCTCGCAGGTCTTGTAACAAAAGGGTATTTTGGATGTAAATGTTGTGGACCTTCTCTGAAAGCTAGATGGTCCAAGGACCTACGAAAGTCAATGTATGATTGCTCCAGGGTATTCTTCCTAGAATAACACCCTTATAGCAGAGTAGCATCCGCTTTCAATGGTAAATGAGAGAGAACCCAAAGGCCTCCAATAACGACACCAACTGAATGGCTTAGAGCATATGAGAGAGAGAAGTTGAAGGAGTTGGTAGAAATGTTCGATTCAAATGGGGAGCCTATGTTCGATGATCCAAAATTATTCGACACCTATGTTGAGAAATTTCCCATTGGGATGAAAATGAAATCTATCTTTTATAACCTCCCATATTGGGAGCATCTTAAGATTAACCACTTATTAGATCCCATGCATATATTTAAAAATGTTTCATCTTCTTTATGGAGGCACATATCATCAAAACAAAGTGACACATTGGTTGTTAGGAAATATCTTATTACTTCAAAAACTAAAAAGAAACATTGGCCAAGACGATTAGAAAGTACAATATCAGAGGCAGGCGCTGGTCCTTCTAATTCATGGTATTTCAAAGAAGGTGGTGTCCCATGGATTTTAAAAAAAGATTATCTTTCTTTGGCAAAGGAAGTTATAATGGGTGTGGGGGTGCCATCTTCATACGGGTCTTCACTACGACGTTGCTTTACTGTGGATGACCATTTATCTGGGTTGAAATTGCATGACCATTTGAATCTTCGAAGACTCGTACGTATAATGTCAAAAGCATGATTTTATATATATATATATATATATATTAATAAATTTTATCCCATGCAGAGATCATAAAACATAACTAATTTTGTATATTATTGCACGTGTTTATAACTTTGCAGTGTCATTATTCTTTGTTCGTGCGTGGGTGTGTGAAACATGAATTCCCTCAAGACATGCCATATCTAAATTATCTGTATTTGTACATTGGATCACGTCAGAGGAGATTCATGTGGCTAGCATTCCATGGTGGCATTAAGAGATAGTTGAGATTATTTGTATGTTTGAGAAGGAATTGCCAATGAGTTTCATGGACTTGCAGGTTTATCTTCTAATCCACTTAGTAGATGAGGTTGAATTAGTTGGGGTGGTTTCTTGTCGTTGGATGTTCTTCTTAGAGAGGTACACGAAGAAATTGAAAGGTTTTATTCGAAAAAGGGCAAAACCTGAGGGGTCTATGGCAGAGGGGTACATATCATATGAGTCTTTCTATTATGCCAATGAGTAAATCAAGCAGATCGACAATAGACTAGGTGCGGTGATTTGGGACGATGAAAGAGATGAAGACAAAAGAGAAGGGGAGTTGCTCCAAATGAATGGAAAAAAGCGCTTGATAAAGAGTAAGCGACTTATAATTTTAGGAATTTGACTTGTGTGATCCATAAATTATGTATCAAATCTTGTCCTGATGATGAACCACACTGGCTGGTTCGAAACGCGTCGACACAAATTTCTCCATTGTGATTTTCACCGAAAGATTTGATACATGACTTATAATTTTTCAAATTTACACAAAGTAAATATTCATGTTGAACTTCGATATAATGTATACTTTGATCTCTATGTACTATATAATGTCGGTTTGATTTCATCAGTGAATGCAGAAATTGAAGCAAAAAATAAATTTGTTCTTTACAATTTTGAAGCAACAACTGCGGGTTGCATTGTATGAACAAAAGAGGATGAAATGGGATAGTGATAGGAAATAATTTAGATGGTTGAATGGTAGAAGTGCAGCCTCGACAAGCTCAGATACATGCCGATCATCACATGCCTGCTGATTTGGTACTGGTGCCTTATGTTGATCAGGATCAATTGTCAGCTGCTCATCGTGATGACTCGACATGGTCGATGGTCCAGCCTGCTCATGATCATGAGTACTGTTGGATGCTGCAGGTTGCTAACTCGACGTGGCCGAAGGTCCAACCTACTCCCCATCATGATTATTGGTCGATGCTGCATGGTGCTCATTTGCGACGCAAAGTGAATGATGATCATTCCCTTGATCGTGATCATCAGATGATGCGTCGTTTCTCACAGACTATCGACGTATTGCATCTCTACCACGCCTATAACGTCGAAGGGCCCTCCTCAACCGTGTAACTAAGCTCATAGCTCCTACGACATGCCGCATCAGGGTGAACATGCCTCTCCACATCTGTACCAGCCTAGCATCGGCCTATATATCTCTCATAGTGGCGGGCTTGAATCCCACCTCCACAAAAAATGCACTGAGTTGGTCGCCCAACTCCATCCTCAATCTACTGTCAAGCCTACACCTAGCAAAAGACAGTACCGACACACCATGAGGACCAGGTCTGTATGCACTGGCCTGATCCTCAACATCTGCCATATCCTGATCGTCATCAGGATCCCCACCTAGATAATTTGGTGGCGCTGGCATCTCATCGCCATCAAATGACCCAATGTCTACAAAATATATATAAGCACACAACAATAATTAGGCAATTTCATTAAACAGTTTAATAAAAACAAGTTAAAGAACATGTTAGAATAAATTTAAATAAAACAATAATATTACCTCTATCATTCGGCGGGTCATCATTTGTGAAGAGGATGTTGGCACACCCTCGCCAATCCAAACCAGCATACAGACAAGGGACCATAAGGAAGGGATGCTCATCAACACTGGCTAGCAACTCTAGTGCATCATGTGATATCATCACGGAAAACTCAGACTTGCCCCTCTTGGGCATCATCTTTCCCCACATCTACATCCGTACATGCATCATTGACCTACGAGGCTACTGAACAAAAGCAGACCTCGTCTCTGGAAACCTCTCAAAAAATAAACAAAATAGCTCTGAAGCAAAAGGGAATTTCACCCTCCCTTCTGCATGAGCACGAAATCTATCTAAAGTTGTATAGAACTGCCACAAAAAAATGGCATACCACCTCACAAGTTGTGGCTCCTGTACTAAAGAATCAACATAAAATAGAAGCGGGAAACTGATGTGTTGCTCGTCACTGGTGTTGTGTGAAATGGTCGAAATTAGTAGTGAGAGGTACCTCATCTCCTTTCTACCAAATGAAGCAATACGTAACTAACCTCCAGAGACCTGAAAATATGAAGGAGACAATATATCCATGCTAATGTATCTCTGGGAGTACACCAACTGACTCCCTGTTGAATAGCTAATTGGGATCTCTGGGAACGAGGGAAAATCCACCCCTCTCCTCGATAGGCCAGTAATGAAATAGACGTCCTCCTCCGTGGGCGCATACCACTGGTTAGGACCAATCCAGAAGGCCTGTAGGTGGGCATTCCTACCTTAGGATCCCTTGGGTAGCTACTGTAATAGGCTGAGGGTATGCATCTCTCTCCCTCGCTCATGCCTCCTACAACCGAACCGTGTTTTACTGGTCTGCCTGTTGTTGTTCCCTCTCTTATCTCCTTTCGCGTCACTGAATGATTGATTTATTAAATACAATTTTTTTATTAAATGAGACATGTATTTAGGAATACACATATATAATTTTTTTTGAAAAAAAAAAAACAGTCGGTGCGCCACAAAAAATAGGCATGCACCAATACCGGTGCATCTTTTTTTGTTGCACACCAGAGGCAGTGCACTAGAGGTGAGGAAGAGATCCACAAGATACTAAACTTAAAGCTAGAGTATAGGATGGTCCAAGTGACCCATTCCTAATTACATTCAACTCATTCATTATGACTCAATGATGACTTTTATCCAATGAATCTACCCCTAGATAACTCATCCTTGACGTAATTACATTTACCATGATGAATTACATAAGTAGAAATATGATTTCTTGAAGAAAAGTCAAAATTTCAGAGAAACTTGGAAAAAATCAGCAAATTGGTCATTTGCGCCCTCCACTCTGCATTTGCACCCTGGCAATGTCATTTGCGCCCTCCATGTTCAAGACCAATTTTGGCTGACCTAAAGGTGTCCAAATTAGGCCCAAGATGGCTTGTTCGAAAGCCCTTCTTTTCCTCTTTCTGAATATGCCTCAAGTTTTGAAAAAGATGGTCATTTTCCCCCTCAAAAAGTCATTCTCCCAAGACTAGTATTTGCACAACGCCTAGTGATCTGAAATCGTGAGAACAAAGAATTTCTCATACAGAGATTGACTGTAGGGGCATTCACCGGATATTTCACCTTTACTAGAAAGGATGAATCCGGAGGCTACCTGGCCCTTCTACAGACTTTGCCTAAAGAAATAAAATGTAATCACAAAGATCCGATCAATGAAAGTATTTTTTTTAACTGCAAAGTATTCATTGATCCAACTTTCATGTGTGAATAGACAAGTATACATGTTCTGCAAATGAACTGTAGTGGTTTGAAGATGAACTGATAAGTTTTGTTCACTGTTTAAACCAGCTTGGGAAAAGTTTTCTTATAAAAATTTACTGTTTAAAAGAGCAGAATCTGGAAATATGCAGCAAAATTATACAGTATGATAGCAAATAATTGTTTAAGCGGTTCACCCCTCTCTTGGGCTACCTCCGCTGGATCAAGCCTCCCAAAATGGGCTTGTCCTCTTTGATTAAATTGCTCAAAATGTGAATACAACTGTATAGAAGCCTCAAAGGGAAAAATACACTGCAAATTAAGATTCAGAAGGCTATAATCAGCATAAAATGACTACAAAATCACCTCCATTGGATGAAGGTAGCCCAAAACAGCTCTTCTTCCCTTAGGCCCTGGTGGCTCCACGACCAAAAACGCTGGTAAATTCTTTGTTAGAGCACCCTGATGGCTCTGAAAACACTCCTAGCAGCTCCAGAATGTCGAAGAGACCCAAAATCAAAAAAAAATTCGTATCAAAAGGCCTCTCCTAGCCAAAGTTATGCCACATTTACTCCATCTGCCAGTTGGACTAAACAAACTCCAGTTAAATCTGGAGACACTGCCAGATAAGCCCGACAAAATAGAGGCGGCGCTAAATTTGGGGCACTCCGCCGAAACTGCCGCCGAAATGTGTGCTGACGTGTACTCCACGTAAACGCATTGATCGGAGTTTAATTGAATGAACTTTGGGTTTATAATATGGCATATTAAAGTTTGAAAACTATGTTAAAAACCCACGTAAATAGCCACGTAATACATTTTGAAATATGTTTAACAACCACCATTAAACATTTAACAACACATTTTCATTGCGCGCCTAGTTACTTAGCGCCGTGGTCCCGAGCGTATGGTTGTATGTGGGAGGGGGCTAGCCCCCTTTTGGGCCCCGCCCAATCAACAACACGCCATAACTATGACTGCGTTTGCAATGTTAAACAATAAACAAACCGTGGTTCAACGGTTAAGGCACTTGGCTGTTAACGCGCCCACCTAAGTTCGAATCCGACCGAGTCCATATATAAATTTTTGAAATGCCATTCCAAACCGACTTGGGGGCCCACGTGGCGGCCTCCGGGCTAGCCACGTGGCGCTCTGTAATTGGCCACAAGCGGAATATTCCGCAGAATATTCTGTGGAATATTCCACGAAATATTCCCAGAATATTCTGTGGAATATTCTTTTTTTAATAAAAATATATTTTTTCCCAAAGTCAAATTTTGGCCTTTTTTAACTGAAATTGACGAATCTTTAAACCTGAATATCTTCTGCATACGGCGTCGGATTTGAGTGTCGTTTGCGGTGTTGGGATCGTATCGCTGAGCTCTTTCCAGTCGATTTGTTTCAGAGCAATTCTGAGCACTTTCATTTTTTAGCCTTTTTCCATGGCTTGGACTTGAGCTCCTGATCACCTAGGTCAAAAAAGGGGCAGAAAGGTGATTTTTTGATGGTTTTTTGAGCTTTTCACCTATAAAAAGTGAAAACCAAGGCTGGAAACATGGTTTTATGAGATGATTTGGTCATTAGGAATCCAATGGTGCCTTTCTTTCCCTCAAAAAGTGCCCCAATTATTTGCGTAGCGCCTAGGGCGCTACGCAAATGCCCAATTTTCTGTTAAATGTTTGTCTCAAAAAACACAGAAATTTCCAGATTTTGCCAAAAAGTTAGGAAATGCCTCAAAATTGTTGGAATAGATGATGGTGATGTATCTAGGCTTGGAGGGAAGCCTCAGCAAGAATGTCCAATTTGTTCTTCTCCTCCATGGTCAAATCTTCAATTTTTGCATTGGCACTTTTGAGTTTGCCCAATGCAATTTTCTCCTTTAGTGCATGATGTTTGACCTTCCTCCTCAATAGGTCATTATCCTTATTTTCCTTTTCTAGCAGCTTCTCCAAATGTTTATTGGCTCTATCAAGCCATGGCTTCCTGTTCTCATTTATCACAATAGCAAGCTGCTCATTTAGGGTTAGCTGATCAACAAGCTCAACTTCCCTTTACCTCTCTAGAGCTAGAGCTCTTTTAAGCCCTCTAGTTCTAGGTCTCTGTCTTGGTACTTGTTCCTCATGTTCATCATCAAGTAAGCCATACTTCTCCAATGTTTCATCTAGCATGGCTTTTGATTTTTCTGCCTCCCTTTGAGCAGTGAAATACTTGACCTCATCAATGACCTACTTAGTCTTCAATTGTTCATTTTCTTGCTCAAGGAAGTTTATGACATATATGGCCCTATCAATATTAGTTTAAAGTTTCTTAATCTTGGTATCCTTACTAGCTGCATGAGTGATTTTGTCATCTTCATCCTCATCTAGGTCAACAAGCTGAAATTCTTGTTCTATTTCAGGAGTGTCCTCCTCATCGTGAATGACTGGCTCAATGACCTTCTCTTTACCTTTGTCCACCTGTTGTGTTGTTGTAGAAGGCATGGCCCCTTCCACTCCATGTGGAACAAACACATGCCTGAAGCCTCTTTGGTAGGTTTTTGGCAGTGGCTCAACCTCAACCATACTAGCCCACTTAGGCTCAATGTCCTCAATCCTGCTAGGTGACCCAAAATCATGATGAGATGGAGATGGAGGATCATGATGAGATGGAGATGAAGGAGGTGAATGGGATTGATCTGATGATGATTAATGTGCCATGGGATGATATGGATGGATGGAAGTGGATAGCTGGGATGATGAAGGGACATTTTGTGCATTCTGAGTGGATGGCTCTTTGAAAATATCATTAGCTATGAAGGTGCTCCATGCAATATTCAGTTGATTGAGATGGTGGATGACTATGATTTTTATGAGGGAATGATGAAATAGACTTCTCATTTGCTGTTCATACTCCTTCTTCTGGGCAATGTATGCCATCTTCTCTATACCCCAAAAAAGATAATAAGGTATGTTGAGCATCCTTACCCTAGTGAAATGCATTAAGAGCCGGATGTGATAGGAATAGAGCCTTGAAAATATTATTTCACATGAAAAGTATCTCATGATTATCTTCATCATTGGGGCATATCTGTCTAGGAGGTGAGAAAAAGGAAAGAACCTCTTTGTTTGATTTTGGTGTCTTGGTTTTAGGAAGAAGTCAAAGTCCTGTTTCTTCAACTTACCTTTCTTGAACCACTTCTCCCCAACATTTGGGATCCCGATAGCATCTGAAATAATAGCAGTGGATAAAGTGAAAGTGACACTAGCTAATATAACTTGGTTGTCATGGAGTCCAGATATGAAAAGTATAGTCAACATGGGATGGTGTTGGACCCTTTGAATTTTCTCACAAAAATCATAACAACCCACATGTTTGAAACATGTCACAGTCAATAGAGAAGCTAAGAGTTCCCCGGTGTTGGTAGGTTCAATTCTGAGCACTCTTCCTCCTTTATGTGGCCTCCTCACCTCTGTTTCCTCTCCTTCACTGAATGATGTGTTTTATTCCTCTGTTTCCATGGTGTTTTTGTCCAAACCCTAGGGATTAGGAAAGGGAAATGAGAAAGGGAAATGGGAAAGGGAAAATGAGGGAGATGTTTGATAGGGATATGTGAAATAGGGAGGGGATAGGGAGTAATGGTATGATAGATTTAGGATAGGGATTTAGGAAATGGAAGCTTAGGTAGATGTAACACCTAGGGCTTAGGGTTTTGGGAGAAAATTATAAGAAAAGGGAATTTTGCAAATGAGGGGTTTGGGAATAGGGTTTTATAAGTGTGGGAAGGATGCAAAGGGTAAGGAAGTGAATTTTGAGAGTTTTCACAAGTGTAATGGAATACTAGTGTTTTCTTCAATTTAAACACCAAATTATAACCTTAATTTACAAGAATTCAACACATAAGCTTATGAAAATGGTTTTTCATGGCATGAGCATCTTACTAGTTTGTTGGAGGTCAATGACTGAGTTTGTGGAGCTATGAAGATGATTTCTCACCACTTGGACACTTTCTAAATCTTGCTGGTCATTTGCGCCATGGATAGAGCATTTGCGCCCTTGCCTACACATTTGTGCCCTTGCCTACACATTTGCGCCCTCTGCTGAGTATTTGTGCCCTGCCTTAAACATTTGCACCCTAAACTGGGTATTTGTGCCCTTGTTTCAACGTTTGCGCCTTGCTTTCAACATTTACGCCTTGCCTTCTGCTCTTTTTCCAATTTCGCTCAGAAATTTTAAAATTTGGTCCCTTAGAGTGCTTGCTTGATGTTTGGAGGAGGCAAATGAAATTGAATTGATGTCAATGAGCTATAAATAGCTAAGTGTATTTGAATTTGAATTGAAAAACCCACTTTTCTAATGTCTCATTTCATTTTTTTGAAAACTTTTGCTAATTACCCTTTCATCTGATTTTTCTTCTTTACAGGATGATGTTGCTAGTGTTTGACACTTTTCTCTTTCAGTTTGGCATGTATGATTTGAGTTAGCAACTAGGGGAAAAACTTATATATATAGGAAGCATAAAATTACATAAAAAAATGAAATAATTCAAAAACTGTTTTTGAATAAAATTACATATTAGTATGAAAATCATACTTTAAAACCAAAATTACAACTTTAAGAAGGATATTTACATGCTGATAATCCTCTACAGATAATAATGAAATGCTTATTGAGTCACTCTCACAACTTTTTATGACCTTATTGAGATGAAATGGTGCATTTTGGACCTTGAACAATGAAACCTAATGACCTAATGAGACCTTGAATGACCTGACTGCATGTTTGACTTTGACTGACATAAGGCATAGTGAAATGAGATTTTCAAAAGTGTTTTTATGCTCAGTAAGACATGAAGGTGGGTCAACAAATGTGAAATTTTGAGAGAAAGTGAGGTTTTATGACTAGGGCTACCATTAGTGAATCAATTTTTTTCATGACCTAAATGGAATGATAAAAAATTTCAAAGTGGGACCCCCAAAATGAATATAAAAAGAGTAATTTTGATCACTAATGGAATCATGCATATTCTGACACTAACAACCAAGCACGAGGTGCTTGCTTCAACCCATACAGTGCTCTCTTGAGTCGACACACATGCGACTCACTATCAAAGATCTCGAAACCTTCTAGCTGCTCTATGTACACCTCCTCCTCAATAACTCCATTGAGAAACACAGTTTTCACATCCATCTGATGAATGCGCCACCCCATCTGCGGTGAGAGTGCAAGGATAGATCTAATGGAAGAGTACCTCGTGACTAGTGCGAAAGTCTCATCATAGTCAATCCCCTCAACTTGTGAGAATCCTCGGGCCACAAATCTAGCCTTGTACTTCTCCACACTCCCATCAGCAACTTGTTTTAACTGGTAGATCCATATAGATCCAACCACTGATTTTCCGACCGGTCTTGGGACAATATTCCATGCACTATTCTTGACGATGGAGTCATACTCCTCTACCATTGCATCAACCAAAATTGGTTGTTGCACTGCTTCCTGAAAGGAAGATGGTTCTGTCACAATACACTTGCTCATAAGATCCATGTATCCAGTAAACCCGTCTGGAGACTGTCTTTGTCTGCACAGTGAAGTAGGGGCTCCTACATTCTCTACTGCATCAAGTCTCAATCTATCAGCTTTCGTGGTGTGCCTTCTACCATTTCTGGTGGATGGCTCTGCATGAGTGTTTTCTGCCACTCCATGATCCTCCGCATGTAGCTGCTCCACATTTTGAGGTTCATTCTTTGGAACCAAGAGTTCCTCCTCTGCATGCAAATCCAACTCCCTTTCAAGGGACAATCGCATGGCTTTCTCCTCATCAAATGTTATATCCCTTCGCACAACAGTCATTCTGTTGTTTGGAAAATACACCCGATAGTTGTGGGGAGTTTCAGTGTACCCCACAAATATCCCAATATCAACTATTGATTCTAGCTTCTTCCTCGCGTCTTTGCTCACATGCACATAAACAGATAAGCAAAAAATCTTAAAATGTGAAACATCAGGTTTCTTACTAGTAAAAGCCTCTTCTGGTGTACTCATGCCAAGTATCCGATGAGGACAACGGTTTTGCACAAATACCGTTGTGTTGCATGCCTCCGCCCACAGATGCAATGATAGGCCCTGATCATGCAACATCGCTCGTGCTGCACCCACAATTGTTTTGTTCTTTCTTTATGCGACCCCATCTGCTGTGGGTTATAAGGCACAATCAGTTCTCTCTAAATTCCTTCTTTGATACAGAAGTTCTTGAATTCATTGGAGATGTACTCACCACCATTATTGCTCCTAATATCCTTCACATGCTTCCCCGTGTCTTTCTCCACCAGTGCTTTGAACTCAAGAAACTTTGAGAACGTCTGATCTTTCTTTTGCATGAAGTAGATCCAACACTTTCGAGAAAAGTCATCAACAAATATCACATAGTACTTATGCTTTGCTGTCAAAGCAGTAGAGAACAGTCCACACACGTCTGAGTGAACTCTCTCAAGGATTTTCGAAGCTCTATTCTCCTTCTCATGAAAAGTGGCCTTTGCATACTTCCCCATAGTACATCCCTTGCATGTGTCTGACTGCACAAGTGTACCCTTGGGAAGACCCATAGAAATCTGCTGCATGACCTTCAAGGCTCCATGGTGAAGATGGTCTAATCTCTTGTGCCATAACTCAGCCTCATCCCGACTCACCACATTGTCCGCCTTACCATCAATGTTGCGCAACCATCTACATCAAGTTTATATAGATTCTCAACTCGAATCCCAATCTTCTTGGCTTGTCCTGCTCTTTTGTGTCACAATAAATCTTTTCCTTCACTGAAAACAACATCATAGACTCTATCCTCCAACATTGCAACTGAGACTACATTTTTCTAGCATGGTACACGCATTACATATTTTAATTGAAAGGGTTTACTTGACTGTCTCTGGAAGGTAATGGTACCAATCCCGGAAGCACAGTATCACCCGTCATCACCCATTTCTATATGCATCTGGAAGTCCTTCTCCTCCAATCTACTGAAGAGTTCTTTGTCTTCCATCATGTGAAAGGATGCACCACAATGATCCCATTGCACTTGACACCATGCATGCAATGAGCAAGAAGTCAAGCTCAAATTGTGGGGCGAAAGCCTCACCAACTGCAAATCCTGAAGCCTTCTTGTTCTTCTTTTTTTGTGGACTATTAGTGGCATAATGTCCATGCTCGTGACAGTGAAAACACTTCACTCTAGACATGTCGTGCTTCTTGCCATCTTTACTGGACTCAGATTTGGAATGTAATTTCTTTCCTTTCCCCTTCTTCGCCTTGGCAACCAAAGTGCAATCTTCTTCATCTTCATTCTTAGATGAAGATCCATCTCTGCTATTCCGCTTGAATTCTTCTTGCACCAAATCCGACCAAAGTCGTTCCCAATCTGGCAGCTTTTCCCTTCCATTGACAGAGTCTTGATAACTATGCCAACACTTGGGAAGTCCTTATGCATATATGCTTAAATACCTTTCAATTTTTGTTTTTGTTTTTTTATTCCATTTTCATCAACATGTCCAGATACATCACCCCGATCGGGGAAGGGAATTGAACCTGTGATGAGTGTTATAACAACCCGCCTCACCGTTTAACCAAGACCCCACAGACAAAATACAAAATGAATGTTAGAATTCAAAAAAAAGATTGAATGATAAAATTCAAAGGTCAAAGAAAACAATTGAGATACATAATGAATATTTTAAATTTACAAATGGTAATTAATGAATTAAAAATACATTTTTATTATGAATTAACAATTGAGGTTAATGAATAATTAATAAAAAGTTAGAAAAATACTAAATAACTATTAAAATTATTGTGTAATTAATAAGAAAAAATTAACGGAAATAAACCATTTAATGAATAACTTTAATGAGTAATTAATAGGAAAAAAGAAAAACTAATGAATAAATACCCTATAATAGATGGTAAAAAATTATTAAAATATTATATAATGGGAAATAAATATGAAAACGAAAAGAGAGGGTTGAGGGCTTGGGGCGGGTGTGTGGTAGATTAATAAAGAATAAATGATGATTAATACACAAATAACAATAAATAAGGGAGAGGAGGGGGGGCAATTTAAATTCAATAGGGTAAGATAAATTTAAAAAAAAATTAAGAACCCAATAGGAAAAGGGTAAATTAATGATCAAAATTATGTATGAGAGGTTTCCAAAAGCCACAACAATACTATGATTATGTATCATGGAAGCATACACTCTCTTAAGCATAAAACTTTTTATTTTAAGGATAAATTTAAGTTGAAAATACTTAATTTATATGTTAAAGATGGAATTATATGCTAGAAAGAAGTTTTATAACGAAGTTAAGTATATATTTAGAAGAGGAATATATAATTTTATCTATTTAATTTTTTATACTAATTGAGATTTTTTTTTAAATGTTATTAGATATTCAATTTTATTTTAAATGCTATTAGATATTAAAGAAAAACATTATTATATATTATTTTTAATTTTTAATTTTAAAATTAATATAAAATTAGATAAAAAAAATTATAAGAATAAATTATTTATTTTAATTATTATTAAAATTATAATTTAGATAGAGAAATAGTTAAATATAATGTTTTTAAGAAAATATAGTTTTTAATTTCATATATGAAATTAAATTAAAAATATCTTCTTCTTTTTTAAATGGAATTATATGTTAGAATAAAACTTTAGGATGGGCTCATAATATATTTGGTTGCTGAAGCAAATCATCTTATCTAGACTACCTTAGTACAAGAATTTAGCACTTTTATATTAAAATGAAATTAGATGTCAAAGAAGGAACCACTTTAGTATAAGAATTTAGCACTTTTATGTCAAAATGAAATTAGATATTTTACAGTGAGCCAATTACAGGATTTATAGTGGCCATCCGCAAGCATATCATCAGTCCCACTTTGCTATAAAAAAATTAAGGCACACGATAGATCGAGCAGAGGAACATAAATTTGTGTTTATGATTAGTTGATCAAATTTGCTCTTGAGGTTTGAGAGCACAACCTCCATCCAGTGAACTAATAGGAGCTTCTGTAAAAGTAAGTACAGAAAAACTTTCACTTAGACTGAAATGGGTGTGTTCAAAGATGGGTTGGGAAGCATATATATGATGATCCAGTTGTTAGTTGTAAAGTTAGTTGCTATCTGCTATTGCTGTAGCACAGCTCGAATTAAGTGACACTGTGACAGGATCAGTTAATTTAAATGATGTGGGGCTTGCCTGCTTTGGCAATCTAGTACTCTTTATTACAAGCTTGTTAAGAGAAAGACTTTATTTGGAAATGGGTAAAAGGGATCTCATGGCCACCCTCACAGGTCCCAAAATCAAAGACATAAATAAGTTTGGACTGACCACCTCACAAGAATTTAATCAAGCCTCTGTTGTATTGTCAATGGATACATCCAATTATTCCATCCAGCAATTCATGAAATATATCCGCAATGCCCATGATGTGGCCTCCATACTGCTCCAATGTGCTCCTTTAAAAGATGCATTAACATCTCCTTCAATCCAAATTCCATCCGAATGTGCAGGTGCCATTCAAGAGATTTGTTCATGTAACATCCATGGATGCAATTGTAATTGCATTGTATTCAGGACAGTCAGAGATATCACAATCTTACTTGGTAAGAGGATGCCTGGAACACTACAACAAGTGTCTGATACCCTGTGCATACTGCCATCTCTGCAATGCATAAGAGGTGGTTGCCATTTGTTCAATCACGTGGGGGACATTTACAACGTGGAATTCCCTGCAGTCTGTGAAATGCTTGATTTTGAATTCAAGCCACCCCTCCAAGAAATCCCTATTTGCATCTGCATTCCACTGCATCCTGCAGCCACTGATGACTGGACAAGCCTGCTGATGAGATCTTTCAAGTCTAAAGACCAGGAAGACAGAGGAGCCATAGTCATGGCTTCTGATGCCCTGGAAAACTACCTGGATCGGAGCAGAGGAGATAGACTGGAAGAAGTATTCTACAGAACTACCTCCTTAATAGTGCCAAGGTTTGCAGAAGTATTAATCAACCTTGTACTGACTGGTTGGTTCAAAGTGGATGGCTTCTCTAGTGCCCTATTAGCGAGAAGGGCAATAAGCCATTACATCGTGGACAGTAAAGGAAATGGGTTCTGTGCCAATGTGTTTCTAACCAGTGCTGTGGTCAAGAGTACTGTAGATAACACCAGTGTTTGCCAAGTGCTGAGGTTTAGATGTAGTACTCTTCTGAGCCTCAGAACCTTATCGTTTATAGCGCGCTGTATCAACTTGATTTGCTCTGTTGCTTGGATTGTGCTTGCTGCATTAGAAAGCGGCGTTGGAAAATTTTATAAAATAAACTCCATTCCACCCTCAAAACCTAAAGTTGTTGCGATAATAACAGTCATCTGTATTGGATTGGGTATGGACTGTTTGGAAATGTTTTCCAAGAAAATTAGTGGGAGAAAAAAACTTCTGCTTAGGGTAGTGATAGTTTTAGAGATCGGTTGCATTGCAACAGCCAGCGCACTTTTAGGAGCTTTGGGTACAAAGGGCTTTGGAACATGGCACTATAGTGCTCTGCAAGCCCTAGTTTGGGCGAAATGGGGAATTGGGTGTTATCTACTGGGAGAGTATTCGCCCGAATATGTTCACAGACCTTCCAGGTCAACCACGATGCGTAGTGTACTTGAAAGTCTCGCATACTCATCGGCCAGGTGGATTGACAATGGAATTATGGTGTATTCTTCTGCATTCTTGTTCAATGCTCTCTTGTCTGCACTTCGTGGCATGCAAGCATAATATCCATGGAAGGACGAACTATGAAGCCTGTGAGATCATTGTGGTGTACTTTTCTTAGCTGCAACAATTCGGGGCATGTAGACGATGAAATTTGTCAGATCATTTCTACCAAGTTTCTTTTTGTCAGATCATGTAGACGATGAAGTTTTCTTAGCAAATTTCTTTTTTCTTAATTTAGGATGCCAGATCTTTTTGTTGTATCTTCTGCATTCTTATGCAATGCTGTCTTAGCTGTAGCATGGGCCATGTGGGAGTAATGTCCATGGAAGAATAGATGATGAAGTTCGTCTGGTTCTTCCTACTGTGTAACAAGCGTTTTTATTTTCTACTTTTAATATATGTAAATTTAAGGATAGATGATGAAGACTGAAGTTTGTCTGATTCTTCCTATTGTGTAACAAGCTTCTCTTTTTTGTGTATACAAATTTAATATTGTTAGATCTTTTTGCTGTACTCTTCTGCATTCTTGTGCAATGATGTCTTAGCTGTAGCTTGGATATGTGAAAGTAATGTCCATAGATGGATACATGATGAACTTTGTCTGATTTTTCCTGCTCTGTAACAGGCCTTTTTTTTTATGTGTATAAATTGAATGTTGTCAGATCTTTTTGCTGTAATCCTCTGCATTATTGTGCAATGTTGTCTTAAGCAGTAGTTTGGGGCATGTGAGAATAATGTCCATGGAAGGATAGATAATGAAATTTGTTTTACTTTTTCTACTTTATAACATGCTTTTACATATATTTAGTTTAATACCAGGAAAAGTGATTTGAACCTG
This sequence comes from Pinus albicaulis, assembly GCA_034641835.2. Taxonomy (NCBI): domain Eukaryota; kingdom Viridiplantae; phylum Streptophyta; class Pinopsida; order Pinales; family Pinaceae; genus Pinus; species Pinus albicaulis. The sequence goes on along the minus strand of CM076578.1, from coordinate 215,677,649 downwards.
AACATTTTTCATACAAGATCAATTACGAGTAATTCCAATATAGCAAGTCTATCCAGCAAGCTATAAAAGATGACAAAATTGCGGGGTACCTTGCCAAGGACATTGACATTGACTTAAATCTGTCAGTTGAGGAGCCATATCTATAAGAGGTTGCCAACTTCAGATATCAGGCTGCATACTTGCTATGAATCTTAGTGAAGATTGACATAATCAATAAACTGCCTAGAGGAGCTTTGAAGTCATTTATACTTCTTGGACAGTCTTGTCCTATCTAAGTTAACTGTGATAAGACAGACATTGTTTCAATAACAGTGATTCTTGTTTCATTAGTTTTTAATTAATTTTTTTTTACAAGTTATATAAAATTATCATACATAGTTTATTAAATAGATTTTTTTATTTAAGTATGAGAGGTTTCAGCAGTGCATTGTATTATATATTATTTTTGGGATTCAACTGCGTTAAGTAAGTCATTTATCTATGATCATTTCCATGAGAGGTAGTCGTAACTAACTAATTTCTCATCATTTTTGGATAATCCACTTAGCACTCGGGTAATGCTCACAAAAGTGAAGAAATGAGATTGAAACTAGTAAAATGAATCACATAATGTCAATCATCACTTAGTGATCTTGGACCCAGTAACCCAGACTTATTTCATTTATTATAAAATAAAATTTTCATTTATATGCTATCACCTGTAAATTTCAAAAGAATGATGGTTTTTCAAATTGGCCCTTTAATAATCAGAAGTTTGAAATCAGAAGCAAGATTGCTGCATTTTAATTAATTTATGTTCAATTTTGTTAAACATCTAGTTAGTACGATTTGAAATGCCTCAAACTGCAAATAGATACAGCATATAATTGACCTTCTTAACTGTCTAATCCAGGACAAGGCGTTGCATGATAAAATGACCACAGAAGAAACCATTGATGTTGATTTCAATGAAGGTTTTAAGATACTTGAGTGCAATAACTCAGAGAGAGAGAAAGACAATTGAAATAAGACTTTAGATTAAAACAAATTGTTCAAAATATTTAAATCCAAAATGTGCATTTTTTTTATTTTTATTTTTGGGATGAAGTTAAATTTTTCTTCAGTAATATATATTATTTTTTAGTTTTAGCCTGCTCTGCTTTGCTACTAAGGAAACTAAACCAGTGGCAGAACCATAAACTCTTAACTATTCGAGTTTGATGTCCGGCATAAAATACCAAAATATACACGGTCCAAACACCTAGACTATTCAACCAAGCAACTAAAAGACTGATAAGCAAAAAAACCAAGACAAAAAAACACCAGAAAAATATTAGCAGCTCATTGAGACTACGATGAGCTCCTCAATTGGCTCTTTGCCATGCCGCTGAGAGCTTCCTGGATCTAGTGGAAAGCCCAGATGTTCTTCAATCCTTTACATGCTACGATCCAAGGTCTTCATATGCAGCTGGAGCTCATCCAGCATTAACATAATCTCCTCCTTCCTTCCCAGCGAGGTCTTCATATGCAAATATATATCTACTGTTCACATGTATTGGCTGTGACAACCCCTGTTATGCCTCATTCCACGTTGCTTAGCTAGGCATGAATTACCAGCAGAGTTTAGTCATGGTAGAGCTTTGTTGAGGATTCCTTGCATTGGCCAGCCCATGTCCCTCGGGCTCCTCCCCGAGCCTCATAATATGGGATTCCACATCTATAACATGCACAGTAGGGCATCCCGAGTCCCGACACCTTAAACAGGAAACGAAACTCAAAGCCAAATAAACCTACAAGGGGAATAGAAACACCAGATTAAAAACCGGGTTAGAGAGCAGCAACTGTGAAAGGATTCCAAAGGATAAATGACAAAATGTCAAGGATGCAGAGTGAGGGCCAGTCAAAGGAGGTGGAGAAATTAAGCAATTGCCAACCTGTCGATTAGAGCGAAGACAATCAAGGAAAGAGCGAGGAAAAGCACGGAAATCTCTGGAAAAACCCGACAGACACGCAGAGGAGACCAACCATGCTAAATGCAACAAAATCAGAGAGCTGGGGCTCATAAAAACCATTAAATCTAGTGAAATTATGACTATGTGCTTGAACTGAGCACAATTACCTCCTAGCACACGATGATGATTGGAATGGATCGGTTGAGGGTGGGCAGGCCTCTTGGCACATTCCCTCCAATAATTGTTGGGTGATACAGCTAGCAAAATCATTCCCTACTTATCCTATCCCATCTCTTCCCACTCTATAAGGAAATCCACATCACTTTGTAATTCAATCATAGTCGTTTCTCAAAACTAAACTGAGAAAACCTTCCCCAAGTTATAGAGAATGGTGTAGAGGATTGTTCGCATCCCTTTGGGCAAGTCTATTTGCCACTTTGTTTCTTGAGCGTCTTATATTTGAAGTAATCACCAACAATGATGTTGGGACGATATCTACTACTCTATAAAGGTTAGCTTGCTTCCATCCTCCATCTTCCAATTGATTGAAACATGGTTGGGAGACAAATTGTGAAGGAGCTTTCTAAGTATCCTGATGATTACTCGAGAGTCACCTTCCATTATTAGTGTAGAAAAATTGAAAACTGAGGCTAACTGAAGACTAATCTCCAAAGCGAAGAGTTCAATAGAATTATTGCTAGTGTGACCAAGAGAACCTATGAAGAAATGGAGGATTCAACCTAGGTGGTCTTTGAAAACTCCACCATAACTTGTGGATCTTGGGTTGCCTTTGGAGGCCACATTGAAGTTAAGCTCGATGTAAATTCAATGGTAGTTGCTCCCAATAGGTTAGAATGCTAGGGGTTGCTTTATAGCTCTGATCAAAGGGGAAAACAAAATGGGGAAGAGAGTTCAATTTCGATTAAGGATGATTGATTCATTTTTCTAAGCTTTCATATCCTGATTCGGCCAAGAGTAAAGGAGGACTACTTCACGAACATTTTACTTGATTTTTGTCCAAATATTTGTCTCAACCTAACTTTTGGTATGGAAAATATTGTGATTTCTTTCCTTCCGAAGTTCCTAGAGTATGAAGCCCATTAGTAGATATAAATTCTATTGAGAATGGGGTTGGTGAAGACCCTGCTTGTCCCTGTGTCAATTTGAATGGCACATGATAGTAGTTGCTTGTGATCAGAGGTGGTCTGCATATGGAAAATATTAAGCACCATGCAATAAGTCAATAATTGACTTACTGCCTTTGCATCTAGCCCATTGGATAAGAATAAAGTAATATTCAATGGACAAGATGAAAATCCATTGTGTCCATCATTGATTTAGTGCATGGCGCTTAATATTTGTCTTCTACATATAGAAGTAGATTGAATAGATGGTGTGCATAGTTGCTAGACACCTGACACCTGTGACAAAAGAAGGAGGGTTCATGAAAGCTTCCCTTAATAGTTTATCCCAGGTTAGGGTTTTCCCATGAAGCCATAGGAAATTGGAAACTTTTATCACAATATTCTTTGTCTAGATGGTGGGCCATATGTTTATTATTGGGTGATTAGCATGCTTTTCTTTTAGAAAATAGGCTTCCTTGACAATGAATGAGCCTCGTGATTTGTATCCCCCTTGTACGATGTTTGGGCCATTTATAGATGGAATGAGTCTTTGCTAAAGATTCTTCTAGAAGGTACACTCATTCATCTTCTCATAGCTTAAGATGCCAAGTTTCTTTTGGTAACTAGCATCTCCATTGATTATCTTTAATGTCGTCATGTCAATTGTTTGTGACTAAATGCCCTATGTTGACTTTCATGGAGTCCCTTAATCCCCTCTCCTAGCTTGAGTTCCTAGCTTTGAAATTTTTTGCCATGAATCCTCCCAAAAAAGGGCTTCTTTTTCATTCTTAATTTTCTGATAAAAAAGTTGTATAAAATTTGATGCCTTTTCTACTAAGATTCCATATGGAGGACCCTAATTATGTGGACTACATACGCACCAATTATTGGGAGTTAGCTCCATTTCCATATTTTTGATTGCAAATTCGTCTCCATAAATCATGTCCACCTTAAATCCATCACCAAAAAGGTTTGGTTCTAAGGATTGTACTAAGTGTCTTGGGATCCTTTAGTCCTTATCCTCCTCTTAGATTAATGAGACACAACTTGTCCCAAGCCACCAGGGACCACTTTTTCTCTTGGTCGCACCCCCCCCCCCCTCCCCCCATAAGAAGGCTTTTTGGAGATTGCATATAGCACAAAGAACACTTTTTGGTCTCACTAAGTGTTGGAGCAAGGTCCCTTAGGACTGAATTTTTGAGTAAATAATAGTATCTTTTTGTAGTTTTGAGTCGTGCGCGCTAAGCAATGCACATGTCAAGAAGATTTGGGGCGGGTCAAAGTCCCTTCATGAGTTGTAATGGGCTAAAGGGTAAATCTAGGAGTCTCAAACCATGGTTTGCAGAGCTTAGGATGAGCGCAGGCTAAGGTATAAATAGAAGTCTAGATCGAGTCAGATGAGACAGTTTTTTATGGAAGTGTATATATGTTCTGAACTTTGAGGTGAACCTAAGTAATTGTCTGTGTCTGAAAGGCTCCTATTGTCTGTGTGCGCGGAGACCTTAATCTGGCTGTGTGTGCGGGTGGATAAGAAGGATTGTAAATGGTTTTGTGAATTGTTGATGAATAAAGAAGTGTTGGATAACACTGAGTACTGCATGCATCTGTTATCTGTTTTTGTGATCTATTTCCGCATATGATTTCTATTCATGTTTATGAGTTATATTATCTGTGATTGATCGGCTGCATACCTGTGTTTACTGCTGATATGAATGTTAGTTGCATAGATCTAGCTCTGTAAAGGTTTAATATTACATTGTTAGGACTGTTAAAGGAATTGCAGAACTTCTGTCCAGGTGCGTGCACTGGGTTAATTTGTGTTAATCAACCTAGGGTTTCTTGTTAGGGTTTCTGATGCACAAGTCAGCTTGTGAATTAAAGCAGATCTGAAGGTGCCCACTTCATTTAATTCTCACTCAGGGTACGAAAATCTAGTTCCAGCACCCCCCCCATACTGCTTCGGGTCAGAGTTTGGCCTGCGCAAGCAGGTCATTGCCGAAAGGGCCAGTAGTAAGAGGGTTTTTTTGGTTACGCGCTAACTCTGAACCTAGGTCAGGACCCCTCAAGCCAAAAAATAGTTCTATTGTCGGGACTGGGATCATTTTGAGAGAGATTAGGTGATGTGGAAGCCATCGAAGATCGAATTAGAAGACTGGTTTGAGAAAAAGATACTCGAATTATCCATCAAGGAGAACACAAGTAAGAGGTTGTCTGCTGAAGAGTGGGAAAATAATTATATTTTCACAGAAGGTCACAAAATATTCTTTGTGACCTCGAATTAGAAGACTGGTTTGAACAAAAGATACCTGAATTATCCATCAAGGAGAACACAAGTAAGAGGTTGTCTGCTGAAGAGTGGGAAAATAAGTATATTTTCACAGAAGGTCGCAAAATATTCTTTGTGACCTTTGCAAATGAATTACAGGAGTGGTCGTTAAGGTTAGCTGAGTTTCAGACATGTTGGAAGGATGATAAGATCACTCAGTGGACACCTGAGTTGATCCAACAATTAGAACAGACTGATAAATCCATCACCCGCACTGTAGATCATTGGGTTGAAAGCATTATGGGTGGGTTTGTAACAAAATTTGCAGTAAATAAGTTTGTGTCATATTCTGAAGCTGACAAGAGGTTCTTCAAAGGACTGAGGGGTAAGTTCTTACGCTCTCTGCCTTTGCTGATTAAGATGCTATTGTGTGAAAAGGGTGTTATGTGTAGTCACACTGAGTGAATGACCCCAAACGAAGTTGAAAGCACTACGCGCAATGGAAATTAATTTCAGGTTAACCAAAGAGGAGACAGGTCTGTATATAACCCTCTGAGGAACCTGCCTAATAGTGATACAAAGAATGGTGAGGATACGGGCGCCAAGGGTAGCCCTTCATCTACTCCGCCATCGAACTCGTGCAGGGGTAAGTCATCTCCTACCCCACCTCCACCACCACCAGGAGGCAATATGGTTGCGCATATGAAGCTACCCACCTTTAAGGGTGTGGGCAATGAAGACATGGACATATTCAGGTTTGTTGCAGGTGTAGTATGGACTGTTCAGAATGTCAATACTGATGTTGTCAAGAGGGCGCAGCTGGCCATGGCGTTTGAAGGTCACGCCCTGGACTGGTTTATGGGATATCTGGCTCAAAATGCTGATCCTCCTGTCAATGCAATCAAGAAGGCCTTAAAGCAATATTTCATAAAACCAAATTCCTACTCATAATGTGTAACAAAACTGAAAGACATCCGACAAGAACCAAAGGAATCTGTCTGGGAAGCAGATCAGTGATTGAAGTGCACCATCAGTGATGGAGGATTTATATATGATGATAAGCAGCATAAAGAATGGTTTATTTCCATGCTCCTACCACACCTGCATGACCCTATGTATCAATGGAAAATTGATTCTCAAGCAGAAGCTCTTGAAGTTGCTATGAAGCTGGAAGTCGTGCCCATAACTGATGACCAATTTGGAACTCTGCAAATCCAAAGTCAGTTAGAAGAAATGCACTTGGAAATTCAGAACCTGCACATAGACAGAGGGAAAGAAGTTGGCGCAGATGTATGAAGCATACGTTGTAAGGGTTCCGGTCACACAAAATATTAGTGTACCTTGCTTCAAGATTACATGCAAGCGGGAGGACCAAATCCATTATGACCCAAGGATGTTGCGAGACCAAGTGGTTCTCCTACGTTGTGGTGTGCTGACTGTCAAGTGGTTGGAAGGCATGGCACAAACCATTGCCCTCAATTAGGAAGCTTTATACCAGAACTGAAGCAGCAGTGGTGTAGGTTTTGCTCTTCAGTTGGCCATGATGATAATCATTGCCACACCTTTGATTTGATGATAGACAATGCCAACCTCTATAGAGTGCAAGCCGACCCATCTTCACCAACATCCCCCTCTGGGCGTGGTGGATCTCTAGCCAGAGGAAGGGGAGGAGGGAGAGGTGCAGGTGCAGGTTGTGGAAGAGTTGCTATAACTGTGGAGACACTGGACACTATGCGCGCGACTGTCTGAACCCTACGCAAAAGTCCTGCAGGTATTGTAGACAGTTTGAACAATTTATTGAAGATTGTCCTGTTTTGGTTACTAGAATGTAGGAGAAGAAACAACATATACCTACGCAGAATATACAAATGGTTCAAGCTGAGCTGCGAGATGACGATCCAAGTGTAAACATAATTACACGTAGTGATGCTGCCACCAGAGAAGACGGGGGAAAGAAGGCTGATGCAGGGCCATTGATCTGGAAGGCTTCTGAAAAGAAGGAAGGACTCAACCTGCATAAGGAAAAGGAGACTTTTGTAGAAGTCAGGAAGGATTTTGTTGCTGCAGGTGTGTCCACATCCAAGCCAATCACAGAAGAAAAGATTGATGATGAAGTCAAACCTTTCTTGCAAGCCTGCATTAAGCTATTACATAACCAGAAAGAAGTAGACAACCTTCAGGCTCTGATACATAGTTGTGCAGATAAGGACTTGCCTCGAACTGAGAGCAAGGATGTAAACAATATCTACAAAGCTAGAATAAGAATAGAACTCATCGGGAGATGCGCATGATCATGAAAATTGGAGAATATGAGATGGATCAGGTCACTTTAGACTTAAGGTCCGATGCAAATGTTCTACCTAAGCAGACTTGACAGAAGATGGGCGAACCAAAGCTGGAATGGTCCACCATTCAGCTGCGCATGGCTAATCAGCAGAAGATTATTCCACTAGGAAGACTCCCACAGGTTCTGGTAGACATTGCTAGAGTAAAGGTACGCACAAACTTTGAAGTAATACAAATTGTGGATGATGTAGACCCCTACCATGTGTTGCAAGGGCTGGATTGGGCCATCAATATGGGAGGCATCATCAACTTGAAGTGCATGAGCATGATCTTTGAAAACAATGGTACTCGGGTTATAGTACCTTTGGATCCGGCGGAAGGGGAGAGATATACATAACCAGTGCGTGAAGGAGATGATGTAAACCATATCTACAAGTTGACTACATGAGATGAGGATTGGATCAACCCTAATGCAGATGGGATGCTAAAATGGGAAAATGATAGCTCATGTTTCTCAGATTCAGATGGGGAGATGGAGAACTGGCAGAATCGTCTGCACGATGTTTCTACGTTGCGCTTCCTCAGAGTCACTAAAAATTTGCGATGCATCTCCTCAAAGGTAAGAGAATTACCCTATTTTGACGGTTCTGATAGTGTTGTATTATTTTTGGAAAAATTGGAAAAGGATGTACCAAAAGAGTAACGGTTTTGGGCACTCGACCTTGCTATGCTTGCAACTCCAACACGTTGGTGAGATACACATAAAGGGAACTTTGAAGATTGGGAATAATGCAACAGAATGACGCGGTTGCGCTTTGAGCAACCCACTACCCCACCAGTTGACATTTTTGGTGTCCGAGGTGATCCAAGCAAACACCTGGCTACATGGATGGAGGCTTGGGATAAGAAGCCCCGGGCCAAGTGGATTCACATGTTTGTCCATATGTTGGGACCAATCCCTACTGCATGGTATTTGGAGACAGAGCTGCGTCGAGGGACCCTTAATTGGGTGACAATGAGTGAAAGTTTCTTGTTAACCTTCGACATGGCCAGTGGATCAGAGGGATTGGATGAAGCCCTACAGGATATAGAAGCAATTGTATTTGATGATTCTCAGCCTTGAATAGAATGCACTATGCCAACATGGGAAGCACAGATGCAAGATATTGTCAACTGTAGAAATTTGTCAGTGTAAGAAAATGAGGAAGATCCAAGAAATACCAATATCCCCGAATCTGAGGGGGGGGCACCCAGTTGCAGGGCCCTTGTTAGGGATGGCGGATGTAACTAAGCCTCTGAAGCTAAAAGAAGTCAATGTTAGGATAGAGGACCAACCCATGTTGGCCAAAATAGGTGATTACAGGGATGATGACATAGTGGGAAAGATTGCAGAGCTATTGACAGAAAATTAAGACCTGTTTCCCATGAAATTTTCTGAGCTCAAAGAAATTGTAGGAGATTTGGGAGTTATGAAGATCACTCTGAAACTAGATGTGCGCCCTGTCAAGCAGCAACAATACCAGTTAAATCCAAAATATAAGCAAAAATTGAAGGAAGAATTAGAGAAGAATACTAAAAGGAGAATATTGAAGGAGAAATAAGGGTTTGTGTGGATGTATGCAAACTAAAAGATGCATGTGTACATGAACCCTTCCCTACTCCATTTTCAGATGAGATATTGGACAATGTGGGAGGAAAAGAGTCTTACTCTTTCATTGATGGATTTTCAGGGTATCATCAAATTAGGATCACACCAAAAGACTGAAGTAAGACCACTTTTACAACAGAATGGGGATCCTTCCAATACACAGTCATGCCTTTTGGATTAAAGAGTGCACCTACTATATTCTCGCGTGTAGTAGTATCTGTATTCAAGGAGTTTATGCACAAGTTTTTGGAGGTGTACTTTGATGACTGGACTATGGTTGGGCTGGTAAAGAAGCATGTGTCCAACCTGCGCATGATGCTTGACACTTGCAGGAAGCATAAGATCTTTCTTAACTTGAAGAAGTGTATGTTATGTGTTCCTTTTGGAATCTTGTTGGGACATATTGTTTGTCAGCAAGGATTGATGGTAGATCCAACCAAGATTTCTGTTATTATCAACTTAGAGATCCCTACCAATGAGAAACAATTGCGCTCTATTCTAGGACAAACCAGGTATTACGGAAAATTCATTCAGGGCTTTGCTCTGATCACTGCACCCATGGAGAAATTGTTGAAGAAGGATGTATCATTTTTCTAGGATGAGGAATGTAAAAAGAGATTTGAGACTCTAAAGGAAAAGATGGCTACTGCACCTATTATAATCTTCGCAGACTGGTCCAACGTTTTCCATGTACATGTTGATCCATCCAGAATTGCACTTGGAGTTGTTTTAGCGCAGCCAGGAGAAGGAGATATTGATCACATTGTTGCCTTTGCAAGTAGGAACCTCTCTAGTGTAGAGCACAACTACTCAACCACAGAGAGGGAAGATTTGTCTATGGTCTACACTCTGCAAAAATATAGGCACTATCTTCTAGGAGGGCACTTCAAGATGTTCACTGACCACTCTGCTTTGAAATACCTAGTCAGTAAGCCTATGTTGGGGGGGAAGATTTGTAGATAGATGTTTCTATTTCAGGAATATGATTTTGAAATCATTGTTAAGCCTGGTAAATTGAATGTTGGACCTGATCACCTATCACACATTGAGAGTGGGGAGGAACCAGCCAGTATGGAGGAGGGGCTACCTGATGCACAACTCTTTGATATTAAGGTGGTTGATGAACACTTTGCAAATATTATTCACTTTCTGACTATGTGAAGTGTGCCCGCTGAATACTCGCCGCAGCAAAAGAAAGAGTTGGTGTCACACGCAGCTGATTTTACACTAATTTCTGGTTAATTGTACAAGTTGGGAGCGGATGAAGTGTTAAGAAGGTATGTGTTGGAACATGAAAGACAAGACATCTTGGTTGAAGCTCATGGGGGAGTGGCAGGAGGCCACTATGTAGGGAAAGAGATTGCGCGGAAGGTGTTGCGTGTTGGGTTACGGTGGCTCACACTCCACAGTGATGCACATGCATATTGTCGAGCTTGTGATGCATGCCAAAGAATAGGGAAGCCATCGTGCAGGGATGAAATTCCATTGAAACCATAGATGGCCCTGTAGGCTTTTGATAAATTGGCCATAGACTTTGTTGGGCCTATCAATCCTCCTTGGAAGAAGACTAGCGTGCGCTACATCATCACTGTCATAGATTATGTAACCAGATGGGTTGAAGCTAAGCTAGTAAATAACTGTACTGCAGACACTACTGCACATTTCAATTTTAAAAATATCCTGACTAGATTTGGGTTCCAAAAGATATTGATGAGTGATAGGGGTACACACTTTGTTTATGAGACCATTGAAGCTTTGACAGAGGAATTTCAGATAAATCACTAGAAAAGTACTCCCTATCACCCTCAGGCAAATGGTTCAGTGGAAGCCTTCAACAAAATCCTGGAGAATGGACTCACAAAAATATTTAATGCAAATCGGAATGATTGGGACGTGCACATCCCTTCTGCGTTATGGGCTTATAGGACCACATGCAAGAAGTTGGCTGGTAAAACACCTTTCAAGATGGTTTATGGCCAAGAAGCAATCATGCCAATGGAATATGTTGTCCCAAGCCCGTGCATCACAACATTCACAAATAAGGCTGAACCACACATCATGGAGGAACGTCTATCACAGTTGGTTGCCTTAGAAGAGGATCGGTTTATTGCTAACTTTCATCAGCAAGTGCAAAAGGCACGTGAAAAGGTCTGACATGATAGGCACATCCAGCATAAGGCATTCAAAGAGGAAGATTTGGTGTTGTTGTATGGAAATCAGTTTGCACGCCACCCAGGAAAGTTCGGGAAGCATTGGTTAGGGCCATACATTGTGAAAGAAATCACTAATGGAGGTGCAGTGCGCTTGGCCACGTTCCGCAATGAGAGTCTTCCTGGGTACATCAACGAAAGCCGACTGAAGCCGTATAGGGATAACCTGTGCCTACCAAATGACTATATGGCTGGGGAATGGGAATCCACTTGTCTGCGCGCTACGCAGATGACATACGCAGGCAAGTGCGACATGAGCATAGAGGTAGGTCGTGATAAGAGAAACTAGTCTTTGGAACAATAAATCTGGGTGAAAAATCGATTTCACCATTGAATGGAGCGAGTTTTCTGCATCTAATGAGGATATCTTACGGGAATTTTGACCATTTTTATGGGGATAAGGTACCATTAATGAAGTTCTGATTGTTTTTACCATGGATGGCCTATATAAGGAAGGGCGCAGGTCATATTCTGTTCCTTTGATGTCTGAGAGAATTGTGCCTTGAAATTATCTCTGAGAACTATATGTCTGGCCGTGAAACCCCCCCATGATGTGAGCAACCCTGAATTCATCTTCGAAACCAAGAATGACGACCACTAACCCTGAGAGTGCGTCGTCTTAGGAGCACTCTGTGCTACTCATAACATCTACTAACCCCGTCTTTGACGATGTGCATGAAGTTGTTCTAGAAGTACATGAAGTCGTGTACATGCTGGCTAAAGGAAAGGGAAAGATGACTAAGGGGTCACCTCCAAGTCACAAATGTCACCTAGACAGATCACGTCCCCGTGCTAGGCGACGAAGGATAGGTTGCCTATGGCTGACCCGACCAAGAGGCCCATGAGTGCAACTCAGGAGTCCGTGCTCTTCGTCAAGCCCATCTCATGACTCCCTAAGTATGTAATACCGCGTAGACCCTCTGTGAAGGAACCAAAATATTTGGACATGGTGCATGATTATTTTCAGATGTCGTTGATCCCAAAGGAAGTCACCCTAGAGGGGGATATGTTTGGGAAGATCCCCTCAGTCAAATTTGATGATTACGACCTGGAAAATGAAAATACATTCCTTGAGCTAGCACCAGAATAATATTTGGAGAGGGTGGTGTATGTCAGATTTGTGAAGGTTGAGCCCATGCCTTGGGTGTGCGTGTTGAGAAATGCGGGAATCCTCAATCTATTGATGATTCCTCACTTTGATCGATACCCCATCACAGATATCTGTGTGTGCCAGCTGCTGGCGTTGGTACATGACATGTGCCTGTGGATCAAGAATCACATCCCTATAAACGCCGTGTTGATCCATTGGATCACCAACCTGCCAAATAAGGGGCCCAATCTAATGGCCAGTTATGGGAAAATTTAGGAACTTAAGGTAGCCACCTAGGTCAAAAAGTATTACAACGTGGGTGAGATTCCAGGGGCTTCTTGGTGTAGCATATTGATGACCCTACGGTGTGCCTTGGCACTCTAATGCTAGGCTACAAAATGATGTGAAAATGCAGGCCTAAGGTGGTCCCTGTGCACGTTATCGCACTGGTAGAACAATGTGAGAAAGGCATTAGCTACAATTGGTCGCAGTTCCTTTGTACGGAGCTACTAGAAAACGTGTGTGAGGCGCAGGAGGAAGGAAAGAAGTTCAACTATTCATGGTTGCTTCTATTGATTGCTTTGGTTGCATGGGAGACGCTAGGGAGCGTTGTCCTCCCTGAGATCGAGCCTAGAGTTTTTGAAGGAGTGCGTTACGCAAAGAGGGACTCCACAGACTTGAAGCGCGTGAGGGAGGATAAGATATTTTGGGTCTTATTCGAGGGTGAATTTGCCGTGCCTATCCACTTGCGCCCATGTTTGTCCCCGACCACATATGAAAAGTACAAGACTATTGCGGACTTCAAAGTATCAATGCACAATGTGCAGATCTAGTTGTGCAAGGACCCAATATGGTACAACCTGCCATATATGGTCACAGAGGCTGAAATCGACCTGGTCATTATGACTTGGCCTGAAGAATGGAAGACCAGGATAGACTCTGCTATGTCTATCACAACCTTCATGTCCGACAAAGAGGCAACCAAGGACAAAAAATTATAAAAGGAACTCGAGAAGGAAGCGGAAAAGGAAAAGGAACTTGAAGAGGAAGTTGAGGCGGATCTCGGAGGTATAGATGGCCTCGATGGTACAGAAGTCGAATCCCCTAGAGGATCTAAGCGCGACGCAGAAACCCCCAAGGGCCCACACAAGAAGCGAAAAGGTTCGAATGTAGGAAACACGGAAGAAGTCACTATCACAGAGGATGACTTGGACAAGATCGCAGATGTGGTTGCATCTGCCTCCAAGGATAGGTGGACTGCGCTCGAGGAGAGGTACAAGGTTGTAGTCAAGTCATTGTAGACTGGATTGCAGGTGTTGCAGCTTAAGACTGATAAAATTCAAGCGATTGTGGCTCAGGAGAGGCCGATTCAAGCAAGCGAGAGAACGAGTATGATAATCAACATGACAGATAGTAGGATCTACCCCTTCCTTGGAGCAACAGTCATGATGGAACAACTTGAATTGCACGCACATGTGCAAACCTACTCAGAAGTTGGAATTGAATTATCAATGCTCCCCAATGGAAAGCTACATGCGATCCAAACCATCATCACAAATGAGCTGCAGTGCCGAGAGGCGCGCATGCACCAAAAAATCATCGAAGCAGAGCAGAAGGTTGCAGAGAAAACACATGAGTCTTTTCATTATCATACATCGTAACAAGCAGCGATGGCACAACGCGCAGAGTTGGAAAAATTGATTGATTGTCTGTGTGGTGACCTACTAGAGGTTTCTATCCTTGCCTCAGATGCACCCCAGGCCAAGATTGAAGGTTTAATCACTGCCCTAAAGGCCCCCCATTCAGAAGTTCAAGCAGTCAAAGTAGACTTCAAGTAGCAGATCACAGATTTGCAAGAAAAGCTTCAGCCAGAAACTCTACCTGAAGTTCGAGTGCAAAGTGCTACTCTAGTTAAAGAAGCATAAACTAGTATTGCAGCAACCATCGATAAGGGTACAAAGCTTCTGGAGACCGCTATGGGCCTATGGACATCAATGCAGATGGATCCCCTTGTCAGAAAAATCTCACAGGAACTGCGTGCTAAAGAGCAGGCATTTGATGAGCTTCAGGAGGCATTGCCTACATTTTTTCCTGCTCATCGAATGACCCAATTGAAGACAAGCCAAATATTGTACGATGAGTTTGATGATCTACAGAGGAAGAAGCACATAGTGACTCACCACATGAAGGCATGGGCAGACAAAGCAATGAAATTGTCACATGATTTGGATGCTACTGTTAAGAACCTGAACCGGACTTACCAAAGTATCAACCTCGCAACAGAGGGTCTGATCTCTCAGAAATTGGTGGATACAACATAGAGTGAAACCAATTAGAGCGCGAGTGTCCTTGGGCCCTTCGCTGCTGCCATTGAGGAGATGAAGATGAAGATGAAGACCCTAGTACCTCTGTGACTTGGGACGAGTCACAAGATTGTGTTGGGGGACCGTTGGAGCAGGGACACTTAGGATCACATTTTTGAGTAAATAATAGTATATTTTTGTAGTTTTGAGTCGTGCGCGCTAAGCAATGCACAGGTCAAGAGGCTTTGGGGCAGTTCAAAGTTCCTTCATGAGTTGTAATGGGATGAAGGGTAAATCTAGGAGTCTCAAACCACGATTTGCGGACCTTAGGATCAGCACAGGCTAAGGCATACATAGAAGTCTAGATTGAGTCAGATGAGATAGTTTTTTATTGAAGTGTATGTATGTTCTGAACTTTTAGGCGAATCTAAGTAAGTGTCTGTGTTGAAAGGCTCCTGCTAGCTGTGTGCGTGGAGACCTTAGTCCGGCTCTGTGCGGACCCTGCTTGTTGTGTGCGCAGGTGGATCAGAAGGATTGTAAAGGGTTTTTCGAACTGTTGATGAATAAAGAAGTGTTGGATAAATCTTAGGAATACATGTATCTATTATCTTTTTCTTTGATATATTTCCGCATATGATTTATGTTCATGTTTATGAGTTATATTATCTGTGATTGGATCGGTTGTGTACATGTGTTTACTGCTGATATGAATGTTAGTTGCATAGACCTAGCTCTGTAAAGGTTGAATATTACATTGTTAGGACTGTTAAAGGCATTGTGGAACTTCTATTTGGGTGCGCGCACTGGATTAATCTGTGTTAATCAACCTAGGGTTTCTAGTGCGCAAGTCAATATGTGAGTTAAAGAAAATCTAAAGGTGCCCACTTCATTTAATTCTCTCTCAGGGTGTGGAAACCTAGTTCTAACAGCCCCGCCATACTGCTTCGGGTGAGACGTTGGCCTGAGCAAGTAGGTCATTGCCGAAAGGGCCAGTAGTAAGAGGGTTTTGTTGGTTATGCACTAACTCTGAACCTGGGTCAAGACCCCTCAAGCTAACACTAAGGCTAAGAAAAGGTAGGAAGGACTTGGAGAAAAAACTTGAGAAACACTGGATAGCTTGCTATGTTGAGAGAATGAAAGGTCCAACTTGTAACAACCCTTTTTGTACTACACCCTGTATGTGTAAATATCACCATGTGAATTTTTCGACATATGTAAATTTATGTGAAAATAAATTGGTGGTTGGTTGAAGGGAGGGACACATGGATCAAGTGCTTTGAGGGGGTTTCTTGTGGTGTGTCGTGAGCAGGCCCATACCAATTGCATTTAAATCCCCTTAACACCCTAACCATAGACTGGACTACGCTCCCTAATCAAGGAGACCAGTAGAATGCTCAAAATTAAAAGTGCTCGAAATTGGCGCAAAAAAAAATATCTTGTCGCCCTGAATCCAACACAACTTGTTTCACTCAAAATCAATATCGTATGCTCTCAATATCGTGTTCTGAATGATTTTCCAAACAAATAAAATTTTAAAATTTTGGGTTGTAGACATGCCCAGTTGGCAGTCCATATGCTGACCAGGCAAGTGACTGGGCATGATTGTGTATGTTTTTGGGCCAATGAATATTTGACAACTGTCCCTTTATTATTGGTTCATGGTTGGTGCAATTGACCAATTGTGGAGGGCCTTGTGGGCCAATGGATGGTAGCCACATGGCCTCCTCTTACTGGTGTAAAATTTTGTATATAGGTCGAAAAAAACTCCACGGGAATCGAACCACAAACCTCCGGAGTGGCAGCACGGTGCTCCACCACCGCGGCACAAGTGTTGCTTATAAACCATAGGCGGAGGGTGCTATTTAAATTTTATGTATTCATGTATTGGGGGTCGGGGTCGGGGTTAACCCCTGGCTCCTGTCCACCCAACCCATGAGACCGTAGGTTAGGCAGCCAAGAGCACATGGCTAACCCCGGCCCCAACACCACAAATCAACGTATTGCAACCACGGTCAAGTGGGGTCATCTAACCCAAAATCACTGGAACCAAACCACAATGTATATCACAGTTAATGTGGAATTACGGTTTATGTAATGGCACGGGAAGTGGAACAAACCTTGGGTAGGGTTCCGAGAACCTAACGCACTAATAAACCATGGCTCAACGCAACCATGCCATAGTTTTTTGGTGGTTCAAACCTCCGACGGGAACCCTAGTGCAACCACAGTCACTGGAAATTGAGTTAATTTGAAAGTTTTGGCGCGCATATTAAACATTACCACCAGAACTTTACCATAGTTGAATGCATGGTTGGGTTAATGGTATGGCGGGGTTGTCAAACCAAACCATAGTCCACCACCAACTACAATCACAGGCGGGGTTTAAGAAATGGTAGGATCCGTTTGAACGACCCTGGATTCGATGACCCTCATAATGCCACTAGGATCATTTTAGTCGGTTCGTGGTGGTTACTGTGAAAATTAATGAAGCGACAATTTACACCCAAACTGGTGCGAATCTCACTGACGGGGGGAAAATTTGTCGCCCAACATGGCCAAAAATTTTGGAATTTATCAGATGGATAGCAGGTGGGTGCGATTTGGAGGACAATTAG
The DNA here is from genome assembly GCA_034641835.2 of Pinus albicaulis. Classification (NCBI taxonomy): domain Eukaryota; kingdom Viridiplantae; phylum Streptophyta; class Pinopsida; order Pinales; family Pinaceae; genus Pinus; species Pinus albicaulis. The sequence continues at coordinate 215,660,176 of CM076578.1, read as the reverse complement.
CAGGAAAACTTCTCTGGAGCATAACTCAGTCATGTTTTGACCTTTTTTAGTGCAGAAAGATCCCAACTAGGGGTTTATGACTATTCTAGAGCCATTGGAGACAATATGTTTTCATTCTGAGCACTCCAAGTTTATGTAAACACATATTTTTGAGCATAATGAAAGAGACCCAACATTGGAAGTTGGACCATGAGATGTTGTCTTTTGTTGGCTATTATGGTACTATTTTCTATGTTATTTTATGCAAAAATGATCTAAACATAATCTTTTATGTGTTATTGTAACCTACATAATTGCATAAAAACCCTAACAATTTCACTTGAAAATTTTATCATAAACCTTCAAGTTTATATATACAGATCAATTTGTTATTAGAGTTGGCTCTTTGGTTGTTTTGAGGGTTTAATTTTGTTGCAAGTGTTTATGATGCTTACAAGGTTGAAGCTCAAAATAGGAGAAGGAAAACTTGTGGGAACAAGTCCTCAAGCTAGTTCAAGGAGAGAAAATTTGCCACAATCTCCACCACAAGTTTCACCTCAAATTTCACCAAAATCCTCACCATTCATGGAACATCAAGGAGAGCCTGACAATATGACTGAGGATGACAAGGCTTTTAGGAAATCATTCTTTGACATGCCTGAGATGGTGAAAGTTCTCTATGAGGAGAGGAATTCAAGGTTGCAAGGTGAGAGCTCAAATCCTCCAAATGGAGATGGAGGAAATGGAGACAAGCCTCCAAAAGGGAATGGAGGTAATGGTGATAAACCATCTCTAACTCCACCTCTCTCCTCACCCCCATCTTCACCATCATGATCATCATCTACATCAACCCCTTCACAAACACCTCCACATTCTCGAAAGGGACATGGTAAAACTCCATTTTGGAGCTTGACATAAATTTTGAATTGCCTATGTATAATGGAGAGGCAAATGCTGAGAAATTAGATAATTGGATTCATTAGCTTCAAGTGTATTGCAAGATACAAAGGATCAAGGATGACAAGACCAAGATTCAACTTGCTTCATTAAGGTTGGAAAGTGCAACACTTATTTGGTGGGAAGCCAAAACTCAAGAGGACATGAAGAAACATGGTAAGGTTTTATCCTCTTGGAATGATTTTTTTGTTGCATTAATAAAAAAGTTTTATCCTTTAGCATACATGCAGAAAGATATCATGGATTAGAAAAACTTTAGGCAATTAAAAGGTCAAAGCGTGCAAAGTTATACCCAATAGTTTTGAAGGAGAGCATTGATATTGGGTGTAGATTTATGCTCTCAAGAAACTTTTCTCAAATACATTGAAGGTTTACATAGCTAATTGAGACACACAATTCTCATGTTTACCCCTACAAATTTGGATGAGGTTTGTGTACAGGAAACACATCTAGAAGCAGAAGGGAAAAATGTTTCTAATGAAACTAATGAGAATTCCTTTGAGTCTGGAGACAAAGGAAAAGGGAAGAATAATGTTTCCATCAAGATGGAGAAAGAAAAAATCACATGCAAACATTGTTCCAAAGAGGGCCATGATGAAGACCATTGTTGGAAACTTCATCCTGAGATGAGACCCAAAAAGTTTACAAACAAGTAGAAAGAAAAGGTTGTTGCAACTATACAAGAAGATTTAGGATCAGATTTCAGGGATGAAAAAAATACCACAACCATGGGATTGAAAGGTATGGACATTGCAAGTACTAGTTCTTCAAATAATCTCAATGAAACTCAATATGAAAAAACAAGAATATAGCTTTTCCACAGACTTATTTTGAAACATACCAAGATAGATAAATTGTTTTATAGTGGATCACAAGCCTCATTTCATAAGACATTATCAAGAAATTGAATTTAGAAACCATTCCTCATCCTAAACCTTATCCTTTAGGTTGGGTATGTGAGAATGCAAAATTGCAAGTGACAAGGAAATTCATACTTAGATTTTCCATCACTGCAAACTTCCTTGATGAGGTTGAAGTTGATGTAGTTATGCTTGATATATGTGGTATTATTTTGGGAAGCCCATATCTATATGATAGGAGAGCCATTTTTCATCACTATGAGAATAAATATCATTTGTTCAAAAAATGGATTGAGAACATTGTTAGAGCACATAACAAGAAATTGAGTGTATCTCTTGTGAATGATGGACACATGAAGAAGATTGTTAGTGCTAGTCAGAATTTTGCATTGTTAATGTTCAAGCGCAAAGATATTGAGGAATCTAAAGCCTTTCAGAGATAAGAATCAAGTTTGAAATATGATTTCATTGAGGTTTCTAATCCATGTGATAAGATGTTTCAGGAGTCTAACATGTTTCCTCCTAAAAGAGGTAAGCAACATGAACATCAATTGCAGCAGGAGCCATCATTGTTGAAAATTGGTGTGAAAAAAATGACAGTGTTAAAGGATGCAGGGGTAAAAAAAAAAATGCAAAAGATATTTGACAAAGAGGACATTGGTTCCAAGATATCTTCTTGTGGGTTTCATAAATTTTTTTCTTAGAAGAAGGACAATGCATGGCGATGGTGATCACATTTGGTAAGGAGTCAATCCAAGTGCAAGGATAGACATGCTAAGCATCATTATGACGATAATGTTCAAGGTGAAGTGAACTTGAAATTTAATAAGTCTCCTTTGATTGAAGATCAAGGAAGGAATGTTTAAATTCCTTCAAGGGAAGTTTTATTTTCTAAATATCTTAGAAAATTGCAATAAGATATCATCTTTGGCAGAAAGACAATGACTCCAAAACAAGGGAAAGTGAATTACCTTCATGAGAAGCTCAAAGTGAAAAACCCAAGAAAAGATAAGTGGATTGAGACTGGAAGGGTGAGGGAACTGTACCCTCATCTAATATTTGTTGACTGAAAATGAGCTTTTGAAGGTCCAAACACTTCCAATGGGGAGGAATGATCCAGGGGATTAGTAAAATGCTCAAAATGACTCAAAACTAGGGACAAAACAAATTTCTTGTCTCCTTGAATACAATGCAACTTGTTTCACTCAAAACCGATATCGTATGCTCCCGATATCGCGTTTTGAATGATTTTCCAAGAAACTTAAATTTTAAAATTTTGGTTTGCAGGTATGGCCAGTCAACAGTCTGTGCATTTACTAGGAAAGTGACTAGGCATGACTATGTGTGTTTTTGGGCCAATGACTATTTGACAAGTGTCTCTTTATTATTGGTTCGTGGTTAGTTCAATTTGATTGGTTAAATGGTTGACCAATTGTGGAGGGCCACGTGGGCCAATGGCTGGCAACCACATGGCCTCCTCTTACTGGTGTAAAATTTTGTATAGAAGTCGAACAAACCCCCACAGGAATCAAACCGCACACCTCCAAAGTGGCATCATGGTGCTCCACCACCGCATCACAAGTGTTGCTTATAAACCATAGGTGGAGGGTATTATTTAAAGTTTATGTATTCATGTATTGGGGGTTGGGGTCAGGTTAACCCCTAGCCCCCACTACACCCAACTCACAAGACCACAGGTCAGGAAACTAAGGGCACGGGGTTAACCTCAGCCCCAACACCATAGATAAATGTATTGCAACCACGATCAAGCAGAGTTAGCTAACCTGAAACCACTGGAAACAAACCACAACATATATCACAGTTAATGTGAAGTTATGGTTTATGTTATGGAGAGGGGATTGGAACCAACCTTGGGTGTGGTTCCGAGAAGCTAACCCACACATAAACCTCGACCCAATGCAACCATGCCATATTTTGTTAGCGGTTCAAACCTACGGCGGGAACCTCGGAGCAACCACAGTCACCGGAAATGAGGTTAATTTAAAAGTTTTGGCGCGCATATTAAACCTTACCACCGAAACTTTACCATAGTCAATGCATGGTTGGGTTAATGGTATGGTAGGTTTGTCAAACCAAACCATAGTCCGCCACCAACTACAGTCGCCTGCAAGGTTTAAGAAATGGCAAGATCTGTTTGAACGACCCTGAATCGAGCGAACCTCATAAAATCCACTTGCCCCATTTTAGTCGATTCGTGGGGGTTACTGTGCAAATTAATGAAGCGACAATTTGCACCCAAACCAACACTAATCTCGCCAGCGCAGGGAAAAATTTTCGGCCCATGTGGCCGAAAATTGTGGAATTTGTAGGATGGATAGCAGGTGGGTGTGATTTGGAGGACAGTTAGCAGGAAAACTTCTCTAAAGCATAACTTAGTCATTTTTTGACCTTTTTGAGTGAAGAAAGATCCCATCTAAGGGTTTTTGACTATTCTGGAGCCATTGGAGACAATGTTTTTGCATTATGAGCATTGAAAGTTTATGTAAACACATATTTTTGAACATAATGAAAGAGGCCCAACATTGGAAGTTGGACCAGGAGATGTAGCTGAAGAGGGGTGAACTCCTTCATCATTTGGTGTATTATGATTATTGTTATGGTATTGTTGTCTCTGTTGTTTTCTGTAAAATTGAGCTAAATGTAATCTCTTATGTGTTAATGTAACTTACATAATTGCATAAAAACCCTAACAATTTCACTTGCAAATTTTATCATAAACCTTCAAGTTTACATATACAAACCATTCCCAAGCTTTGAAATTTTGGAGTGGGCAACAACAATGGAGGAAAACACCCATTCCTATTCCCTCTTCGTGGTTCGAGACAATGGAGAAATTTTATTAGGAGGAAAAGAGAAGGGGATCAGTAGGGGAACAAAGGGAGACAAAAAATTAGCAGGCATTAGACAAAAGAAAAATGCATGGAGAGAAATTTGTAATTCTCGTAGGAAGAAGAGTGGCCACATAGAAGTGACTTGGTAAATATTTGCAAAAAAGGAGAGCAAGCAGTGGTTGGAAGATCAATTTAAACTCTGAATTGGAATAGATTGTTACTGAGTCAATGTTCAAAAGCTAGGGGTGTGATTCCCTGCATTTTCTTCTATAGAAGCTCTAGAATGTGTGCCTAAGACTGAATGGCCAATGGGAGGCTCGGTGGATGACTGAACCACTTGGTGCTTGCTATGTTGCTAATAAACCACTCGACAGGGTAATTTGAACCACTATGGTGATTGTTGGAAGGGTTATTAAGCCACCTATACATTGGATTGCAAAGCTCTGTGGTGTTTTCCATGAAATTAAAACTATTAAACCACCTACACAATGGATTCAATATCCAGGAACTTAGAAATAACCCATTTTAACTTTGTGGGAAGTACTATATTTATTTAACTTAGATATTAAGTTAGTCATTGTGGTGCTTACTGCTAGAGAGAATTTGATAAACAACCTAGACAATGGAATCCATCCCCTGAGTGTTTGATCAAGCCTTTGGTTTTAATCCTCTATGCAAGCATCCCCCTAGACTCTGGATCTAGCTCTTGGGTGATCAACTGCAAGAGAGATTGCAGTGTCGTTGGCCTATGGTTGGGTCGAGAGTTAAATTCCTCCCTTCAGTTTCCAACCATTTCAATTTATTTAGATAAGTATAAAGTTGTGCATCTTTGGATCATAGGTTGTGATAGCCATGTTTTATTAATGATTGTTAATATAATATTTCATATTCATGTGTGAATGTCTCAAGGTTGTTATTACACTCACTACTATCTATCTTGGATTTTTTGGTTTTAATGATTACTAGCACCATGGAGCTACTACCATATTCATGATTTATAGGCTAGTTGTATGGTTTGAGTTGAGCATCTAGATGGATATGTTGGAAAGTTCGTACTCGTGAAAGTTGTTGTAAGTTGTGAATCCTTGCAAGTTTATTTATTGATGTTGTTTGGATTTTAAATCCAATTATTTACCTATAAATTTACAATGTTAATAAATGGATGATAAACATATTAAGAGTGATTTGGATACCTGTGTGAGTAGGTGGAAAACTTGTATTATCCATTAGAGGTCATGGTTCGACATCAGAATGTGCATCTCATGAAATTAGGCACCAGGGAAGGTTCCTCCTTTCCTTAAGAAACTCCCCAAATTTCCCTTATTTCCTTTTTCGTTAGCATGCCTATAGAATTTGATGATCCAGGGATCTCGTGGTGGAAAGGGACAATACTTATTTAGAAACATAAATTTCATCTAGGGCTGGATTTCCTTTACAAAAATTGATCCCATCCAGGATATGTGGATTTAGAGGTTAGCGATTCCCAATACTTATGTGGTGGCTTAGATTTCATCATCGATCATATTTCATTTTAAACAACCTTTCACATTTGGGATCCAGGGTTCCAGAAGTTAGCAATGGACAATACTTACAAGGATGTCAGATTACCCTGAAGCGAGCATTGGATCCAAGGATTTGGGGGTGGTGAGGGTGCACACTTCTTCAAAGTCTCAGATCTATTTGGGCTTGGATATCGTCCTTTTTCACTTGTCGTGAGGTTTATCACAACATTAATCATTAAATTTATAACTAGGCCTGCATCGTACTAATAATTAAAGTTACAATGAGGCCCACATCACACTGATCATTAAAGTTACAATGGGGCCTGCATCACACTGATAATGTTACATTAGATGAATCTGATATCTGGAGGTTTGAGAATTCGAGGTGATAAAGAGTTGCACATATATGAGAAGGTATAGATATGAATTTAGACATATTACATTCAAGTGGAGTGGATCAAGTGATATGGGGTTCAGGTGTGGTGAGGGTGCCCACTTAGGTGAAGCCCTAGATGACTCCAGGATGAATTACCCTTAGGCATAATTGGAATTCAAGATCTCGGGATCAGGGGATGGAAATGGCTGACATGAATTTGAAACACTAGTTTGTACACAGACCGGATATAACTGCAGAGTAACCCAATTTTCCATGGACTGGGGACTTAGTGGACCTTGCATTGTGTTGATGTAGTGCCATGAGAGCCAGATAGGGGAAAAATAGAAATCATGTGGTAGCATAATGATGATGTGGACTAGTATGATTGGACACACTTCTAATGAGCATAAATTTCAGATATGAATACCACCAAGCCTACCCCTTCTGCGACACTAGGTGAATAAACTGTTGCACAAGCTGTTGAGACCCCTACACCGGTGCAAAATAAGAAGGGACAGTCCTCGAGGTCCCGAACGTCACCCCGTCAGGAGACCCCAAAGCCGCGCTCAACTATTGCAGAGCGCTAGAAGAAGCATATGGAGGAGTTTCCAGAGACTATCATGGAGGAGGACTTTGGGGAAGTCATTAACCCCATCTCATGGTTGCCTGCATATGTCATGTTAGCGTAAGAAGTCACTCCTTGACTGCAAAAGGAGTAAGCCTTACACACCATAGTTCATTTCAAATTTTAAAGGGGTTGTTTGAGTGGTGGGATGACTTTCTCAAATATTTTTTAGTGATTTTATGTTCTTTAAGACATTCATGCATTTGGCAAGCTGTGGCAAGTATAAATTGTGTGGGTAAAAGGTTATATAGGGATCAGGGTATACAAGTGGAAGAATATGAATAACTGGTGCCTATTTCAGGAAATATTCCTATCCTAAATCAATCACACAACTATGATGATGGTTCTTTACACAAACTCTCTTTATGCAAAGTAAAATATCATTCAGAAAATAGATTGCATGTATAAAGTATTCCAAAAATCCTTTATGAAATCTTCACCGACATGTTCTATTACACACATATAGCTTGCAGAAGACTGAAAGCAAATAATTTACTGTTAAGTCATTTAACAACTTCACACTCACACTTTACTAGTTGTTGCAATTCATATTTTATAAGAAATTAACAAAGAAAAGATACACACCACACATTAGATGTTCCTTGAGTCACAAAATCCTCTAGCATGAAGGAAAAAGGGCTTTTTATTATATTAAGTCTTCAGGTAGACTAACCTCCAACCTGGAAATAGTATTTACAAGTGCTATATATAGCAAGAGAGGAACCAACTCCATCTCTTCTAAAAACAAGGAAACATTAATTATAACATAACATAGGTGTCAAAAGACATTACAACCTTATCTCATTGAAATATAACAGAAAGGATAGATGGAGAAAGAAGAAGAGAAGAATTCTGGGCTGAAATCTTAAATGTGTTGTCATGTTGCCCTTTTTCCTACTGAATTATCTCCTTGTGTCTTGGGTCTTTAATAACCATGTAGCTTCATTTAATAAGACCTGCAATAACCTCATAACCACATCTCACCAAAACTTGTATTGTCCATTTGGTTATGGGTTCTTATCCATCCTTAATTGTCTCGGAAAAACTTGCTGACAGGTGTCAAAATTCAGTTAAAACTGGTGCTGTCGGAAATTCTGGTAAAAACCTGTAACTGCGCAAAATCTGGAATGTTATCGGAAATTCCAGTAGTGCCCTATTTTTTTTCAAAATGCACAGAAAAATGCTGAAAATTTTGTGTTGACTTGTATTTTATGACACCTAGGATGTTGTTCAAAATTATGTCTGATAAGTAAAAAGGAATTAGTACCAGAAACCTTTTTACCTTTCCTCTATATGTGTTGTAGCTTCAACCAGTTTATCTAAATAATTTTTTCTATCAGCAGCTGATGTTCTAGATCTGGTTTCTCTTGTAGTTTCCTCCTTGACAGGGTCTTTGTCCTCCTTAGAACCCTTTTGCATTTTTCTTCTTTTTGGGGGCTCTGAGTGCTATTCTGAAGGGGTTGGGTTCTTGCTTTTCTTCATGGATTTCTCTGATTTCTCTGTCTGTCAACCTTCAGGTTTCCCTTCAACATCAATGAATTTTGTCATTATGCTTGGCTTATGTAGAGCCTTAGACTTAGGACTAAACTTATTGATGTCTCTTGTATGCCTTTTTCTGGTGCTATCAATAGGTTTAGCTTTTGCTTTCTTCTTCTTACTTCTGATTTCATATCCAGCATCCTTGAGGATTTCTTCATCTGATGGTGTACTAGGTTGATACTCTTTCTGCAACTTTTTCTGAAAATGTGCTTTCGGAATTTCTGGTAGCACCTGCGCTTTTGATTTATTTTATGTTGCATACCTTCTTCTTCTGGCTCTAGTGTAAACATTTGGAAATGGAGGAATATGGGGTACTATTTTCATGGACCTGGGTTTTCTTGCTGAGGAGCTCTCTTATTTTTCCACCTTTCTTTCAACTTTTACTGCATAAAATTTCTCTTTTTTTTCCCTTGGCCTTCTTATGAATGTTTTCTTTTTGGGCCTTTCTCTTTGTTCTTCTCTTTGCAGGCCGAGGATTAGGTTGTGGATTTGGAGGTGTAGGAGCATCTTGGTATGCCCTATAGAATAAAAAGTGGTCCCAAATCTGGTTTCTCTTTCCCATCTCTTCTTCAAATAGAACTTTGATGAAAGCTTGATGGTACAAGATATACTCAGAAACATCAGTATGGGTCTGAACCCTTGCTGAAGTCTTGGTCAGGATTTTCAACAAGAAAAATGGTAGATTCAATGTCTTCATCCCTGCAATATGAAAAAGAAACCTCATGTGATAGAGGAATACCACTGTATACCTCCTATCACATGTGAGGTATATCTTGATAAGATTGATAGCTTCCGCCCAGTTATCATTAAGGTAGCTGCTTGGAATCCTCTTTGCCCAATTTGGATCTCTGTGAGAATCTTTGAGGAAGCTGTTGAGATCACCTCCTGTAATAAATTGTCCTTTGAACCACCTTTCTCCTTCTTGAGGAAGGTTAAAGGCTTTAGCAATGGAGTCTTCAGAAACCTACAAAGTGAGGCTATAAATTGTAGCTTCATGTCCATTAAAAGAGTTAGAAAATTCTATGACTACTCCTAAGTGAGAGCTCCCTAACCTGGTACAAAGAGGATACCACCCTGAGTGCACAAACAAACTTCTTACCCTCGAAATGGCATCAACCAAATCTGCACCCTGTGGCTCTATTCGATTTATCTTACCACCTGTTTTAGTCATCTTCAGAAAAATAAATGCCTATGTATCCTGCAACTGATAGGTGGCAGAGTAGGGGAAGTTTTACCTTACAGGTGTGGCCTGTATTCACCTTTGGAATCTTATTTGAAATCCAAACTCCTTCTTGAACTATGACTCTTAGCAAATTCGAATCCCAACAACTAAAACTTCAAATGACAGAATTCCTATTTTTTAGGTGGTTTTAAAACTAAAAATTGGTCAATCACCCCATGAAAATCATCTTCCATCATTGAAAATATTCCTCACCATGATGTGCACCATGTGACACGCCATCACCACCTTCAGTTGGCTGTGTTTTCCGTATGAGAGCTCCAGATGGCTTATTGCAAGTGTGTTTATGACTTGCAGTCACATCTACAGTCTTTGTTGTTGATTGGCCGGAATTTACGGCAGGACTGTTGTGCAGCCATCCAAACGGTTATGGCGTGTGGTGTAACCACTACGATCCCCTTGATTCAGAAAAAACACGTACCTAGATACACAGATGACAGAATTGGCGTTGACAGGCATGACGGGTAACGGTTCAGTCCATAACTGCGGATGAAACATGTGGCTCAACATATATAACGACTTGAATTTAGCTAACTGACTGTAATACGACACCTATCACGAGATCTAAAAATATTTAAAAAATATTTGGGGCATATGACATGTGGTTTAACTAAATCGGATGTGTTTTTTTGTTTTATTTTAAAAACACAGTATGCTTCCAGAAATTCCAGTAGCATCGGAAAATAAAAATAAAAATACAGAAACAAGAAAATAACAGAATGTCTGAAAGGCTAAAAACTGGTGCTTCTGGAAATTCCTGTAGCGCCAATTTTTTTTTTAATTTTTTTAATTTTTTGAACTTTAATCCTAAAAATAAAACAATGGGATGGACTCATGACTTAGAAAAGAATTGTGCTAACATGTCACACTGCACAAAGCCCCTGTGAAGGTATCGAAGGATCTTGATAAGGTACGGTCATATGTCAATATGTCGTTGCTCCCCGAGAATGTCCTTGTGGAAGGCGATATGTTCACCAAAATTCTGATGTTGAAGATGGAGGATTGGGACCTGGCGGACCAGGAGAAATTTCCAGAGCTCGCGCCCGCTATGTACTTAGAAAATATTCCTTATGACGGTGGAGTAGTGCGCGTTGATCCAAATCCTTGGGTGTTGGGTCTGCAAAAATCAGGGTTGTTGAACCTATCATAGATTCCACACTTTGGGCGCAACCCAATTAATGACATCTGTGTGTGCCGGCTGCTCGCCCTAGTGCACAATGACTATTTTTGGCTCGACGAATGCATTCCAATTGATGCTGATATGATACATTGTATCACCAACCTTCCCAGTCAGGGGGTGGACCCAGTGGTGGCCTTTGGAGGAAAATGCCAGGAGAAGAAAGTTGCAAAAAAAGTCAAGAAATACTATAAGGTATCGGGCAACACTCGGGGATTCCTTGTCAGCAAAATCAGTGACCCCGCAGTACAATTTGGCATGATCATCCTCGCCTACAAGATGACGAGGAAGTGTCGGCCAAAGAAAGTCCCAACCCATGTCAATTCTTTAGTTGGGCAGTGCAAGAAGGGTGTACATTATAACTAGGCTCAGTATATGTGTACAGAGCTCTTGGAGAATTCGTGTGAAGTGCAGGAGGAGGGGAAACATTTTTACTATGCTTGGATATTACTCTTGATTGCGCTCATCAGATGGAAGCCATTGCAGATGCTACATTGTTTGTTGTTGCCTTTACCTCTATTGCACGATGTGCTCTGACCTCCGGTGGTGTCTTAGGCTGCAGCTTCATCTGTAGCTTGGCGATTTGTTGCTCGAACTATGCCCGGATGGTCTGAATTTCTATGCATGATGCCTTTAGCGCAATAACCAAGCTCTTTAACTTTTTTTTTGACACAAATGATGCAGGGGCAATTGTTATCACGAAATCTAACCCTGATAAGCTGCTCACCAAGTAGACTTCATGTAAATTTTTCAGACCAATATTTTGACTGAGGCTTAGCCTCCTCAACCTGAGAGGGCTCTCTCAAAGGTTTATGATTTTGATTAATGAATAGATGGCTAACTCTAAAATAAAAGGATAAAATGTATAACTAGTTGTATCACAGATTAGCAAACATTCATTGGGCCATGGAGTCAAGATATTCTTCAACAAAACATCATTATCTGTTTAGCATGGAAGTCAAGGCACTTGGAGTCCAGGTTAATAAATAAAACAGTAACACAGTGAAAAACACAGTCTATTTGCATTTTAAGGAAGTTACAGAATTGTCAAATGAATTCTAAGTAACACATACAAATACTATTGCAAATAGATAATGAGGAAGGCCATAGAAAGATGATACACATAAACTCCTTATGAATCTTGAGTTGTCAAAACAGATCTCTGTATTAAGTTGAAAAAGACACAGTCAACTACAATAACACAGTCAATTGCTAATGAAAATGCCCAACCTGTATGAATTTGACTTCATGCTCTATATAGAGAATTTACAATCTAGGATTCCTTGATCCTCCACTATAGAATTTGAATTCTCTTATTTTGACACATTTTCTAATCTTAAACATGCCATTAATTACAAAGTGACAACTTTACTGCCTTTGAAAAAGTCCTAGTTCTAATAGGAGTGAAAATCATAAATATGCTTGGAACAACCTTATCTAAACTTAAATACTTCCTTTGACAGCTGCAATCCCATGTATTTGAACTTTGATGATGCTTCCACCTTTGAGGTAATCCTGTTGATGATGCCAAAAACTGTCCTAAAAATCGAGAGACAGGTTTCTTGCTTTTTATCCCTTAACTTCCATTTTCATCTTCGAACACTTGTTAACATTGATAGCTTAGTTTCATATGTGTCACATGTGTTAATCATTGCCTTGAAACCTTTAATATTCCACCTGTGCAAATAAAAATCTCCGACATAGTGTAAAAGGGTATGAATATGTCTGCGCTATGAAAGTAGCCTTTTTTCGTAGCGTAATTTGTATGTAATTGAAAAAACTTTCCTTTAACCCATTTTCTCTCCTGTTTTACAATTGGAGCCTTTACCTGTAGTCTCCATGCTTCCACCAACAACATTTAAACTCAAAACCCATCAACCTTATCTCCAGAATTCGTATGTAAAAGTGCAAAAAGTCATCTTTAGCAGTTTCATAGCGTGCTATGAAACTGTTGTGTAAGCTTATTTCAAAACAGTCTTAAGAAATTTTTTAAGTTGAGGATATTTACACTTCACAAGGACTGATATTTTTATCAAAAAACATAGTAACTTAACCTCAAAAAGATGATTGTTATCAAAATTGGTCTTCACTTTAATGAAAAACTAATTTAAAATTTATCATTTTTCTGCACTGTTCCATTACCCTGTTTCATTGTTGCTTTAGCATTTCTTGAGATACTGTTAGTCGGATTTCTAAGTCCTCAACCTATCTCCTTAGTCTCCTGTTGCTGGTCCTCAAATGAGTATTCATAACCCTTACAAATATTGCTTCTTTTATGGCTGGTACAGTCCAAGTGAAATATTGTGCTTCACTGCTAATTATTTCTGGTTTAGAAACTTTATCACCTTCCCAGAGGGCTTTCATCCTCTTGAAACTTGTTTTTTCAATAGCATGCTTTCTAGCTCTCTTATTTAATCTGACAATTTCATAATTAGTTGATTTCAACTTTTCCTCCATCTCCTCATAACTGATTTTCTCTGTTTGTGTGGAGAATACTCTGTTTTTGGCCCTTTCTAGTATAGGTGAAGAAAGATCTATAAATTCTTCATGAATAGTAGATTTTTCCTCTATTTCTTCTAGCTCAACATTAAGCTCTTGCAATTTATTTGACTGTCTGGTTAGAGGTTTCCTAGCCTTGAAGACATATGCTGCATCCTCATCATTGAACTCCAATTTTTTAGATGACTTCATCTTTTTCTGTTTATCTTCATCAATTCTTATGAAGTCAGCTTGTACCAAAGGGGACTCTTCTATGTCTATGGCTTGCAATATAACATCTAAATTTATCTTTAGACCTGGACTGTCACTTGTTCCTGAAAACATTGCTTTCCCCTTTGCTTTTGCAACTTGACTCCTAGTCAATCTTTGTTGAACTTGTTTATTAGCTGACTGTTTCTGTGCAATTTCTTCAATTTCATCTAACCTTTGTTTTGTAGATTGAGGAGTTTCTTTAATGAAAAATGATGTCTTTCCTACCTGTTCTTTCACCTGCTTTCTAGGTTTTAACTTTACAAAACTTTTTGTCCTTGTCACTATAGGTTTACTGAATTCTGCTAGTGGAGTTTCTTTTGCCTTAGGGTTACTGCCTGTAGTTTGAGCTTCTACTCCAAATCCACATAAAAATAAAAATGATGACGATTCTCTGTTAATCTTTTGGAGTTCATTTAAAACCATTAGTTTGATTATACCATGGTGAAATAGAGAAGTTTCACACCCTTCAGATTTCATTTGAACCTTGTCTGCCATCTTAGTTATGCTTCTATACAGGAAATATGGTAAGTGTAAAGATATCATGCCTATAAAATGTAATAGAAGTTTAAAATGGTATGAATAAACTTTATGATACCTGCCCTCGCATGTAAAGTACCTCTGTATATAGAAGAGTATATTTGCATAGCTCTCTTTGATGCAGCTCCTGGGAATTGCATTGTTTAAATCCATCTCTGTGAATTCTGGCTTTAGAAACACCTTGCATGGCTCCATGTCAAATCTGAAACCATTAAACCATGTTTCTTGCCCTCTAGGAATCTCAGTTACCAAAGCTATGGTCTCAAGAGTAACTAATAAATTTAATATTCCAATCTTTGTGTTTGAACCACTGAAATGCAAGGCAAATTCCTTTGTTACCTGACTGTGTCCTCCCTACAACTTTTCACAAAAATTCAAACACCCTGCCTTCCTGAAGGCCTCTAACATTGTTTTTTCTTTAGCTAGGGCTCCTGTGCTTTCAGGTTCTGACCTTAGGCAATGCCCTGACCTGTGATTTTTCTTCTCTTCTGTCATTCTTGCACTCAAAAATTTATGTCTGCTTCCTGTAGAATCTGATTATCAGCCTCGCTTGCTAGAACAGTCAGCCTCGCTTGATAATGGATGAGGAAATATTTTGTGTAAGATGAACATAAGCTTAACACTTGAAAAAGATATGTTGAAGTGTTTTGCATGAAAACTGGAATAAGTAATCAGCCTTTTCAAATTCGAACTTCCCTTACATAATGAGATCTCTATGATTGCAATGATGAGTTTGAAAGGCTACACATTTTGGAAATGACCCCTAACTGACACCTAATGATGAAAACTTAACGGATTCTGGCTGATTTGATGATTTGACAGGACTTCCCTACTAATCTGCACTTTCGTAGCGCGCTTAGTGCATTTCCGAGGATATGTGCTACGAAAGTAGTAGCGCTTTCGTAGCGCAAATTTTTTTTTTTTTAACTGGCTACGCTACGAAAGTGCAGTTTCGTGGCTTATTGCAAAAAAACTTTTTCAAAGTTTAAAACATGGCTTGTAAATGGATGATGGGACCTTTAAACCATGAAATGAAACCTTTAAAATTTATTTGGAAATGAAAATGACACTTTAAAGACTTCAAACCCTATCACTTAAACTTTTAAGAATGAGATGACTCAAGACCCATTTAACACCATAACTAGAAACAAGGTAAACCTTCAAAGTTTAGAAAAAAAAAACTTTTGTAGTGATAACAACAGTGACCTCTGGCAGGTCACCACATACTTGATTGATCATAGCTTCCAATGTTGCGCGACGATCCTCAGCGGCACAATGCTCCTCTTCTATTGTCTACTGCTTCTGTTGCAACACGACTGCTTGCTGTTGAGACTCATTGGCAGTGTGGAAGGCACAAGCCTCCCGGTATTGTAATTCATCCACTATCATGTTGTGTATCACATGGAGTTTTCCACCTGATAGCACCGCTGGATCGATGTTGATCTCTCCATAGGCTCTCTGGGAAGCGTGCAAAGTAGGTGGCTCCACTATGATGGAAGGCACGGGGATTTGAAGTAGGCGGTTATCTCCGAGAGATGGCAGCATCATGCTGATGGGATGTACAATCATTTGCCCTAGGCTGGAAGTTGTCACGCTGGCTTGTAGCTAGCTCGCTTTTTGTATGCTCGCTTGTATTGAGCTCGCTTGCATTTTGAGCTCAAGGATACCCGAATGTACTCCGTCGAGCACAGATTTATACTGCACTTCCATGTTGGTCCAGATATCCTCTGCGGATGACTTGACTGTGTTTTCTATCTCAGTGAAATCATCCTCCGTGAGCGTGAGGTCCTCTTTTCCTGCCAATTTTGACCCCTTCATTTTCTTGCACGGACCTCTCGCGGCCTAAAAACCGTGCTTATTACCTTTCCTGGTCTGCGTGTCAAGACCCTCAGTGACTTCACCATATTTTTTTGCTGCATCCTTCTCCAAATTGATTGTTTCGCCTGTTGTAGTAGTCTCAAGCTCTGATTCAGCATCATTCCCTTTCTGTTGTGTATCTTTATTAGTTCTTGGCTTAGTTGGAGTCTTTAAAAATGATGATGAGGCACCCCCAGTGCTGTGAAGCTCTAACCAAGCAGGTGGCCATTCTGTTGTGACGCACACTAGGTTATCCTATGTGACCAAGTATGGTAGGTCATACCAGACACCTTCCACATCGCGCTTCGTGCGGATATGCATATTGTGGAATTTTTCTTTTATGTCCGCAATCAACTTATACTGCTCGTACAAGGTTGGCGATAGCCCGGGCTTCAATCTGATGGCTTGGAAGAGCGCAGAGTCAAATAAAACCCATAAAATCTTGTTTTCTGTGACTCTTTCTGGGATCTTCGAATTCCAAAGGGTTGCGTAGCGCGCGACTTCGCACATGTCTGGTTCAATATCTAAGAATTTCATATCTTGAGGTGGCTTTCATACGATGAGCGCAATCAGAAGTAATAGCCAAGCATATTAAAAATGTTTCCCCTCCTCTTATGCCTCGCGCACATTCTCTAGGAATTCTGTGCATGGATACTGAGCCAATTTATACTGTACGCCCTTCTCGCACTTGTAGAAATTTCTTAATCTTATATTTTATGCAGAAATTATTACTGTTAATCCAGTTATGCTCCTCCTACTTATATAAGTTATCAACTAAATAAATTCAAGTTAACATCGAAGCAAAACACATAATAGATCTCTACCAATTCAGATTTAGAATAAGTACATGCACACATTGAAAAAGTGACAAAGTTTTTTCTAGACAAATAGTCCCTGGAAAAACCCAATGTGGGAAAATCGGTCTCTGGCTGCAAGAGGGTTCTATTATTAAGAATATTTATGAATACACAAATCTAGGTTCCAGATCTAGAAAACTCGACAGATAAAAACTCTAGATCTACAGCTCACTCGCTGATCTAGGGCCAAAATAATGACTGATCCACACCCTTAAAGGGGATTTACAGAACTTAACCAAATATAGGCCTAGAAACCCCAGCGATGCCTCTGAAAGGCTCTATGTTAGCCTCTGAAGCCCCTGAAAGCCTCTGCGTCAGCCTTGGATGGCCTCCAAACCCTCAGCGCTACTCCAGAAGGGACTGCGTTACTCCAGAATGGGTGACGCAGTCACTGCGCTGCCCATAAGGGTCTCTGCGTAACCCTTGAAGGGTTTCCTAAAAATTACGATGTCCCTGTTGCTGATGCCTTCCTCTGCGCTTTCCTTGAGCTGATCTCTTCTCTGCCTCTTGTGTATTCTAGACCCTGGGTTCAGATCATCCCCTTGGTCTAAATTCCCCTCTCTGGAGCTAAAATACTTCTGAGTATTCTTAGCAAACCCTGCCCTAGAATCTCAACTTAGCTTCAGTGCTCTACCTCTGTGTGTCTTACAAATGACCCCAAGCCTTTCCTTTATACTTTTCTCGTTGACAAATCAACGACCCTGATCAAATCTTGAATCAATGGCTAATATTAAAAGAAATCTTGATCCATGTGACTTAAGACAATTTCATCACATGTTTAATTAAATTCACTTTAATTATTTTATTTTCCTAAGTTTTAACTTAGGAAATACATTAAAATAATTAATTAATTTAATATCTCCTAAACCAGATGAAATTTCCCAAATCCATTTCTGGGTCTTGTAGATAAGGTGAACTCTAGTCCTTCCTCAAAATTTGGGACCTAGAGCACAATTAATGCTACCCCAAATACAAAAAATCTCAACACTCCCTCTTAGCATCAAGGGTGTGCTCTAGCAATACATCACACTATGCATTACATGACTTTGAGTACTAGTTCTGTGTTGTTGAAGCTTGGCCTCCTGCCACTCAACTCTGCACTCGTGCTGCCATTCTGTATTGCTACCCATGACTCTGCCACTACCACTGCAACCACTGTACTGCAACTCCCTCTCAATATGTTGCATCTGTGTTGCTCATAGCACTACCACTGCTGATCTGCTGCACTGCAACTTCAATTATTGAGAGAAACAATTGAATATCCTACCCAATCTTTGACAAACAAGTCAAATGGGCTGCATCCTCATCACTGAATCTCCATAGGCTATAGATCTATGCTAGCATCTAAAGAATGATGCACAACTACATCTCTGCCTGTGTAATCAGAGTCTGCGCTACTGAAGTCACATCAGCTCCTTGTGCTGAAATCTATCACGCTCCTACTGTACTACATTGTCCCTCTGAAGCTCTTTACACTGTTGTAGCTTTGCACTGCGTAAGCAGCACTGCTGAAGTCACATCAGCCTCTGCATTGCTACTGCTTCTACGCTGCTACTGCTTTGCTCTGTGTTGTTCCTCCCAACCTTCAGATCCGCCTCTACTTTTGCCTCTTCTGTGATCTATGCACCCACTGCTCCACTTGTCCCGCTATTGTCTTAAGGCTACCGTAGCTCGCTTGTGACACAAGAGATGAGCTGCTCAAGGATCCCGCCTCTCTTCCATTTATCTCCTTTACATGTCCATGTCACCCCACCTCCTTGGTTTATGAGCACTCATGGCTACATCATCTCCTGACCCATCATCTTCCACAGCTGCTTTGGAAGAAGATGCTTCCTTGTCATTTTTATTCTCTGGACAATGGCTGAAAAAATGTCCCATTTCGCCACACTATAAGCACTTGATATTTGAAGGATCCTTTTTCTTCTTCGGCTGCTTCTTCGATGCCAAGGCTGCATCTTCCTCATCTTCCTTCTTTTCTTTTCTCAACGCAGGGATGTGTTGCCTCTTGGTGAATTTGTGTATTTCTTCTTGCCGCAGGATTGACCACAAACTATCCCAATCTGGGAGGTCCTCTCTGCCCAAGATACTTTGGACAAAGGTTTCCCACTCATCCGTGACTGCATTGAGGACAGTCTTGACTATCACTGCATCATCTACAGTTTCACCCGTTGCAGTTAGTTGATCCCTGATTGCCTGCAATCTGAAGAGGAAGTGTTCCATGTCTTCTCCCTTGGTCATCATGAATGACCTCATTTGGGTCTCCAAAAACATTTCCTTTGAACAGATTTTCCCTCATACAGGGAAGTCAGGGCCTTTCACATCTCATTAGTTGTCTTCTTCTCAGCTATGTGTGGTACAATATGGTCCTTGATACTGTCCATTATCAACCGCTTGGCATGCTCAACAACTTCCGTATGCTTCTGTAGGAGATCCGCATCTGTCGGTGTGGCCAGAGTCTGCTCTGCATGGTCTCTTAGATTGTATGCCTCAAGGACAATCAGGATCCTTTCTTTCCAAACCGAAAAGTTTGAGAGGCCCTCTAGCCTATCCTGATCACACACTCCATGAGGAGCCATATGCTCAGAATGTGTCAGAGCTCCTCCTATCTACACTAGAGATTTGGATCTAGGGTCCTTTACGAACTGGGCACCCTCTGCTCCCTCTGACACTTGATTTCCCTTCTTGGAAATCTACCAAATCAACTATGATTGAACTTCTCCTTTGATCCTTTGATTAAAATCTAAGTTTCCTTTGGCAAGAATTTTTTTTGAGAAGCTGATCAACCTCCCAATGTTTTTCACTTGTGCTAAGGCTAAAAATATGAAAACTTCATAAATTTAACCCCACCAGCTCTTCTGAATTTCTGCAGTCTTTTCTGGATTTGACAGATTCAGATCTGAATCATACTGGCTGGCTTCAGACCCAACCAACATTGTTTCTGAGCTCCCTATGTGTAGTAATTGTGTGGGCTTTCTAGGACACAGCCCTAGACAGTGTCACCCTTTGGCTCTGTGTGAATATGCTCCTGAAAACTGTGTTGTCCCTTCAGATATGCTTCTCTGCTGCTTTTCGAGTTGCTTTCTACAGCTAGATCCTTTAGATTCTTCAGCTGGTGACCCTTCTAGATCTGCAATTGCTCTGATATCATGTCAAAATTTTTGAATATTATATTTTATGCAGAAATTATTACTGTTAATCCGATTATGCTCCTCCTACTTATATAAGTTATCAACTGAATAAATTCAAGTTAACATCGAAGAAAAACACATAATAGATCTCTACCAATTCAGATCTAGAATAAGCACATGCACACATTGACAAAGTGACACAGTTATTTTTGGACAAATAGTCCCCGGAAAAACCCAATGTGGGAAACCGGTCTCTGGCTGCTGGAGGGTTCTATTATTAAGAATATTTCTGAATACACAACTCTCGGTTCCAGCTGGAAAACCCGACAGAGAAAAACTCTAGATCTACAACTCATTGGTTGATTTAGGGCCAAAATAATGACTGATCCATACCCTCAAATGGGATTTACAGAAATCAGCCAAATCTAGGCCTAGAAACCCCAGCACTGCCTCTGAAAGGCTCTGTGTCAGCCTCTGAAGCCCCTGAAAGCCTCTGCATTAGCCTTGGATGGCCTCCAAACCCTTAGTGCTAATCCAGGAGGGACTGTGTTACCCAAGAATGGGTGACGCAGTCACTACGTTGCCCCTAAGGGTCTCTGCGTAACCCCTGAAGGGTTTCCTAAAAATTACGTTGGCCCTACTGCTACTGCCTTCCTCTGCGTTGTCCTTGAGCTGATCTCTTCTCTACCTCTTATGTATTCTATACCCTGGGATCAGATCATCCCCTTGGTCTAAATTCCCCTCTCTGCATCTGAAACACTTCTGAGTATTCATAGCAAACCCTGCCCTAGAATCTCAGCTTAGCTTTAGTGCTCTGCCTCTGTGTGTCCTACAAATGATCCCAAGCATTTCCTTTATAATTTTCTCATTGACAAATCAACGACAATGATCAAATCTTGAATCAATGGCTGAGATTAAAAGAAAGCTTGACCCGTGTGACTTAAGATAATTTCATCACATGTTTAATTAAATTCACTTTAATTATTTTATTTTCCTAAGTTTTAACTTAGGAAATATATTAAAATAATTAATTAATTTAATATCTCCTAAACCAGATGAAATTTCCTAAATCCATTTCTGGGTCTTGTAGATCAGGTGAACTCTAGTCCTTCCTCAAAATTTGGGACCTAGAGCACAACTGATGCTACCCCAAATACACAAAACCTCAACAACACTACCTAACTAAATCAATGACATGGGTTAGGAATTCCTTTGGCTGGCACTTCCTCATCATCTTGGAGGCGAGGATGATCATGCCAAATTGTACTGCGGGGTCACTTATTTCGCTGACAAGGAATCCCCAATTGTTGCGCAATACCTTATAGTCTTTCTTGAATTTGTCTACAACTCTCTTCTCCTGGAATTTTCCTCCAAAGGCCGCCACTGAGTTTGCCCCCTAACTGGGCAGGTTAGTGATACGATGTATCAGATCAACATCAATTGGAATGCGCTCGTCGAGCCACAAACATTCATCGTGCACCAGGGTGAGCAACTAGCACACACAGATGTCGTTAATTGGGTTGCGCCCGAAGTGCGAAATATGTAATAGGTTCATCAACCTTGGCTTTTGCATACCTAACGCCCAGGGATTTGGTTCAACGCGCAGTACTCCACTGTCATAAGGAATATATTCTATGTACATAGCGAGTGCGAGCTTTGGAAATTTCTCTTTGTTCATAGGGTCCCAGTCATCCATCTTCAACAACGGAATTTTGGTAAACATATCGCCTTCCACATGGACATTCTCGGGGAGCAGCGGCATATTGATATATGGCCACACCTTATCAAGATCCTTCGGGGCCTTTACAAAAATTCAGAGCAATAAGTAAAGCTATTTTTTAGAAAGTTTTACTTAGTGTTCCATTTTGGAAGGATATCCACTAATTTTTTTAAAGTTAGTCATTTATTTATTAGATAATCCTTTATTGATTTGAGGGAAAATATGTATATAAAGTGAGTCGAGCTTTGCATGGTGCGACATATGTAGGCAACCATGAGATGGGGTCAGCAATTTCCACAACATGCTCCTCTATGATAGTCTCCAGAAATTCCTCCATAGGCTTCTTTTGGAGCTCTACAGCAGTTGAGTGCGGCTTTGGTGTCTTCTGACAGGGTGACGTTCGGGACCCCGGACTGCCCCTTCTTAGTTTGCACTGGCGCAGGGGTCTCAACAGCCTGCACAATGGTTTCTTCACCTAGCGTTGGAGAAGGGGTAGGCTTGGTGGCAGTCATTCTTGGTGGCTATTAAGGGGTTGTTGGATGTCCACTAAAGGAAAAATCTAGGAGAACTTTATCCTATGGTGTCACCCACTGGTGGTGGGTAAAATATGTTTGACATATTATTAAGGAGGTTTGAACCCTGAGCTATTTTTGTATTTTGGTGACCTTTACACATTGAGAATGTCCTTTAAGTTTACAGACCCCTTCATGAACTTATGATTTAGACATGCTTGATATTTTTCCTT
Organism: Pinus albicaulis; assembly: GCA_034641835.2. Taxonomy (NCBI): domain Eukaryota; kingdom Viridiplantae; phylum Streptophyta; class Pinopsida; order Pinales; family Pinaceae; genus Pinus; species Pinus albicaulis. Next base: position 215,637,474 of record CM076578.1, on the reverse strand, counting down.
TGATAGATCAGATATTAAGACAACAATTTGTTCTTCATGTTTGTGGAAATTTTGCTCCCAATTTTCTAGTTGATTAGTGAGCACCTCTTCCTTCCTTTTCACCTCCTCCAATTGCGTTTTTAGATAAATTATTCCCTATTCATGAGAACATACACTTTGAACCACACAAATCTTCAGAATATTCAGATTTAGTGACTCATTCTCTTGCTCAAACTCGACCAAGTTTCTTTGTTGAACCATAATATGTTGAAGCAAGGAATCCTTAACCTTTTCTAGCTCCTCTACTGTGTATTCAAGTACTCATGGGAAATATGAGTCTCATTCTCCTTCATTCTGCAGATTTCCTCCTTCAACAACTTGTTCCTGTTTCTTTCATTCCTTAGCTCATCTAGTGCACTAATGAGCTCTCCATCATAATCTATCTCTGAATATTCAAGATCATATATGTATTTAGATTAAAAGGGCATAAGAACACATTCATTTTTCTCTTCTTCTGATGATGATGTCTCATTTTGATCTATTGAAGAGTCACTTTCTTATTTGGAGTAAAATCTGTTTTTCATTTTAGCGTTACCCTTTTGATACTTCTAAATTTTATTATTTATCTTCGTCTCCTTTTGCTTCTCGTCTTTTCCTCCTCTTGACATTCTTAGAATGTTCTTTGAGGTTCTTGGAGGCTTTTAATTTCGCTTCGCTACAATACGATTTCTCCTCTCCAATGCACATCTCATATGTTATAAGAGTCCCAAGTAGTTGCTCCATGGTGAGATTGTTCATATCAGCCATTTCCTCAATTGTAGAGACCTTTGGATTGAACCTTGATGGCAAGGATCTCAAAATTTTCTAAATAATGATCTCATCTTCAAATTTTCATCTATACCCTTAATAAAAATGGTTACCTCCTGAACCCTATGAAATTATTTACCAATGTTCTCCTCTTCTTTCATATTTAGGCGCTCAAACCTGATCATGTACATTTGGAGCTTCACCTTCTTAACCTTCGCATTGCCTTCATAGTTGTTATGTAACTTGTCTCATACCTCCTTCATTGATTTACAATGCATGAAATTTATCAACTCAATTCTTTCTCAATCCTTCCAAAATAACATTTTTGGCCTTAACATTGTTTTGATAAAATCTCTTCCCATCAACATCTGTAGGAAGAAAATTAGGGACTATGTATATTGACATCACAATGGTATATACATCAACTCCTAGGCTCATCAAATGTCCTTGCATCCTAAAATTCCATACATTGTAGTTCTCTGCATAAAAAACAAGATTTAAACCTCTTGGCCAGCCATGATCCCATCTCAATTTCTCCTTTCATCAATTAAACTACAAACAAAGGAGCCAACTCTAATACCACTTGTTAGAAACTATAAATACTAAGTGATATGTATGAGATCTTAAATAAAGTGTGCTTGAGGGTTTGTAAATTGCAAGTGTTAAAAAATGAGTTTTATGATCCTTTATGTTAAATTTTTAAACACATAAAGCATAAATTTAAAACTTTGAAATAGCAGAAACAACATAAAAATAACCACATCACAACAAGTGATGAAGGAGTTCACCCATCCTAGGTTACGCCTCCTTGGTCCAGCTTCCAATGGCTTGGCCATCTTTAATTATGCTCAAAATGGTGATTACATACTTTTACAGTGCTCAAATGGCTTCAAAACCTGTTCCATAAGCTCCATAACTGTCAAGAATGCATGTCCAGCCTCTTTCTTCTCCAAAATTGGTCAAAAAATAAAGAAGTTATGAGCCTCCCTAGTTGTGTTGCTAACCGCACCACAAATTCCCAAAATCTGGATCCATCCTATAATTTCACCTTGACTTCAACTAATCAGGCAACAAATTCGTGCAATTTCAGGCGAAATTGTCGGACCGTTAATTTGACCAATAACGCCATAAAACCCAAAATTTAAACCATATTAAATGGTTGAAATTTAAAAACAATTAAATAAAAAATCGGTGGTTAAATTAATTTTTTTAATTAAATAATTTGGGCGGAGTCCTCTCCGACTTCGCCGCACCCCTAGTTCCAGTGTTAACAATTGTATGCATATTATAGGGGGGGGGGGGGGGGGGGGGGGTGGCTAAGGCCTGGACCCTTACCCCAACTCAGCGACATATAAACCTTATCAATAGGTTTTAATGCATGGTTTAATAAGGACTAACATATCCCATGTGGTTAGAGCATTGCATTGCTATGAAGTGAGGTCACGATTTCAAATCCTACGGAGGTGAAGTTTAGACTTAACCAATTTTTGGTAGCCCCTGTGCTACCATGTGGCGGCCTCTAGTTGGGCCACATGGCAGCATGTGCCTGGACACCATCCCAACCAATAAAAATTTCCCACAACAGTGCAATCAGGGCCTTCCACGTGTCAAACTGTGGTAGGCCAAAAAAATTCAAAATTTTCAGCCAATCAGGAGAGGTTGCATGGCATCTTGCCACTGGCCCAAATACAATGTCATCTGTCATATTTTTGAAAAGTTTGCCTATTTGAGAGGATGAACAGAATGTGTTTCTAGGAGCATATAGTGCCATTTTTCTGTGAAACGATTTGCACTAGATTCATAACGACGAGATCTACGTTATCGTTCAGGTTCCACACCACTCCGACATCTTTCATTTTTTAGCATAATTTTGAGCACCTGATCATGCCTTCCCACTAGAACCTTTTGGACCCCAAAATCTCTTTCATTACTAAAAATTTGGATGAGGGTACAACTCCCTCACCTTTCCAGTATGAATCCATTGAAATTTTCCTGAATTCAACAATTTGAGCTTTTCATGAAAACTGATATTTTCCATTGGTTTTGTGTAGGTTTTAACCCTGAACAGAAATTATCTACACACGAATCTTATAACAAAAAATAAACAATAACGAGAGAATAAAACATAAAATAGATAAACACAGAGATTTTCCCCCGGATCCCAAATCGGGATGACCAGCTTGATTTTTCATTCTATTCATTTTAGTGTTACAACACATATATATACATGTTGAAGCATACATAAACCCCAATCCATTAACCCTGGATTAGAACATAACCATAGTTCCCTTGACCGGATATACAAAAATACCAGGGGCCGAAAACCATCATACCCAAAACCATGTGCAAAACCATGCACAAAACCATGGGCACGGACCGCCCACCGGAAATTAAGGACCAAAAAATTTTCGCCGGGGCGCTGCCCTGGACCCTAACAGGGGGGGCTGCCACCCCCCCGTGCGTGATTAATTGTGGAAAGAATATAACACATACTCAACATTCTCCCACTTGTTGTTTTCTTTCCGCAGGGGGCCACAGGAGAGCTTAGTAATTGGCCCAATTCTTCAACACCCATTGTTTCTCTACACCAAGAGAACTTCTGAGTGCTCACAGACTTCGTCAATGCATCTGCAACATTCTTCAAAGTGTCCACCTTTACCAACAACACCCTTTTAGCCTCAACCATATCTCTAACATAGTGATATTGAACATCAATGTGCTTTGTCTTTGAATGATAAGCAGGGTTCTTAGCCAAGAAAATTGCACTTTAGCTATCATAGTCTATCCTTATAGCTTGTTGTACCAACCCCATACTTGAACACAATCTCTGCAACCAAACTACTTCCTTGCTTGCATGAGTGGCTGCCATGTATTCTGCCTTTGTAGTTGAAAGAGCCACTATAGACTGTCTTTTACTCATCCAAATAACTGCGCCTCCAAATAGGCTAAACACATACCCACTTGTAGATCTTCTTTGGTCCAAATCTCCAGCCCAGTCTACTTCAACAAAACCACGAATGTCCAACATTCTTTCCATTCCTGGTCTTCCCTGGTAGCACAAGCCAATATCAATAGTGCCACATAAATATTTGAAAACCCGCTTCATTGTTGTCCAATTCTCCTTCCATGGGTTTGACATAAACCTGCTCAATACTCACACTGCATGTGCAATGTATGGTCTAGTATAGACCATTGCATACATCAGGCTACCCACTTCACTTGTATATGGAACATGAGACATATCCTCCTCTTCTTCTTGTGTCTTGGGACACTGTTCAGCATACATCTTTACACCTACAAGAATAGGAACATTCACCGATTTACTATCCTGCATATTGAACCTCTGCAATATAGTCTCGACATACTTCCTCTGGTTTAACTAAAGCTTCATCTTTTCTCGATCTCTCTTAATTTCCATGCACAAAATATAGTTTGCAGCACCAAGATCCTTCATGTCGAATTTGGAGAATAGTTGGGTCTTCAAATCTTGGATAATTTCTTTGTCGTTTCCAATCAACAACATATCATCCACATACAAGACCAAATAAATAACACGGTCACCAATTAATTTAAAATAAACACAGTGATCCTCCTTGCTTCTCGTGAAGCCAAGTCCCTGTATATAGGTATCAAATTTATGATACCACATCCTTGGTGACTGTTTTAACCCATACAGAGACTTATTCAACCTGCATACCAGTTCTTTCTTACCCTTCACCATAAAGCCTTCAGGTTACTTCATGTAGATCTCCTCTTCTAGATCCCCGTGAAGAAATGTTGTCTTCACATCCATCTGTTCTATCTCAAAATCAAATGCAGTAGCAACAGATAAAAGTAATCTAATAGAAGTAACCTTGGCAACAGGAGAAAAAATATCACCAAAATCAATTCCCGGCACTTGGGAATAACCTTTTTCTACCAACTGAGCTTTGTATTTCTCCACCTTGCCTTCTACATTCATCTTCTTCTTAAACACCCATTTTTTCCCGATGGGCTTCCTTCTAGCCGGAAAATCCACCAGATCCCATGCCTCATTTTTGTGCAAGGATGCCATTTCATCAACCATGGCCTCCTTCCAAAGTTTTCCATCCTCTGAATCTACTGCCTCCCTGACAGTTCTAGGATCATCACCAATTATAGTTAAGGAAAAACCTGAACAAAAAGAAAATGGAATATACCTTTCTGGTTGCCTTCTTTCCCGAACTGATCTTCTCATAGCTGGAGTTTGTGGCTCTTCCTCTTCTGAATCTTCTTCTGTTGTAGAGTCTGATTCATACTCCTTTAGCTCAAACTCTATCTTCTCAGGTTCCTTTGGTATGACTTCATGTTTAACAACATCTTTCACCTCTCTAAACACCACATCTCAGCTGTACACAACCTTCCTTGTTTCCGGGTTCCAAAGCTTGTAACCTTTTAAACCATCCTTATACCCCATAAAGATGCACCTTTCAGATTTATTATCCAACTTGGTCCTTTTCTTCTTTGGAACATGTACATATGCATCACATCCAAATACCCTTAGATGTGAAAGAGAGGGTTTCTTACCATTCCATACCTCATGTGGAATCTTATCCTCCAACACTGATGAAGGTGATATGTTAACCAGATAACATGCAGTCTCCACTGCCTCTGCCCAGAATTCTTGTCCTAACCTGGTACCAATGAGCTTGCTTCTTGCCTTTTCCATCAGTGTTCTATTCATTCTTTCTGCAACTCCATTTTGCTGAGGTGTGTATGGAGTAGCATTCTGCCATGCTATACCACACTTCTTACAGAACTCTTCAAATTCCTTCTTGTAGAACTCTCCACCATTATCTGTTCTCAAAGCCTTTATCTTCTTCTCTGTCTGGTTTTCCACCAGAGCCTTAAATTATTTAAATATGTCAAAGACTTCAGATTTATTCCTCAAGAAATATATTCATGTATTCCTTGAGAAGTCATCTATGAATGAAACATAGTACACAGACTTTCCCAGTGATGGAACAGACACATGTCCAAACACATCACTATGCACAAGTTCTAATATCTTGTTCGCCCTCTTAGCACCAGAAGGAAAACTCACCCGATTTTGCTTCCCATATACACAATGTTCACAGAAAACGAAATCCAGAGAGAAATTATACATACCTTCTACCATACCATTTCTATGCAGTATCCAAAGGCCCTTCTCTCCAATATGTCCAAGCCTTTGATGCCATAGCATGGTCTTTTCTCCAGAGACAACTAGGCTTTCTGCTCCACTTTCAGAAACCATAGAACTGTTACACCCATCAATAACAGTGCTACCTTGTAGCTTGTAAAGAGTTCCAGTCTGAACTCCCCGCATTAATACCAGTGCTCCCCGAACCATCTTGCAGGCATATTTCTCAAACACTGTTTTTACACCTGCATCATCCATCTTGCTTACAGAAATCAGATTTCTGGCCAATGTAGGAATATGCAGAACACCAGGAAGTGTTCTAATCCTTCCACCTTGCAGCTTCAGCTTGACCTTTCCACATCTGACGATTCTGGCCTTCCTATCATCCCCTAGGAAAATATCACCACCGTCATATTTCTCATACTCGCAGAACCACTCCCTATGGGGAGTGAAGTGAAAGGATGCACCTGAGTCAATCAACCATGACTCATGATCTACATGTGTATTTGAAGAAGAAGCCAAATACACATCCCCACCTTCATCTAAGGTGGTTTTTGATTTTTCAGAAGGAGCATCATCAGATCCCTTTCCTTTCTCAAGAGCTTTAGATCTGCACTCCCTTTTGTAGTGCCCTTCCTTTCCGCATTTCCAGCATACCTTTACAAACTTTCTGTTAGCCATCAATATTTTTTACATGTTAGTGATGACTATATCTATAGCTGAGTTTTCTAGAAACTGTTTTCCTTATGTCAATATGTCATCTAGAAAACCCTCCTAAAACTTTTTTTGCCTTTCTACTTTTCAGTCCACCCCTGTCGAAATCAAAACCTCATTATCACTATCCTATCTAGCTTCAGCCTTCTTGATCTGCCCATCAGCTTTAAAAGGAAAATCCAAATCTGTTTCAAAAGTCTCCCCTATGTTAGGAAGTGGCGCTTTAAGACATTTTACCCTTGGCAATCATCAAAAAGCCAAAAGGCCTCCATCTGCAACAGACCTACCATGACTGACCTCTTACTTTGCAAATTAATTTGACAAGCAGCCCTAAGTCGCGCCACTCACATCCCCTAGATCTCAGCACTGCATAAACCCCAATCTCAAGCTGACTATTAGGTTTTTCACATTGTTCTATGGTTTCTACAAAGGCAGGAAATAAAATTTCATCTCATGGAGTAAATGCTTGAATTTACAGTTAGAGGAACAGCTGCTTCTAAATGTAACTTGAGCCTGAGATATGTCTGCAAAACATAAAGCTACTCATCCAGACTTTACAGTTCTTTCCAGCATGAAAATCACAGAAAGACACCACTGACACAACAAACTGGCAAATTGTCATGGCCCAGAACCTCCTTCATTTACAAGCAGAGGGTTAGGGCGCCTCCTTCATCCACAAGCAGAGGGCACTGGCCAATATTGACTTTGAAGATTGCAGAAGTCCATGTTTGCTTTTTACTGAACAATGAAACAATATCCCCAGGTTTTATGAATGTGACTGATGATCATAACAGAAATGGAGTTTGAAATATGCTAGCTCAAAGGAAAAGAGATTCTGGTCTGACAAAGGAGGGCATTTGAAACTTTCAAATCATGTGAATTGTTGAACTTTAGAACAGCATGTCATCAGTAAGCATTTCAATCTTCAGCAGCCTGCTTTCCACAAGATCAAATGGAATAGATGCTGACAAAAATGCCATTACACAGGCATAAAGAAAGTTCTTGGTTTTTCAAAAGGCACTAACCTCCATAGTCACAGAAACTATTTGTCAAGTAATCTGTCATGAGATGACCAAACCAAATGATGATATTTCAGTCACCCCTAGAGCAGTGCAGAGAGACAATGTCACTTTGGCTAGGGTTTTTGCTGAAACATAGTGATGCTTGCAAGAAGAGATGCTAATATTGATGTTTTTCAAGAGGTTCACTTACCATCACATCCAGAGAAAAGCTGTGTCAAACAGATTTGTTAAAAAACCTTCAGATACCTTACCTGATGAAGAGCCTCCTCCATGTATGAGCAGATGGCCAAAGCTATTGCAGGTTATTGAAAACTGATTGATCTAAAAATGCAGTGGAAGGATACAAAGAAATTAAATAGAAGTCATTACACAGGTAAATGATAGTGTTTATGATACAAAGGTATTGGTTTTCCTATTCAAATGAGATTTCTGTCAAACTGTGCCTGTAGTGGAAGGGAGAAAATATTGGATATATGCATGCATTGATACCAAAAGGAGCAGTTTCTTTAAAGGAAGTGGTTAAAACAGTACTCCACTATCACCTACCCAGAAGTTTAAAGGAGCTCTTTTTGAGTAAAACAGAGAAAATATGGTATGAAGAGATGCAAGCTAAAATATAGCACTTACAATCCAAAAGGAGTTTGTGTATCACCTGGAAGCAGAGATTGACACCATGAACAAAAAGAGCTTTTGCCAAAGCCTGCTCATCATATAGCCATCAGCAGATTAAGACAGGGTTTCTGGAAATGAGTTTTATTAGCTCTGGGCAGCACTCAAAACCCATGAAGCACTATTGCAAAACCAATCCAAGGACATCTACAAGATTATGTCAACTCCAAGCTTAAAAAGAGGAGGCATTTCTGCAAAGCAGGGGAACAGTCAAGATATTTTGCCACAGGTCATTATCCAATTTTGAAAACTTTGAAATACATGGAAAGAAAACCAGCAGACAGGGCTTTTTGAATTCTATCACCAAGAAGATATCCCCTTTTGATGTTATTGTTCATTATGTTCAAAAAGTCATTCAACATATGATTATTGTTTGGATAGTTTAAAAGGAAGCACAACCTTTTATTATTCAAAAGAACAGTGGCACGGATAATACACCTATAAGCAAGAAAATGTGTTGAAAGGATAAGTTTTTCTTAAATCAAAGGTCCAAGAAGATTGAGGCTGCTATTTCAAGATCTTCTGCAACCAGGGGTCCTACAAGTCAGTATACAGGTTCATCAAGCACAAGAATGATTTGGCCTATTTTCAGTCTCTGGAGAAATATTTCAAAACATGTTGACAAAACTAGCCCTGTCCTTCAAAGAACAAAGCAGTTTGCAATTATGTCTCTTGACAGTGTTAGAGTAGGTTATGTAAAGAATAGCACCAGCATTACTGTTACAAGAACAAACATGGTCGAAAGGTTATTGAAATAATAAATTCAATATTACTAAAGGAGGTTTTTCCCATGAAGCAATTCGGAACACCATGCTGTTTCGTTTTCTATAAAGAAAAATGGGAAAGAAATAACACTGTTCGAAAAGAGGCCTCGCTGTGTTAAAAGACCGCCCGAGTCCTTTTTGCATGACAAGAAAGGGATGAAAGAACCGTTGAAAATGTTTGAAATATCATAAGAGGGAAATTGGAGAGTGAAGGTGTCATTTTTAAAAGGGTTCAAACGAAGCTCCGCGCCTCCATAGCACCGAAAGCAAGGAAGACCCGGTCGAAATTGTAGACTGTTGCACTGAGAAAAGCCGAGCGACGCGCCTTTCACTCTGCGCGACGCGCCTGGCGGAAGTTTTACAAAGGAGCCCCATGTAAGCGCGACGCGCCTGTACAGTGGCGCGACGCGCCTGTACAGGCCGCCCGACCACCCGACAGGCCGACCCGACAGGAAGGTTCTTGAGCGACGTTCTAGCTTCAAAAGAGTGCCGCGCAAGTTTTAGAAGGTTTCGATGCTACTCCGGCCTTGCACAAAGATTTATCATCCAATTTAAAGGTATTCTCACACATTTTCCCCCTCAGCTTCAAGAAATTGCTTTGAAAGTACCCTTGGATTGAAAGCTACGTGTACATGAGAAATACGCTGCTAAGATTGACTACCAAGAAACAGTGTACTAGACTTTTACAAACCTCCTCATTACGTAGCATACATAACTCTAAAAAATGTCACTATACCAGGAAAAATAGTGCTATTTGCTGTATAGTTTTTGAGGTGTAAAGATGAAATAAAAGGCAGACTGTGTCATTCAAAAAACACCTACAGAGATACTTGGTTTTGAGATTAAGGGCAGTTTGTTTCATCTTCAAAACAATCAAAGGCAGAAGTTTTCCTATAAAGAACTGTGTTTGATTAAAGGGGGTTTGATTGGTTACCAAATCTTGACTGCTATTCCAAAAAGAAGCCTCTAAAAGGCAGAGGAGAATTTGTTATAAAGAAACAGGGTTTACATGTTTAATAGAGTTGTTTTACATCCAAAGTAAGGGCTGTTCTAACATAACCAGAGGTGTTATTTTGAGATGGGGTCTTGCCTTTTTGCAAGATAGAAACTCTTTCAGGTCTTGGTGAAACCTTTTAAGGCTTTTTCCAAAAAACTCTGTTACCTTGTTCAGAAACACAGTGACTGTTTAACTGAGAGTTGATTGCCTATATGCAAATTGTGGACTATTGACACACTTATACAGGGCAAAGTTTTTATGATTGCAAAAGTTACCATGGAAAGGGGTAAGAGGTATTGAGTGGCATTTTAGAACTCACAAGAACAGGTTAATCAAAACAACTCTCACAGCAAACTCCTTCAAGCAATCTGCCCCTCTTCTTCACTATATTATTTCATACTGAGATTTTGTTGACAGAGTTTTTCCAAAGATGAACATGACACTTTCTGAAGGGCAGGTTTTGATGGGAATTTAATATTGGAGACAGAGGTTCAGATGTGGTGGTTGATCTTTTGAATTCACCAGTAAAGGATGTTTTTCCTAAATACTGTGCACTAATATTTCACCTAACCTAAGTCTCCTTTCTCTTCACTGTATGATTTCTTCTATAGAAATCTGTTAACAGAGGTCTTTTCAAGGTGGAAGAACATTTCTGAAGAGCAGGGTTTTTATAATTAATATTTGTCTTGAAGACCAAATATTGGTGTGTTGATTAAAAAATCCACAGGAAAGGTGATTTTTCAATACTGTGCACAGGGAATCTACACAGCAGTTTGTCTCATTTTTACACATGGTACCCTATTGAGGAATTTACCTGGCTGAGGTGCATCCAGAGGTGAAGGGTTGTTTTTAAGGAGTGCAGAGGTTGTTTATTCAAAGAAACATTGTTGCAATCTATCCTAACCACATTGTCCATTCTGTCCAAGCAGTATAGTGACCAGTTTCAATCCAGCAGAGCATTTTTACATACAGTGAAGGCAGTTTGCCTCTTCCAAAGCTTGTTCAAGTCAGAATGCCTCCAAAGCAAGATCACAGGAGCGGTCCACATAAGAGATATGAACCTATCTCCACAGAAGAAATCAATGCTCACCCATCCGTGCTTTTCAATTTCCATGAAGTAGGCTGTCTTGATTTCTGCCAGAAGATAGAAGAAGACAAGAGTTTTTCGCCACTAACACATTTGTGCGCTTTGAGATTCAAGGACAAACACTTCCAATTGGCGGGTCTTGATTTCAAAATTTCCCCAAGGTATGTGTCCAAGGCTACCAAGATCCCGTATCATGGTGAAAAGTGGTTTAAACAAGCTCATCTTGATTTAGAGGATTATAAACCTTTCATCAAGCCCGAACATAGGGAAACTATCTCTGCTATTTTCCCTTTTTCCTATCTTCTTGACAGTTATGCTCCACTGATGAAAGCCATAATGAGATATTTCACTTGTGAAGGGAGGTTTAATCGAATTTATGCCTACCATGTCTGCTTGTTGATGCATTTTACCAGAAGCAGGCAACTAAACCTTCCTTACTTTTTGTCCAAGAGCATAGAGAAAATGGCATCTATTGTCCAAAAGAAGGCTCCACCTCAGCAAATCCCTTCTCTCTTTCATCATTCCTTGATCAAGATTATCTTCTTACACCAGCTAGAGAAGAAAGGGGTTTCATGGGATTCATTCATCAGCCATTCAGATTTTGCCACTGTCCCTCCTGTTCATGTGTCTCCTACTCAGCCTGTCCATCGCCCAGTGCCTTTGTCTAGTAGGCCTACACCTAGAAAACTCAGAATGACTACTGGGCAGCCAAGTCAGCAGGGAGAAGGAGAAGGCAGTGAACAGCAGCAGTTGGAGGTTGAGGAACAGCAGCAGTTGGATATAGAGGGACAGCAGCAGACAGCAGTTGAGGAGCAGCAAGTTGGGCAAACAATTGAAACACCTTTTGAGCCACAAACTGGACAAGATATTGAGGAAGAACAGCAAGATGAAGCTGCCACCTTAACAGTGACCAAGACTGTTCCTAGCAAGAGGAAATTGCCCAAAAAGACACCTTCTATCTTGCCAAGGAGGAAAAGCGCCAGATTGGCTTTCAAGGGCAAAAGCATAGTTGGAGAAAGTGCCAAGCATGGAGGTGAATTAGCTGTCATCCCTATCCCAAGCGATGACAGTGATAACGAGGCCCGCATCCTTGAAAACCTCCTCATTCACAAAGAGGGGAAAATTGAGGTGTTACAAGAAGACCTTCAAAGGGCGAGGAATTTCAACCATTTTTTGGAGGTTGAAAACAAACAAATGAAGTTTCATGCAGCTATTCATGAGGCAAGGGCAATCAAGTATAAGAAAGAGGCGGAAAAGGCACAAGCAAGAATTGAGGAACTCATTGGTGAGTTTGATGATGAAGAGGAGGAAGACCAGCCTAGGCGGAAGAGGCCTAGGACCATCGGGCTTAGAAAAGCCTTGGAAAAGCAGAGAGCAGAAGAACAAGCCCATTTCCAAGCCTTTCCTCTCACTGCCCTCCTTGAGCAGGAAATTGAGGAAAAAAACGAAGCATGGCTTGAGAGAGCTAACCAGCATTTGGAAACGAAGCTTGAGAGGGTGAACAGGGATCTTGAACTACAAAGAAAGAGAAATCTTCACTTTCAGAAGCTAAATCAGTTTTCCAGGCGAAAATTAAAGGTAGCACAAGAGAAATTGAAGAAGTTGAAGGGGAAGCGCCTAACACGGAAGGAAGGGAAAAGCATATCAGCCCTTGATATTTTGGCCTCAGCTTCGGAGCATGTTGCTATGGACCCTTGAGGGTCATGCATGCCAGTTTTGGGCCTTGTTCGACAACTTTTTGTTTTTTGGCATTTTTTGGGTTTTTGGTCGAAAACTCATAATTTCGCCATTTCAGTTTGAGGAATTGTCAAGGGAGGAGGATGACACCGATAGATGCTATAATTTTATGAGCAGGTCTCCAGCGATTTTCAGGGCATTTGGAGATCATTCGCCCCCTCAAATTGGCGAAAAACACCCTCATTTTGCACGTTCTGCCCGCCATATCAGCAGTCTGCTATTTTCTGGGTTTTTGCACACAGGTACAGTTTTGGATGACTTCCGGACCTCAGATTGAGTTGGTTCTAGTTGCGCCGGAAAGTAGACACATAGAGCTTTCCAACGAGCTATCATGAGCCTCGTTTTGACATCAGGAAGGCTGCCATTTGCATCCAGCAAGTCAGGGGACCTTTTTCAGGCATAAATATGAAGTATTTTTGTAATTTTTGAACCTAAAAAATCTGCTTTTCCCAAATGTGCGTTAAGCTATTTTTATCATTGGGAAATGATGTAAAGTCAATATAATTTCCATTTTTAGCAGTTTTTTAGATATTTTATGGGATATTTCGTGCCTTGGGCTTTGCAAAGCCTCAAGGACAAGTTTAGATATTTTGACTTGGCCAATGGGATAGCTAGTTGCTCCATGAGGTTTTCCTCCCTCAAGCCTATTTATTCCATGGGTTTCATTGTAAATCAGAGGCTGAACTTGAGAGAAGAATAAATACATTGGTCATATGAGCTTTGAAGAATACACTTGAGTTATGATTTTTGGACTGCCTCTTGGATGCTTTTGAGGAATGATGAAGGATTGTTGATGGATTCCTTGACATGGTAGAATGGTATAGTGTTTCTTGATATGTTTTTGTCTTCTAGTTTTCATTCATAATACATATTTCATGCTGCTATAGATCAGTAGAGATTGATTCTGAGATATGCCCATGGAGGCACCTCAAAATCCCTTAATCTTCATAGCTTGATGTTTTCTTCTTCCTTAGTTATGCTAAAGAATTCTTAGCTGCTCTTTAGTAACTTAAGGTATTGTTGCTAAGTTTTATTCATAAGTTCTATGTATGTTGAGTAGGATGTATGGTTTTCCCTACCTACCTATTAGCTGCCCATAGTTCTGTCCGTAAAACTTTCTCTTTGACGATTTGTTGATCATCTTGTTGAACCAAGGAGGCCTAGTCCCGATCTAGCCCTTTGCCTAAAACTATGAAAGCTTGTTTGTCAAAGTGCCCAATGACTTAGAGACTATGTTTAGGCGTTCCGGCGTAGTTTATGAGTTGTTAGTTTATCTTATATGTTTTCCCCAAAGTCTGATAGTCATTTCCCGAAGTTAGAGGGCCTTATATCTCTATGTATGGCTGGAATGTTTGATTTCTGTGTATTAATTAGCTCATAGTTACACTTAGCATGATTAATGGCTTGCTATTACATGTTTATGTCTGCTATTAACTAGTTACACTTGAAATCCCTTGTCTTTCACCAACTTGTTGTCCATTCAATCCATTTTGCCCAAAGATCCCCTCTACCGTGAATCAAATCGGCCCTACAGCAGCTTTACATCATCACCTCATAGCTTCCTTGACCTGTTTGACCCCATAGCCCAATTTATCTGCATCTTGTTATCCAGTTTATGTATTTGATCAGTTTTATCCCTCACAAACTTAAAAACAAAAAAAAAAACAAAAAACACACCGACATCTTTTACACATATAGAGAGAGCCCTCTCTGAGTCCAGGAAGGCTAGGTCCTTGGGCTCCAAAGCTTGGTTTGATGTTACATCGTCATTTGGCTAGCCAATCGGCCAAATCACGGGACTCTAACACTTTCCAGGAGATTCAGTTCTCCCTCTAGATTTGGATCTCCCACTCGAAACCTTATTCTTGTTTCTGTTTTGGGACCTTCCTCATACATATAAGGAATCTCCATTTTGGCCCTCCATATTTCTCCGTCTCATTTCCTCCGACAACAAGGCTGAGACAATGTCATCAAAATTCAAGGTAGTTGTATTGCTACCTATTGAAATAACTAGACTGTCCCACGAGTCTGGTATAGAACACAACAAACTGATGCACTTATCTTCATCTGAGATTTTAATATCAACAGATGACAGCTGACTTACCACAGTATTGAAGGCGTTTATATGCTCTGTCATCGAGTCTCCATCCTTCATCCTCAGGTTATACAGTTTTTTCCGCAGGAACAACTTATTCACCAGAGACTTAGATTGGTACAAAGTCCCAAGTTTTTCTCACAAATTCTTCGCCGTAGCTTCCCCAGATACATTCAACAATACTGAATCTGAGACACACAACCGTATTTTGCTCTTAGCCTTCCGATCCAGTTTCTTCCAGTCTTTACTTGACATTGCCGTTGGTTTAGTACCTAGATCTACCGCGATCCACTGATCTTTATCCACCAGCAGATCCTCCATCTTGAGCTTCCATAACTCAAAACTCTGACCATTAAATTTATTGATCTCTATCTTTCCGCCGCTCGCCATATTCTTTCACCGCAAGAATCGATCCCGCAAATCTCCCACTGAGCAGGGTCTACCTCAGGCCCGAGCAAAAAACCCCTCAGCAGCAAAGGCATCCCCTTGAAGCCGAAACTGCTCTGATAACAAATGTAGGTTTTAACCCTGAACATAAATTATCTACACATGAATCTTATAACATAAAATAAACAATAGCGAGAGCATAAAACATAAAACAGATAAACACAGAGATTTTCCCCTGGATCCCAAATTGGGACGACTAGCTTGATTTTTCATTCTATTCCTTTTAGTGTCACAACACATATATATACATGCCAAAGCATACAGAAACCCCAATCCATTAACCCTGGATTAGAACATAACCATAGTTCCCTTGACCGGATCTACAAAAATACCAGGGGCCGAAAACCATCATACCCCAAAACCATGTGCAAAACCATGCACAAAACCATGAGCGCGGACCGCCCACCGGAAATTAAGGACCAAAAATTTTCGTGGTTAGTCGTGGAAATAATTTAACACATACCCAACATTCTGGAGATCCTGTTTTGGTGTTGTAGATACCATCTTGCTGCCATTTCCCAGAATTTGCAGAATAGAAAATTTTCCTTGAAGAAAAAAACATGTTCCCTCATTGGTCGTCAATCAAAGGAAACTTAAACAACTTTGAATTCTTCTCACCTCGAACATTGTCGACATGACGATGTTTAGCATGTCTCGCCTTGTGCTTGGCTCGACTCTCGACCAAGTGTGATTTCCATCATGATGAAACATCTCATTTCAAAGACAACAAATTATGAAACCCACAAGAAGAAACTTTGAACCCAATTCCCTCTTTGTCAAATTTCATTGGTGCTTTCTCTTTGATATTTGCACTCTCTTGCACCGAAATCTTGTTCACATCACTGCTCAACAATGATGCATGCTTCTGTAATTTTACTGCATCTTTTTTACCTCCTTTTGAAAGAAACATGTTAGACTCCTGAAACAACTTATCACAACCATTAGCAACCTCAATGAAATCATAATTTTCATTTTATGTGTCACCTTGAAAGGCCTCATTCACAACATCTTGATGCTTGGACATTAACAAAGTAAAATTTTGACTAGAATTCACAATTCTCTTTTGTCCAACATGTATAAGAGATGAATCCATCTTCTTACTATGTGCTTTAACAATGTAGTCAATCTCATTCTTTAACAAGTGATACTTATTCTCATGGAGATGAAAGATTTATCTCCTATCATAAAGATATGGGATACCCAAAACAATACCATAAATATCAAGCGGAACAACATCAAGTTCAACGTCATCAAGAAAGTTTGCAGTGATAGAAAATCTAAGTATGCACTTCCTCGTCACTTGAAAATTTTCATTCTTACATATCCAACCTAAAGGATAAGGTCTTGGATGAGGAATGGTTTCTAAATTAAGCTTCTTGACTAAGTTTTCATAAATAAGGTTTGATTGTGAACCATTATCAATAGGGTGTCAACCTTGGTATGCTTTGAAATAACTCTAACATGGAAAAGTCAATTCCTGTTTCATCATCTTGAGTACTATTGAGATAAATTGAAGAACTAGTACTTTCAATGTCCTTACATTTCAAACCCATTGCGGTGATCTTTGTTTCATCTCCGGAATCAGAACCTAAATCATGTTTTATTGTAGAAATTGTCTTCTCCTTCTCATTGTGTTTAAGCTTGTTGGGTCTCAACTTTGGATGAAGTTTCTAGCAATGATCTTCATGTATAAATTATACAAACATATGTATATCAATGGATTCCATCTGATCTAACAATGTACTAAACCTAGATAATGAATCGCTTCTACAAATCAATTGTGGAAATTAAACACAATCCCCAATCACATGAAGCAAAGAAAGAATCAAATCAAACCACAACAAAGATAATTTCCTGGGGAAATCTTGTTGCTAAAAACCCCTCTATCTTCTATTGTATATTAACCATGGAATCATGAAACAATTACAATGCACTCTTCTCACAAGAGTTTCCTGCACTATGCTAACTGTCTCACACTGTCTTGGACAAAACTTAACAACACTTAGCCAATTATCAACCTCTAAACAACCTGCCTTTCTTGCGCAATTCCTGATGAATGAAATCCATATTCTTTAGGAATTTTGGCCTTCCTAAACTTCACAAGGATCATGGGCACTCCAATGGATGTCTGGTTGCATGCAAGCAACCTACTAATCACACAACTAATAGTTAACCTCCCTTTAACCTTTTTCTCAATTGGGTCTCCACTGGAACTGACATGAATGTAGCTAATAATATTAAATCATCAGTTGCATGGCAGATCACTGATTATGAATGAAATAATATTTAATTCACTTGTTCTCTCACTAGTGCAACAAAAAGCTACAACTAGTTCAACTAACTCTAACTCACCTAACTGAGTTAACTGATTACTCATGCATTAAACTAATGCACTAACTGCAATTCGAACTCCATAACTAATAGAATTACTCTGCATGCCTCACCAACCACCCTCAACTCGAAATACATGAGATAGCTGAGTTTATCACACTCAATTGACTATTACAAGTGATCGTGAGATATGATTACATTTATTGTCCATTTTAATTAAGGGAAAATTAAAATAGACATTGCACCAAATTTAGCACACGCTAGTGTAGGTGTTGCTAGGACCTATTGGTCCCACAAAAGTGTAGGTGCTGCAATTTCTTGTTGGACTTCAACACTCCCTCTCAACAAGAAATGGATTATCTGCCACCATGATCCTGCCTCTATGGTATTCAAATTTTCTCCTGGTGAGCGCCTTCGTCAGAATATTTACATCCTGATCTTCCATGGGAATGTATTGAAGTAACATTATGTGCCTCTAAACGCAATCTCTGAGATGGTGGTACCGGATTTCTATGTTCTTGGACCTATCATGAAACACATGACTAACCGAGAGTTTAATGTAACTCTGTTTATCACAATGTATCACTGTCGGATCCATCTGAGAACCAAACAAGCCAACTACGATCTTTCTCATCCATATGGCCTCACATGCAACTTGAATTGTTTCCATATACTCTTCCTCGGATGAACTGAGTGCCAAAGATCACTACTTCCTATTGTACCAAGAAATTTTTGTCGATCCTATGCTGAAGATCCCTCCTGATGTGCTCTTTCTGTCTGATGAACTGCCTGCCCAATCTGCATCCGTGACGCCTTGAATCTTCACTCCCTATTCCCATCTATACCATAATCCATACTTTGTAGTGCCCTTGATATATCTCAATATATGCTTCCCCACCTTCCAAAAGAGCTTGGTAATCTTAACCATAGCTTGACTTAGTTGGTTAACTGCGTAGCAAATGTCTGGCCTAGTGTTCACCAAGTACATCAGTGAGCCTACTAGCTTCCTGTAGGCAGTAGCATCCACTACTTCTCCAGAAGTAGTATCCTCTTTCCTCCAATTTCCTGGAAGAGGTGTGTCCATGGGTTTACAAATATCCATGTGAAACCTACCCAGTATCTCTTTGGCATACTTTCCTTAAGAAACAAAAATTTTACCATCCCGCTGCCATATTTCCAAACCAAGGAAATAGTGAAGGAGTCCCATGTCCTTCATTTTGAACTCCCTTGCAAGATCCTCCTTGCATGAGTGTATCGACTGCTCATCACCTGTCAAAATTAGATCATCAACATAAAGTATGATAATCAAGAGCTTACCATCAACCACAATTTGGTACAGGTTTTCATCCGCTTCACTTTTGATGAAGCCCTACCCGGTGAAATAGTTGTCAATTCGAGTGTACCAAGCATGAGGTGCTTGCTTCAGCCCATACAATTCTCTCTTGAGTCGACACACATGCGAGTCACTGTCAAAGATATCGAAACCTTCTGGATTCTCTATGTACACTTCTTCTTCAATAACTCCATTGAGAAACATAGTTTTCACATCCATCTGATGAATACGCCACCCCATCTACGATGAGAGTGAAAGGATATATCTAATGGAAGAGTACCTCGTGACTGGTGTGAAAGTCTCATCATATTTTATCCCCTAAACTTCTGAGAATGTCTGGGCCACAAATCTGGCCTTGTACTTATCCACACACCCATCAGTAGCTTGTTTTACCTTGTAGATCCATCTAGATCCAACTATTGATTTGCCGACCGGTCTTGGGAAAATCTCCCATGCACTGTTCTTGACGATGGAATCATACTCCTCTACCATTGCATCAACTGAAATTGGTTATTGCACTGCCTCCTAAAAGGAAGATGGCTTTTTCAAAATACAATTGCTTATAAGAGCCATGTATCCAGTAAACCTATCTGGAGACTGTCTCTGTCTGCACAATGAAGTAGGGGCTCCTACATTCTCTGTTGCATCAAGTCTCAATCTATTAGCTTCCTTGGTGCGCCTTCTACCATTTCTGGTGGATGGATCTGCATGATTGTTTTATGCCACTCCATGATCCTCTGCATATGGCTGCTCCACATCTTGAGGTTCATTCTTTGCAACCAAGAGTTCCTCCTTTGCACACAAATCTAACTCCCTCTCAAGGGAAAATCGCATGGCTTTCTCCTCATCAAATTTTATATCCCATTGCACAACAGTCATTCTATTGTTTGGAAAATACACCCAATAGTTATGGGGAGTTTCAGTGTACCCCACAAAGATCCAAATCTCAACTGTTGGTTCCAGGTTCTTCTTGGCGTCTTTGGTCACATGCACATAAACATATGAGCCAAAAATATTAAATGTGAAACGTCAGTTTTATTACTAGTAAAAGCCTCTTCTGGTGTACTCATGCCAAGTATCCGATGAGGACAACGGTTCTGCACAAATACCGTTGTGTTGCATGCCTCCGCCCATAGATCCAACGGTAGGCCCTAATCATGCAACATCACTCTTGCTTCACCCATAATTGTTATGTTCTTTCTTTCTGCAACCCCATTTTGCTGTGGGTTATGAGGCACAATCAGTTCCCTTCGAATTCCTTCTTTGTTGCAGAAGTTCTTGAATTCATTGGAGATGTACTCACCACCATTGTCGCTCCTAAGAGCCTTCACATGCTTCCCCGTGTCTTTCTCCACCAGTGATTTGAACTCAAGAAACTTTGAGAATGTCTAATATTTCTTCTACATGAAGTAGATCCAGTACTTTCGAAAAAATTCATCAACAAATATCACATAGTACTTATGCATTGCTATTGAAGCAATAGAGAATAGTCCACACACGTATGAGTGAACTCTCTCAAGGATTTCCGAAGCTCGGTTCTCCTTCTCATGAAAGGTGGCATTTTCATACTTCCCCATAGTACATCCCTTGCATGTGTCTGACTGTGCAAGTGTACCCTTTGGAAGACCTGTAGAAATCTGATGCATGACCTTCAAGGCTCTATGGTGAAGATGGCCCAATCTCTTGTGCCATAACTCACCCCCAACCTGACTCACCACTTTTTCCGCCTTACCCATCAATGTTGCGTAGCCATCTACATCAAGTTTATAGAGATTCTTAACTCGAATCCCAATATTCTTGGCTTGTCCTATTGTTTTGTGTCGTAGGAAATCTTTTCCTTCACTGAAAACAACATCATAGCCTCTATCCTCCAACATTGCAACTGAGACTAAATTTTCTCCAAGCTTGGTACATGCATTACATATTTTAATTGAAAGGGTTTACCTAACTATCTTTGGAAGGTAATGGTACCAATCCCGGTAGCATTGTACCGCTCGTCATCACCCATTTCGATATGCATTTGGAGGTCATTTTCGTCCAAGCTACTGAAAATTTCTTTGTCTCCCGTCATGTGAAAGGAAGCACCACTATCCAAGTACCACACCGATCTCATTGCACTCGGAACCATTCATACAATGAGCGAGAAGTCAAGCTCAAATTGCGAGGCCAAAGCCTCACCAACTACAGATCCTGAAGCCTTCTTGTTCTTCTTCTTTTGTGGAAAAGTAGTGGCATAATCTCCATGCTCGTGACAGTGAAAACACTTCACTCTGGACATGTCATGCTTCTTGCCATCTTTACCGGACTTAGATTTGGAATGAAATTTATTTCCTTTCCCCTTCTTCGCCTTGGCATCCAAAGCAAAATCGTCTTCATCTTCAGTCTTAGATGAAGATCCATCTTTGCTGGTATTCCACATGAATTCTTCTTGCACCAAATCCGACCAAATTTGTTCCCAATCTGGCAGCTTTTCCCTTCCATTGACAGAGTCATGATAACTATGCCAACTCTTTATAAGTCCTAGAAGATCTAGGCTCACCAAATCATCATCAGCGACAGTAATACTGACGCTCCCAAGCTCATCCCGACATTGGACAAAATTTGTTAAATATTTCGGCATGGTTTCACCTTTCTCCATTTTGATCTTCCTGAGTTTATCCTTCAGTGCCAATTTTCTATGATCACTGCTGCTCTGAAATAGATCTGTCAAAGCTTTCCACATTGCATATGGTGTCACTTTTCCATGGATACTTGAGACAATGTGGTCTTGTACTCCCTCCAATAAGATCCTTCTCGCCTTTGCAACCTTCTTTTTCCAGGCATCAAGATTTGCTGCATCTGTCACATCGGGTTTGGGAACATCATTTTCAATGAATTCTTTCAACCCATTTTCCTCCAGTACTGCCTCCATCATGTATTTCCAAGAAATATAGTTAGAGATTCCCTCAAGTGCATACTCCAATTTCAAGCCATTGAAATCCATTTCGATCCCGAATCACTTGTAGCACCAAGAATGTCTTCTGTAAATTCGAATTCTATTCAGTCAAAAACTCAACTTCTCCTCCCCTATAGTGATTTCCTATGCTCTGATACCATGTATATATTATACAAACATATGAATATCAATGGATTCAATCTGATCTAACAATGTACTAAAGCTAGATACTGAATCGCTTCTACAAATAAATTGCACAAATTAAACACAATCGCCAATCACATGAAGCAAAGGAAAAATCAAATCAAACCGAAACACAGATAATTTCCTGGGGAAAGATTGCTGCTCAAAACCCCTCTATATTCTATTGTATATTAGCCATGGAATCGTGAAACAATTACAATTCACTCTTCTCACAAGAGTCTCCCACACTCTGCTAACTATCTCACACTGTCCTAGACAAAACTGACCAACACTTAGCCAATTCTCAACCTCTAAACAACCTGCCTTGCTTGCGCAATTCTTGATGAATGAAATCTCTATTATTTAGGAATCTTGGCCTTTATAAATGCACAAGGATAATGGAAACTCCAATGGATGTCTGATTGCATGCAAGAAACCTACTAATCACACAATTGATATTTAACCTCCCTTTCACCTTTGTCTCAACTGGGTGTCACTGGAACTGACATGCATGCAACTAATAATAGTAAATCATCAATTGCATGGCAGATCACTGATTGTGAATTAAATAATATTTAATTCACTTGATCTCTCACTAGTGCAACAAATAGTTACAACTAGTTCTGTTATCACTCAGGTTTTCCTAGAAGTTGTGTAAGAGGAAAGTATACCCGAGGTAACCACAAACCAACCTTTTAGATGCAGAATCTAGCCAATCTGCATCCAGAGAGGGCTCTCTCTTTATGATCTATCGTTGTTCTTGAAATGTTTTAGGCTAGTTATAGATTCGAAGTTTGTTTTGGGAAAATGGTGGAATCCACAAACTAAGGGCAAGGCTAAGAGCTTTCAGTCCATTGGGCTATGGAGTCAAATGATGGATTTACTGGATTTCTATTCTATGCACGAGATGGTATTACAGGGCAAGATAGCTAGACAGAGAACAATCCTTAAAATTTAAAGTGGGTGGGATGATCTTGAAGGGATGAAAGGCAACTAAGAATCTTTCACCATGTTCAAAGGAAGGAAGTGAATTGACTACAAACAAAGAGCAATAAAGGATTCTTTATTATAGCAATCAACAGTGCTTAAATTAGCGAAGCAGGAGCATTTAAGAATTCATGCTTATAGCTAATTTAGAAGAAAACATTTAGGAACAATCACATTTGAAAACAGAGTACATTTAAGCAAATTCTGTTTCAATCCTTTATGTAAATTATTCAGAAATGGATATGATGGTATTATAAACTAATATAAAATTTCAGACAAAGGGTAGAAACACTTATTGAACTGTAGTCCAACACATGAATCCTGCAACAAGTCCAGTGCTTCAAATCGTCATCCAGTAAGCCACAAGTAAATCTCTCCAAAAGTTTTTATTCCGAAAATCTTAGTGTTACAGCAGAGTAATCGAATCCACCCTCAACTCTCTCTTTGAGGGTTTATTTATACAAAAAATAATCCTAACAATCTTACTCTATCCTAGCCAATAATCCAGGCTGACTTAAAGCATATTTACAAACAAACAAGAGACACATGGTCTCGTAAATAGAATAATGAGTAACGGCTGATGTGTTGTTCCTTTCTTCATGGACATGCTAAGGATAAGTGCTTAAAATAGGGCTCTGTGCTGTCCTTTGCGTATTCCTTTGACTTGTTGAATACTCTTTCTTCTCACGGATACTCTTTAACCTTTCATCTGATACTCTTTCATCTGCTTTTTTGTTTTTTTACCATTTACTCAATAGTAAAGATAAACTTTCATCCTGAAAACATTTTTTACAAAACTTCCAGCATTTCCTTCCACCAATGATCATCTGGTATCATTGTTCTTCTGAGTTTCCTTAAAGTTTCATCTGCTTCAGTAAGTTTATAAAAAGTGGGCTCGTTTGGAAATAGATACTTTAGTTCATGCTCCAGATGAAATAGATTCCTCACTTTTTCATAAATACTTTTCCCGGTTGGTAATACAGGTTCTGATGAGCTAGTAGAACCTATAGCTGTATTTTTAGCATGAGCTTTTATTCTTTTCTCATATGTTTCCAAGTCTACTATTTGATCCTCCGTGAGCATGGGACTTGGCAATTCACTGTCCAACAAAGCTTGAAACTTCTCTCTGAAAACGTTGATATCGACCAAAATGTCAGTACACTTTCTTTCTAGATTTTGCATGAAAGTCCTCTTGGTGAAAACTCTCTTTGCTTCCAAAACTACACCTGTTCTGTCATCAATTCCTAACAATGCAAGTTGTTGTTTTGTTCTGGAATTCAAAAATTGAATGATCTGCTGGGCCTGCTCCGGCTTGCCCCTTAATTCATGTCTAGTTTTATTTATTTCTTCTTGTGCTATCTTGACTAATTCATTTTGCTCAAAAATAGCTTGAATGGAAGGCCAAATATCTCTTATTAATTCAATGATGTTGCTCCAAAGAATATCATTTATTTCTTTCAGAGGCTTTTCCAGTGAAAGATCTTTTTGCAAAGCCTCAACCAATTTCTCCAATCTTTTTATTTCCCTGAGGTTGTCAGCAGCTGTCTTTTTGGATGTGTCATATTTTCCCTCCAATTTTGTTAATTGTAATTTTGTTTCTTGGAGTTCTGTGACCTTTAGCTGCAAGCTCTCCATTTGTTTAATTAAATCCTCAGAATTCAAATTAGAAATGTTCACCTGAGATGGTTGTTCCTGTTGTCCTGTAGTTGTAGTACCTGTTGTTGAAGTCTGCTTGATAATTTTCTGTTCCTGCAATGCTTTTTCCAACTCCTTTTCTGTTTCATTTAGTCGCTCTGTCAAATTCAAGAGCAACTCCATCATTTCTTCTTGTGAATTTCCTTTTATAACTTCCTGTGTCTGAGGGTGCCTCGAGGCTGGTAGTTTCAGCTGTTTTCTGAGTGCAGCTATATCATCCTCTTTCTTTTTTACCAATGCCTCAATACCTTTAATGTCTTTTGGATTGTGACCCAAACCAATGATGATCTCTTCTAGAGATTTTATTCTATTGTCCTTGGCCTGTGAGGAGGCCCTCTCAATCTTTAATTGTGCAGTAGTATTATTCAAGGAATCTTGCAGTGTTAAAGCTGCCATGGCTTTGTTGGTGAGAGTAGAATAAACCATTTCCCCTGTTTGTATATGAAGCTCTATCTGATCCAAGGGATGGATATCTTTTGCTAAAACTTCAAAATTTGTTCTGATGTAATCTGTTGCTGAAGTTGGCTTTGGCACCTTTGCTTTGAAGTGGCTCATTTGCATTTTACCTTGTGAAAGATCAAATGCTGACATTAACCTTTGCTGATTGTGAGGAGCCATCTTCATATACTGATCGTATACCTTCATTTTCAATGGTTCATTCTTTGTTTTGATATTAATGAAGGTTTTCTTAATGTCTCCAGTATCTGTCTTTGGTGGTCTGAAAGAAGATACTTCAGTTCTTAATTGCTTTTGTATCCCTTTCTGGCTTATGTTTGTTTCACTTGCTGTACCTGTTTGCTGACTATCTTCCCTACCATCATCAAATACTTCATCTATAATCTCTACATCTGGAGGTGGATCAGACTTGTGTTTTTTGGCTTGATAAACTTGTGGGGCTCCTTTTGAAGGTGTGGTATCTGGAGCTGGCCTATTTTTCCCTATTTCCACATTCAGTGGAGTTTGCATCTCTGGAACTTGGATTTGCTTTGCTGGTGTTTGAGAAGCCTGGGATTGTTCTGGTTCTTTGGAACTCTGTGATTTTTCTGCCATGACCAGGGTTTCAACGACCTGAACTATAGGTTCTTTTCCTTTACCCTTGGGCTCTGCTGCTACTGATGGACTATCTTCCTGAATAGCTTGTTGTAGAGTGGCTGCTGATGATGTGCCAATGTAGGGTACCTGCATTTGATCATATGTTTCTAGGTCAAATTTCTTCTCAACATCTTTCATAAGTTTATTCAATTTGGCAACTCCACTTCCCTCTTCAACAAGTGTTCCTTTAACCCATTCATCTTGATTTGCATACTGTTCTATGTCAGGAATTCTGTGATGTACATAAGGAGATGACTTATTTTTTAACCTTCTTTCACAAATGAAACCAAAGGGGTCATAAGGGACCCATCGGAAAGATGTCTGGAATTTTCTCTCTAATATAAGTTCTGCTTCTCTCTCAGCTTCTCTAGAATTGCAAATGAAAGGACCTAACTGGCTTTTGATCCTTAACTGTGCTTTCTTCTTTACATTGCAGAAATGGATTACATCTGAGTTATTCATCTGTCTAAAGTATTCCAAAGCAAAATTTCTCATTGGTACATATCTGGGTAACTTGAATGGATGTAATTCACATCCATAAATCCTGATGACTGTATGGTTTTGGTATAAGTACCAATCCCCAACTTTATAACTCTTTGACAATTGCAAGGTATTTCTAATTTCAGTACTAAGCCTGGGGGGAGAAACTCCTGTTAACAAGGTTGTAGCAGGATGTACAAACTGATCAATGAATTCTGAATAAGAGTAGGGAGAATCAGAGGACAAATGAATGATGGGGGACCAAAAAATAACGGACCTGGGATTACCTTTAGCATCAAGTTTCTGAACAGGGAAAGGGAATCTGTCTGAGTGATAGAAAATTATGAGATGATAGATAACTGAGGAGTACTTGAAAAACTTTTCATCATCTAGCCTTAAAAATTGATCATGGATTTTGTTGGCAATGAAGGAAGCATAATCATACTTAATCTCAGGAGGCTGCCCAGGGGTAAAGATAGATAGCAAAGCTAGAGTTATCTCATCTACATACTCACTGGTATTGAATCCTAAGACAAAGGATATTACATTCACAATAAGCCTTCCCAATTTATTGAAAAAGTAAAAACCATAGGGGGGAGTCCCTTTTGGCTGATGCTCGGGTAACATGAAATACTGACACATTGCTTTTAATTTCTCTGGGGTTAACTGCCTGGTTTTCTCAATCAACCCTTCCATGGATAAAGGTGCTAATTCTTGTTCTGGCTCAAAGTATAACATAGCATTGATAGCCTGAGGTGTGATAGGGAACAGAACACTTTGATCAGGAGCTAATACAGCTCTTTGTGCAGGATCATAATTTGCATGACAGTAATGAATGATTTCGGGGAAAACGTGGACTGTAGGAATAAAATACCTTGGGAGATTGGATTCCCACAACCCTATAAGATCTTGCCCCTTTGAGTGTTCGTCTCTGCAGCGACAGAAACTCAAGCGGGGACTTTCATCAAAATGCAGGTCTTTAATTTGGAAATCTTCATCTATTAGAGGTAAATAGTCTAATTCCCGGTGAGGAGCATTCAATGGAGTGATATTTAAAGCTGTCGGAGCCTCCATTTTGGTTCTTGTGGATTCAAAATGGAGGTTTTCGTTTTTCCTTGCAGACCGGGCGGGATATCTGACAAAAGAGGAATTTGGAACAATTCGCAGGTTTGGGAAGCAAATTCACAGGTTTTAAATCTTCAATGAGGACTCAGAGAGAATTTTTAACCATTTTTTCAGAGAAAAAACAAAGGAAACTAAGCTTGACTTGCAGTCGGGGCACGAAATGATAAATACCTGTTTTTAGATGGAACTGGTTCTTTAACAGGTAACGAACAATGGCGGGGACGTTCTTCAACACGGGCGCAGCTGAATTTCGGAGTAAATTGGTGTATTTGCAGTGGAATTTGAAAATTGCAGCGGGAGCTCTGTCTCTTTCAGAAACTAACAATAACTGAAAAAACACGAAAAATGGCTTATTTACAAGTCAAAAGGGTTTTTGTCTTTTTCGAGGTGATGACGTCATTTGACGTACGGGGTGACGTAGGGAAGTGGGGCCGGCGGTATGCGGTAAGCGGTAAGCGGTGAGCCCGCACCGCTTATGGACGAAGGCGGTAAAGGACGCGGGGGGAGCGATTCCATAGTTTTAACGCCACGTGGAATGCTGACTTTTCAAAAACCGCCCATCCCCCGCTGGTTAACATGCTGGCAAGGGATGGGTAGCGGGATTGATGATCACCGTTGATCAACGAACGGATGATCCAACGGCTGAAAGGGATGGGGACTTGTGCGATTTCAAAGGTGGGCCCGTCGGGGTTTTAAAAAGGTTTTAATGTGAAATCTAATCACCCCGGGGACAAGTTAATAGGCGGAAATGGTTGTTAATTAGTCCAAATGATTAATTAACCCCGTGAAATTATGAAATGGATTGTGGCGGAGCTTGGCCAGGTGGAATGCCACGTGGAATGCTGACGGTGGCATAGACTTTCGCAAAGTTTATTGATATGTTTTTGGTATTAAACATACTTGTCGTATGTCTAAAGTTTTTTGTATATATTTTATTATATGATGAATGAATTAATATAATTAATTCATCATAGGGGCGGAATTTATATATAAGGCTATAGTTTTAACCAAAGGGCTTATAAAGCGGGGTGTTTATTTTCAATGTGCGGGAATATATACTTTGGTAAAACATTATAATAAAGGGTTTTGGGGATATTTATTAGAAAAGAGAGTTATATACTTAGGAAAAGGGATTTTACTAGGGATTTAATATAGTAAAATCAAATGTTAATATGAAAAAGGACAAGGAAAATCAAAACATCTTTGTACATCTAAGAAAGTGATAACTTATGAAGTAAATTGCAACATTTTATCTTCAACACTTGAACTTAGAATAACAAGTTGTTTTGAGGAATTTTATGGAATATTGCATCAGTTTCCTAAGTAAAATAGGATTTTACTTAGGAGAAAGTTAAAGATGGAAGATAATCAATGATGGATTATTTCAAGTGCTTAGGTCTTTTTGATCATTAGGCCGAGGGTCCGGTCCCTCCAGAAGTCAAGGAAATGCCTTGAGCCCTTTTGATCTCCAATTACCTTAGTACTTTTGGGGAAATTAGTAAAACTTTTGAGGGGGAAAAATGATGGGGGAGGTTAATGAATTTGACTTTGCTTGTTGTGATTTTCCAGTGTATTTTCTGCTTCAGTACTTTTGATGAAAGTAAATGATTAACTAACATGTAGCAGCATCATTCATCAGATAACACTTTGCAGCACCATCTACCTACCCTATCTACTTAACACTACCATTTTGTCTTCTTTATTAGGGTGCATTTAGACTTGCAAACCCTGATCAATCTTTTATTTTTACATGATGAATCTGTCTATTTCTACCCTTATTACATCCAAGGGCTCAGATTAAACTGTTGAGCACCTTTTATTCACTCTACCTAGCTACTTATCTGCCAAGATTAAACTGTTTGGCTAGATATTTATTCTCTAATCTAAAACATGAAATTGAAATATGACTAAGCCAAGTTTAAACGGTTTGACTTATTCATGAATTGTGGCAAAAGTTTCACAAGCTGCACACAATTATTTTATTACAACAGATGAAAAAAGTAGTGGCATTTAGACTTGCACACTTTCCTTGGTCTATTTTTGCTTGGGGTTCATTTCTTTCTCTTTTTGACCATTTTTATTCTTTTTACCCTTTGATCTTTCTTTTAGGGTATACCCTCTTTACATTTTTTAAATTTTTTGATTTTTTTGGTTTTCAAGAATATGGAACACCTTTGCTCAAGTAAGAAGGTTTGAACATATTCCATACTTCCATCAAGACAATCATGAAAGATGAAACCTATTGATATAGGAGGCTAACAGTTCAACTGACTCTAACTCACCTAACTGAGTTAACTGATTACTCATGCATTAAACTAATGCACCAACTGCAATTCAAACTCCATAACTAATAGAATTACTCTGCATGCCTCACCAACCACCCTCAACTCAAAATACATGAGCTAAATGAGTTTATCACACTCAGTTAACTATTACCACTGATCATGAGATAAGAGTACAGTTTATTGTCCATTTTAATTAAGGGAAAATTAAAATAAACACTACACCAAATTTAGCACACACTAGTGTAGGTGTTGGTAGGACCTATTGGTCCCACACTAGTGTAGGTGCTGAAATTTCTTGTTGGACTTCAACACTTCATCATGCCCATCTTTGGAACAATTTTTCATGTGAGTTTTTCTTTCTCCATCTTGATGGAAGCATTCTTCTTACCTTTACCTTTGAACTTACCCTTTTCTTTATCTTCAGACTCAAAGGTATCATCACTTGTCTCCTCTGAAACATTTTTCCCTCTTGCCTCTAGATGTGTGGCATGTACACATAATTCATTTAAATTTGAAGTATTAAACATGAGAATAGTATGTATTAAGTAACTATGTAAACCTCCAATGTACTTTAACACATTTTCTTGAGTTGTCAAATCTAGACCCAAAATTAGTGCTCTTCTCCTAAAATTTTGAGTATAGCTTTGTACACTTTTTCCTTTACCTTACCTAAATTTTTTCCAGTCCATTATAGCCTTTTGCGTGTATGCTAATGGATAAAATTGCCTCCTTAAGGCAACAAAAAAATCATTCCAAGAGGTTAAGACCTTACCATGTTTCTTCATGGGCCTCTTGAGTTTTTTGTAGAAATTTGAATAATTTGCTGAATTATTCACCAAGATTATCCTAATTACACACTATTTAAGCTTCATGCATAATACATAACCTCTTCTACAATTGATCATCAATATGCGGAAATAGAAAGCAGTTGCATGCGCTCATTAAAACATAATCAAGCACACATATCAACACAGGATGTAATGGGGAAAGCAATAGCTGAAAACCCCCAACTATCTGTATATTATAATGATAGAGAACATGTAACAATCATAGTACAATACTCCTCACAAGTACTCAGTACTATCTCCAAAAGCTACACACAAACTAATATGGAAAGTGAACAAGTCACAGGTTCAAATCTCCTCCATAAGTCTGCCTGCCTCTACTGCGCAATCCAAGTTGATTAATGATGAGATCCAAGTTCGAATCCCACTAGCTCCAACTGCGTAATCCTCATTGGCAATATCCATCAATGTGTGTGCAAATCTCATGCACAGCCAATAGTCACAACTGATAGTAGACTCACCCTTTCACCCACCTCTAACACTGGTCTCCACTGAACTGTCCATGCATTGCAGTTAACTGATGTGTTCTTTAGTTGACTTATGAGTTAATAATTAGTGAATTAATTATTAATTAATTCACACCACTCATCACTAGTGTATTTTTCAGTTAGACTAAATACAACTAGTTCAACTAAGTTAAACCGAACACAACTCCACCAACTGTCTCATCAACTCCACCAAACTCTGCCACATGAGTTCTAACTGAAGTCAACCATGAAATAGCTCAAATAACCCTTAGGAAAAGCGTATTTCCTTCTGTTAGCTGCATGTGCCACATCCAAGCATCAAACTTAAGTGCTCCAAGAGGATAAGATAATGTTTATAGTCTAAATATTATTAAGGGTTAATAATATTTGACTATTCTATTTTTAGCCCAGCAGTCTAAAAATAGAGGTCCATCTATTTTTACCAACTCGACCAATCATCCATAAATAGCGTCCTGCAACTCATAGACCATGATCCCTATGTCTAAAAATAGACATAGTCTAAAAATAGACTTTGTGCCAAAAATAGCCTGCGGGCCCACTTAGTGAAGGCGACTTCATTTCACTAAGCTCCATCATCTTGTTGCATTTTCAACATTTTTTTCTTCCCACCAAATAAGAGTTGCATTTTCCAATCTTAGTGAAGCAAGCTGAATCTTTGTGTCATCATCCTTGATTTTTTGTATCCTGCAATACACTTCAAGATGATGTACCCAGTTGTCTAATATTTCAGCATCTACCTCTTTATCATACATTTTCAAATCAAACTTAATGTCAAGCTTCAAAAATGGAGTTTTATCATGACCATTTGGAGAATGTGGAGGTGTTTGTGAAGGGCTTATTGTGGAAGAATATTATGGTGAAGATGGTGGTGAGGATAATGGTGGTATCAAAGGTGGTTTGTCACCATTCCCATGACCTTTTGGAGGCTTGTCTCAATATCCTTATTCTCCTTTTGAATACTTGTCTCCCTTTGGAATATTGGAGCTCTCACCTTGCATCCTTGTGATTCTCTCCTCATAGAGAAATTTCACCATTCTTGTCATATCAAAGATTTTTTTCCTGAAGGATTTTTCATCCTCTTACATATTGTCAGGCTCTCCTTCATGTGACGTGCTTGATGAAGCTTCAACTGCAATTTGAGGAAGAATTTGTGGTGGAGATTGTGGAAAACTTGCTCTCCTTGTGCTTGACCTAACTTGAGGACTTGCAACCACAATATTTCCTTCTCCTCTCTTGAGCTGATACCTTGTAAGTATCACATACACTTGGAAACAATTAAATCCTCACAAAAACAATGAAACCAAGGCTCTGATACCAAACTTGATCTGTATGAGATCTTAAAGAGAGTGTGCTTGACGGTTTGTAAATTGTAAGTGTTAAAGACTGAGTTTTATGAGCCTTTATGTTAAATTTTTAAACACATAAACATAAATTTAAAATTCTGAAATAGAAGAAATAGCATAAAAATACACCATAAAAATAACCACAACACAACAAGTGATGAAGTAGTTCACCCCCCTTGGGCTACGTCTCCTTGATCCAACTTCCAATGGCTTGGTCCTCTTTCATTATGGTCAAAATGGTGATTACATACATTTTACAGTGCTTAAATGGCTTCAAAACCGGTTCCATCAACTCTAGAACTGTCAAAAATTCCTATCTAGCCTCTTTCTGCTCCAAAATTGATCAAAAATTGAAGAAGTTATGAGCCTCCCTATTTTTGCTGCTAACCGCACCACATATTCCCAAAAATTTGGAACCGTCCTACAATTTCGCCCTAATTTCAGCTAACCGGTTGACAAATTCGCACAATTTTGAGTGAAATTGTTGGACCGTTAATTTTCCCAACAACGCCATACAACCTGAAATTTAAACCAATTATATGGTCGAAATTAAAAATAAAAATAAATAAAAAATCAAAAGTCAAATTAATTTTTTAATTAAATAATTTGGGTGGGGCCCTCTCCGCCTTCGTCGTGCCCATGGTTCGAGTGTTAACGGTGATATGCATATTATGGGGCAAGGGGGGGGGAGGTGCATGGCTAAGCTATGGCCCCTTACCCCAACTCCACCACATATAAAATTTATCAATAGGTTTTAATTTATGGCTTAATAAGGACTACCATAACCCATGTGTTTAGAGCGTTGCGTTGTTATGAAGTGAGGTCACGATTTCGAATCCTGCGGAGGTGTAGTTTGGACTTAACCAATTTTTGGTGGTCCCCATGCTACCACGTGGTGGCCTCTGGTTGGGACATGTGGTAGCATGTGGTTGGACACCATCCCAACCAATCAAACTCATCGACAATAGTGCAATCATATCCTGCCACGTGTCAAACTATCATAGGCCAATTATTTTTTTTGAATTTTTCAGCCAATCAGGAGAGGCCATGTGGCAGCCTTTCACTGGCCCAAAAACACAGTCAGTTGTCATTTTTTTGAAAAAATTTCCTGTTTGGAAAAACGAATAGAACACATTTTTAGGAGCATGAGGTGTTGGTTTTCTGCGAAACTAATTGCGTCGAATTCAGAACGACGAGATCTATGTGTTCATTCAGGTTCCACACCATTCCAACAAATTTCATTTTTGAGCATACTTATGACCATATAAACACTAAGAGAGGGGGGGGGGGGGTGAATCAACACAAATAATAATATCTTTTTTATGCAAATAACAAATTTTCATAATATAAACTTCAATAGAAAAAGGAGCGAAACATGCACACATAAAGCATATGTAACATCACATGAAGACACCGATACTTTTAGGTGGAAAACCCCTAGGGTAAAAAACCACTGGACAATTTCTACTTATTCTCTATTGATTAAAAATATTCTCATTTACATTCATTAGCTAGCCTCCACTAGCAAGGAGACCCTACTCCTTATAAATGAGATCAATTGGCAACCACCAACTTGGAGCCACCACTCTTACAATAAAAATATGAACATGCACTTAGCTTGAAGACACAACCTCAATGCACAAATATTTCTGGAGCTACAATGGAATTATTGACTGAATAACAACTACAAATAGAAATTATATGTTCAATGAATAAATAGTCAACTGTCACTAAGGGTTTCTTATCCTTTTAACTTGGAGACACAACTTGCCAAGCTCAAAATCCTTAAGGAGGCAGAAAAGACACAAAAAACTTTTAACTTTGAGACTAAACTTTCCAAGCTAAAAATTTCCATTCCTCTAGGTGAGCCGCTAAAGAATGATTAATATAGGACTCAAATTTTCAAGGCTTTGAGGATTAACAAGACTTTTGATACTGTCAACATAACTGATGACCATCCTGCTATCATTTTTGGTCCAAAGATTGATGATAGAGGCCAGGATGGATATGTGCCTCCTTTTTATGTTATCTTGAATGTACATGATCAAATTATTCATAATGCCATGTTGGATTGTGGAGCGTCCCATAAGTTGATGTCAAAGGTAATTATAGATAGGTTGGGACTTGATATTACCAGACCATACAAGGAATTGTACTCTTTTTATTCGAGCAAAGTCAAGTGTTTGGGACTGATAAAAGATATAGTAGTCTCATTAACTCAGATTGCCTCCAAAATCATGGTGATGGACATTGTTGTAGCAGACATACCTCCTAATTTTTTCATGCTTCTATCCAGGTCATGGATAGTGAAACTGCATGGTGCAATGCAAACAGATATGTCTTATATCATTGTTTCAGTCTTCGGTGGCCAAACTAGGAGGTTGTACAGAGAACCACTAATGAAATATATGATCAGCAACAAGGAGAAGTTGTTGGGCCGCCAAAATGTCATCCACTTTCACCCTCATTTCCATTATTTTACCCTCATTCCATAGCTCTGTAACTTCATAAGCCCTACAGTAGTAACAATTTTCATGATCATATGGCTTATCATTGTTATTTTCTAAGTCACTTATTTTAATATTTTAAGAGAATTTATGATTAAATATTAGGAAATTAACATGTTTTCATATGTCTCTAAAAGTGTTATGAGTTTTGTGATATTGTGGATCTACTTGGAGATTTTAGAAGGGTCTTATTTTGCCACCTAACTATAAATTCGAATTTGAAATTCCAACTCATGAGGATTTGTAGAGTATTTGAGGAGTATGTGGATCATTAAGTTAAGCACATTTAAAGGAGAAGAATCATGGATGTTTTGATATGTGTCCTTATCAAAACTATGAGAGAATTTGGAAAGGATTTGTATCTTGTTTTTTTAGATGATTGGTTGTAGCCACAAGAGATAAATGTTTATTTAGGAGAGATTTGAGGGATCTGTATTCATTGATCAGTTAACCTCAGTTTTTGTATAAATATGGGTGCATCCTTCAAAGGAGCCCATCTATCTATCTAATAATTCCATTCAACAATTCTATTCTTCCATTCAATAAAATCAAATAGTTCAGTCCAAGATTCTCCAACATTTTGTTACTTTGAAGATGTGATAGTTGTTTGGTGTGCTTATTGAGGAATGGAGGGCCCCCATCAACCACAATTTGCACATCTTTGTACATATTGGTAACATTGTGTAATAATGTTATTTCATTTCAACAAGTGTGATTTTCTTTCCAGCAAGTGTGTTTTCATTCCAACAAGTGTGATTTCAATTATTCAAGTGTGGTATGATTTCATTTCAGCAAGTGTGATTTCAATTATTCAAGTGTGGTATGATTTCATTTCAGCAAGTGTGATTTCAATTATGCAAGTGTGATTTCAATTTCAAGCAAGTGTGATTTCCTTGATGTAGGTCCGATTTCAATGTCTTTATGTTTTTTTTTTATTGTATTGATTTGATTTCTTAGTTTCAATTTCATTAGGTTATTCTATTATGATAAATAATCACATGGTACATATAGTAAACGTATACCTCCTTAGTTCATGAACTTCGAGTTGAAAAATTAAATGACAGGGATTTGAATCGCAATTAAATAACCCAACATTTTAGAGCCATTGTCAAGGAGGTTAAATAGGTGTTTATTTTTAAAGTTTAGACAACTCATTACAGTTGCATTCATTCCTAGATGGATGGTTAAAAGCATATTAAATTTCAAAAAATATTTGATACTTTGTACTAATATGTGTGCACGACAGATTGTCAACCAATTGGAGTAATTCACTTAAAATTAAGGGTTTGAAGAATGTCCTTCCAAAAACTTTCTCGAATCCTAGCAATAGTTGGGATATTTGCTTTTCAGTAAGAGTATATTTTAACTACATTCAAAAACTTTTATATTTCTCCACCTCCAGAAGAAGATATTCAAGTCTCTTTTGGTTCCTCTTGTCAATATGTTCAAGAGACTAAAGGATCATGCAATAAATTTGATGGGGAGCAACCATTATAATCTAATATCGAGAAATGCATAATTGATCCAGATTTATGCAGGAACACAACAGAATAAACATATAACCATAAATACAGAGATGCAGCGGAATTAACACTTCATTTCATTAATATCAAAGAACTGAAATTTGCTTACAGATAGAATGGAAATAAAACTAGCTAGGGCACTGGTAGCTATCTCTGAGAAGAGATGTGGCGGATACATGCCTCTGAACTGAGTTACAATGAGGCTCGAGGGCCTATTTATTATTGAGAAACAATGGAGAACCCTAAACATCCCAAAAACCTAACCCTAGGAGATGAAGCGCCACAACTATGGGCCCCGTTTGGGTAAATTGGTGTTTCAACTTCCCAGGGACGTAACTTTGGCATCCTATCTCCGTTTGATGCACATGATACTTCATTAGAAAGCTCTATCCGAGGACTACAACTGTCGGGACGAATTGGATGATCCAATTCGCTAGTAAAAGCATACCCAAAAAACGTCGTTTAGGGCCTCAAAACGGCTCCGGAAGTTCAGGACCCGAAAAACCGCTAAAAATAGTAAGTTATGCCAAAACTGAAAAACTGAAAGAGACAATGGTGGGGGCCCAAGTGGAATAGGCGGGTGGCCACCAATATCCACCTGGATCAATAATAAAGGAGGATATTCGGTGTGATCTAAACCAAGAATGGAATCATGAATATCATAGCTTTATTGAAATATGGTTCCAATCAAGTATCAAATCGCATCATTATTTCAGTCTTCCTTACTTCTTAATTGCATTATCAAAACAACTGGTTTTTTATGTTTTTATGTGTTTTAATGTATATTTTTCAAAACCGAGCATGAATATATTTTTACTCCTATTATGCGCATGGCTACACTAGAAATATGCATACACTTGAAACAAATTTTGTATTTCCAGTAGAGGAGAGTATGCTAGAATTAATAATTAAAACCAAGATTGGTGATGTTTTTAAGTTTTTAAGTTAGATTTCATTTTATTTGCAATTTTATTTTTTTGGTGGTGCAGTAAGAGCCACCCATCTCACTAATAATTTGTAGGAAGATGTAGAAAGAGAATGAATATTTGAGAAAAGAGGATAACATATAGAGTTTTGAGAGCCACAATGTGAAGATTAGAGATCAAATCCTTTCATTTTTTATTTCTAATTCATTTTTTAAATGAATAAAGAGTGTCAATATTGTTGATTATGCTCTCTTCTTGCGCTCTCTACAACCTAGAATATTATAAAAGAAAAGTGAATAAAATTAGTTTTAAAACTTTGCAATAAAAAATGGATAAGAGTTCTAAATTCATTAAAACATACAATTACAGGCTTTTACAAAGCTTAAACATCAAAAATGATGTCTCCATTGGATCCAACACTATAAAAACCCCTGTTTTGACTCTTTTTGCACCTCATTTGGCCAAACATTGAGTAAAATATCATTGTTTCAATTTTTTTCCCAATTGTGTTGTTAACAATCCTACAATTCGACCTAAACCTGAACGGTACACCCTGAACATGGAAACGGCATGAAAACCTGGCCTGCCCAATCTGCGGTCACAGATACAGGACGGTTAAAACTGTCACTCAGTACCCACTCCTTCTGCCACGCCCATGGTCATATGGCACTATGTGCCTTGGGGCTAGGTCCATTTCCCAAATAATGTGCCCACCAAACATTAAATAGGAGTCAGATTGTTATATTTACCAAAGAGTAACATAGCCTGATTGGTAGAGCAATTTGTTGGTGGATAAGAGGTCTCAGGTTCGATTTCTGTAGAGGCTATTTGGCCTCACATAAAAGTTTTGGTCCCCCACGAGGAGGCCACGTGGAAACCAATGGTTGGTCCACGTGGCACTCCGACATTGGGCCATTATAACAAAACATTAACCAATGAAAAATAACCAATATTTTAACCAATTAGTAGATTCCAAGTGTCAACCATCAATTTTCCGGAGAAAGACCAGTCAACTTACCAAGTCATAGGCCCAGTCAGAGTACAGACTGCTAGCTGGGAATTCCTAAAAATCAAAAATTCATTTGTTTAGTTGTTTCACAAAATGAACAGAACATGATTCTGGGAGCATCCAAAGTCATTTTTTTGTGAAATGAGTTGCACTAGATTCAGAACGACAAGATCTACACTTTGACATTGGTTTCAAGTTGATCCAATAATTTTTAATTTTGAGCATTTTCTTGATCCACAGGTTCATGGACAAGGATGGAGCACTAGAGAAAAAGGAAAAACACATTTACAGTCTTAGACCTTCATAAAATCTTGCAAATATGAAAACTCCAACTGCAATAATTGACAAACCACCATCCGAGTCTAATTGCAATTTGTAAGCTGGCAAGGCAATGCAACGATCTGTATTTTTAGTAGCTGCAAAATCGACACAATTCATTAGCTTATGCAAATTTGGTTTATGGTCCATTGGTGAAGCATTAAGTGTATGGAGAAGAGGTATCAAGCTCAAATTGGCTACAGGTAAAATTGCATTTCATTCTTCTTCCTTGAATTTGTTTTATTAGTATTATTTCTGAGTTTTTTGTGTATATATCATATGAAGAGAGATTAATCATCTCTCTCTCTCGATAGACTTACATTTTATTGCAGAAAAGTGCTAAGTTTTTGCAGGTTCCAAGACGATAAAAGAAGATC
Organism: Pinus albicaulis; assembly: GCA_034641835.2. NCBI lineage: Eukaryota > Viridiplantae > Streptophyta > Pinopsida > Pinales > Pinaceae > Pinus > Pinus albicaulis. Next base: position 215,598,234 of record CM076578.1, on the reverse strand, counting down.
ACTAAATGCACAAGTTCCTTTTAAAGACCAAGTTTCTTTCAAAAGGGCATGACCATTTCATGTCAAATAAGATCCATTACACCATTGCTACTAAACAAGGCCTCTTAGATACCAATGCTACTAATTTTAAACCTGCAACTAATCCATAAATTTCTATCTTCCTACTACCAAAAACTCATTTCCCTTTGAGATATTCATACTTTCCTGCCTCATTTTATCTCACCCTTAACCCAAAAATAAATTCATCCAACTCCCTTACAAAGTTGAGTCACCCCATTTTCCTCTTCATTTCTGTCAAGTAAACCTTGCTTCAATGCAAATATTTCATCTATAGTCCATCAAACTGTTATTTTAAACTCATGTTAGATGATGGAGGATTCATTAAGGTCTCCCTTCTAACAATTTTTGACCCATCGAATCTAACACATCATCTAGGATCAAGACTAGATATTTTTCAAGTACCTTGAGGCTTGCATGCCTTAATGGCAAGTTCTCTTGCCAATAAAGAGTGTGAATACATCAATGTCCCCTGTTTGTCGTATCTTCTAGGTGACTCGACTAAAACACATCTATTTGTACTTATTAATATGTACTCAGGCATCTTGACTCTCATTGACATCAATGGTGAGTAGTCTCTTATTGGTTAATGGCATTCACTAAGAATTATGTCACTGGTGGGAACAAATGAATACTATATAATTTCAGCAGCTTGCAACATGAATTAATTCAGAATTCACCATCTGTAGTAATAAATATTCCAATCTCATCCTTAGTTCATACAACCAAGAGAAACAAGAAGTAGATCAAATTATTTTACTACATATTCCATGATCCAACAACAACAACCACACTATTCTCTATATACATAGCTTTTCCACTTTTCAGGTAAGTGAAGATATGTTGTTTTCTAATATTTAATCATGTAATTCCTTAAATACTAAAATTGTGATTTTGGAAAAAACCCTCACCACATTCATATTCCCTTTCTCATTTGTCAAAAACTAAAAACACCTTTAGCTGGGGGGGAAGGAAATCAATTCATATTCACATGACACAGTTAATTCATATTTTTCCCAACCAACTATTATTGCATTTTGATTCTAAAATATTATGTGATTTGAAATGATCAATTGATGAGAATATTAAATGGATGATAGTCACTATGGGAACTTAAAAAGGAATTCTCAATGTTTTCAAGTATTTTGATGCAACAAAAATAAAATTAAAAATTATTGTTACAAAAGAACCAATACTCATAAATTTTGGTTGTCACAGAAGAACCAACCATGTTGCAATCAATTGTCTTTCAAAGTAAACTTTGCAAAAAGAATAAAGTTGTTAATTATATGATTATGAAAAGTTAAAAGAGAATCAATACAAAGCCAAATCTCATATAGAAGCAAAACATTTCAAGAAGATCAACTTATGATTAAGGGAATCAATGCAATAGTTGCATGAAGACATGCAACATATTCAGTTGGGGGGTATGTTGGGCCACCAAAATTTCATCCACTTTCACCCGCATTTCCATCATTTTACCCTCATTTTGCAACTTTGTAACTTCATAAGCCCTACGTTAGTAACCATTTTCATGACCATAGGGTTTATCCTTGTTATTTTCCAAGTCACTTATTTTAATTATTTTAAGATAATTTATGATTAAGTATTAGGAAATTAACATGTTTTCATATATCTCTAAAAGTGTTATGAGTTTTGTAATATTGTAGGCCTAGTTGGAGATTCTATAAGGGTCCTATTTGGCCACCTAACTACAAATTCGAATTTTAAATTCCAACTCATGAGGATTTGTAGAATATTTGAGGAAGATGCAAATCATTAAGTTAAGTACATTCAAAGGAGAAGAATCATGGATGTTTTGATATGTGTCCTGATCAAAACTATGAGAGAATTTGGAGAGGATTTGTATCTTGTATTTTTAGATGATTGGTTGTAACCACAAGAGATAAATGTGGATTTAGGAGAGGTTTGAGGAATATATATTTATTGATCAGTTATCCTCAGTTTTTGTATAAATATGGGTGCATCCTTCAAAGGGCCCATCTATCTATCTAGTAATTCCATTAAAAAATTCTATTCTTCCAATCAATAAAATCAAATAGTTCAGTCCAAGATTCTTGAGCATATTGTTACTTTGAAGATGTGATAGTTGTTTGGTGTGCTTATTGAGGAATGGAGGGCCCCCATCAAGCACATTTTGCACATATTTGTACATATTGGTGACATTGTGTAATTATGTTATTTCATTTCAGCAGGTGTGATTTTATTTCTAGCAAGTGTGTTTTCATTCTAGCAAGTGTGATTTCATTTCTGCAAATGTAATTTCAATTATGCAAGTGTGATTTAAATTATGCAAGTGTGGTGTGATTTCATTTCAGCAAGTGTGATTTCAATTCTGCAGTGTGATTTCATTTATGCAAATTTGGTGTGATTTCAATTTCAAGCAAGTGTGATTTCCTTTATGTAGGTATGATCTCAATTTCTTTATGTTGGTTTGGATTGGATTGATTTGATTTCTTAGTTTCAATTAAATTAGGTTAATCTATTATGATAAATAATCACCTAGTACATATAGTACATGTATACCTCATCAATTCACGAATCTCGGGTTGAAAAATTAAATGACAGGGATTTAACTCACAATTAAATCACCCAACAGAAGCCCGCAAATCATCTGGTATATGTTATCCACTCTGATTTAGATTCATTTGTATTATTTGAAATTTTGGTTGTCCTGATGAAGAAAAAACAAGTTCAGTCCTTCTAACAGAAATAAAATAAAATAAACATAAAACAGATCAACAAGAAAATTGAGGAACATGGCAGAAAAACAGTCCACGAAAAATAGGAAAAATGTAAGGTCCGAAGTGAGTGAAGAAGAAGAGAAGAAACAACACCTTGGGACCATGCATTTTGATCGAGCAGTAACCAAAGAAGGTGTTGTTGCAGGTGTGTGGATAATCAGCCTTGAAGTTAGAAAATCTAAGCTTTGCTCATACAAACTAGCTTTTGACTGCACCAAAATTGTGGTGGAGTATGAAGCACTTATTTTGGGTTTGTAGGTATTAAAGAAACCAACAGTAAAAAAGGATAGTTTTCTACGAGGATTCAGAATTAGTCATCAACCAAGTTAAAGGTGAGTACCAGGCGAAACATCCTCGGATGCATGCTTAACGGAATGTTGTCCTAGATTGTTTGCAAAAAAAAAATCAATATAAATTTTCAATTGTTCCTAGAAGAGAGAATGTTTTTGCAGATGCATTGGCTACATTGGCCTATGATTTTGAAATTTATAGAAGCATTATAGGAAAGTACAAAGTTGAAATAAAATATAGGCTTGTTGTTCCAGATAACATGAAGTATTGGTAGGTCTTTGAAAATGACAAATAATTGTAAAACTTCCTGTTGATGAAAGAAGATTTTTCCAATATGTGGTCTGAAGAAGACTGCGGGTGGGAAGAAGATGATAAGGAGAATTTTATAAATCAGATGAAAGAAAAGTTGGACAAGTAGGGGATAGAATTGAAAGTGTTGCAATTAAAATATAATGTTATTTTGAGAGGGTTGCTACCATTAGAACAACTTTTTGATCAAAATGATGTAACCAAGAGGCCAAAGTTGATGAAAGAAAAGTTGGACAAGTAGGGGACAAAATTGAAAGTGTTGGAATTAAAATATAATGTTATTTTGAGAGGGCCACTACCATTAGAACAACTTTTTGATCAAAATTATGTAACCAAGAGGCCAAAGTTGATGCCTACCAAGGATGGAGTGGAGGAATGTAACATAGGTACAACGGATAAGCCAAATGTGGTCAAGCTATCTAAGACTCTAATTATAGAAATGCAGCAAAATTATTTGAATTTGCTAAGAGAATTTTTTGATGTCTTTGCCTGGGGATATGAGGATCTGAAAGTATATGACAAGAACATCATCCAACACAAAATACCAATCAAAGAGGATCAAAATTCATTCAAACAGAAGCTGCTTACTTTGATGATGGCATTATAGTACCTCTTAGATTTTCTAAATGGCTATCTAACTTAGTGCCAGTTAGGAAGAAGACAGGAGAAATTAGATTGTGTGTGGATTTTGGGAATTTGAACAGAGTGTTTCTCAAGGAAAACTACCCATTTCCAAAAATGGATCATATCCTTCAGAAAGTGGTGGGTGTGAGAAGAATGACACTTCTGCATGTTTTTTAGGCTATAACCATATTTTGGTTCACCTGGAAGATCAGTACAAGACTGCATTCACTACACCGTGGGGTAATTTCAAGTATGCTAAGATGCCTTTTGTTTTGATGAATGCGGGAGAAAATTTTCAGCGAGATATGGATATAGATTTTGCAAAGGAAAAGGATAAATTTCTAGTGATATATATTGATGACATCACTGTCTATTCACAGTTAGATGAAGAACATTTGCAACACTTGAGGGCAATTTTTATTAAGTGCAGAAAATATGGCATCTCATTGAATCCCAAAAATATATTTGTTTGGGCTAGAAGAATGAAAAGTGTTAGGCCATATAATTTCCAAATATGGTATTCGAATTGTTCCTAGAATAATTGTACCTATTCAGAAAATGGACATACCCAGAAGCAAGAAGGAAATTCAATCCCTTATTGGAAGGATACATTTTTTAAGGAGGTTTATTCCCAATCTGGCAGAAATTCTAAGGAAAATTACATACATGTTAAAAAAGGACATCGAGGTTAAATGGAATGAATAAAGCATAAAATCCTTCAATGAGGTAAAATATGCATTATCCCTTGCTCTTGCACTTTTCAATCCAGAATACACCCACGATTTTATTATCTTTTATTTTTCCTCGAAGCATATTATAGCAGTTGTTTTGATGCAGAAAAATCAGCAAGGTGTGGAACAATCGATAGAATTTTTTTGTAGAACTCTTAGAGATGCTGCTCTTAAATACGACATCATGGAGAAATGAGAATTTTCTCTAATGAAAGATTTGAAGGGCTTATGGGTGTACATTTTACATTTTCATATCGTCGCCTATGTGCCAAGTGCTGTTGTCAAGGATATTCTTACTTAGAATGATCCATAAAGTAGGAGGGATAAGTGTATTTCCTCCATACTTGAGTATGACATAGAAATTAAGCCCACAAGATTCATCAAAGGGAAGGGACTAGTAACGATGATGGTAGAGTAAAATCTTCATTCACTTCAAATTAATTTCTTGACTTCCCTATTAGAGGAAGACAACTCAATTTCAATTTAGCAAGTTCTGGAAAAATTCGTTGCTTCCCCATGGTATGATGATATTATGTATGTATTGCAACACCTACAAGAACCTCCAAGTTTTTCCAAAACCAAAGCTCGTTTCCTTAAGTTGAAAGTGTTCAAATATTGTATTATAGATTAGTTCTTGTACTGGAAGGACCTCGATGGAATGTTGTTAAATTTCCTATTGGAAGATGAAGCTCAAAGGACAATGGAAGAGTTTCATAAAGGGGGCTCTTGTGGGCATTTGTTTTGGAAAACCACGGGTAAATAAATTCTAAGGGGTGGATTTTATTGCCCAAATTTTTTTTTTTCTGATGTGTATAAGAAGGTTGCTAGTTTTCATGAATGTCATGTATTTGAAGGAAGGAAGAAATTTCTCCTGCTACCTCTGAAACCCATAGTAGTTGAGTCACCATTTCAGCAATGGGGACTCGATTTTATCAGTGAAACTAATCCTACTTCATCAGTACAACACAAATGGATATTGAAAACAACTGATTGTTTCACCAAGTGGATCGAGCCAGTTCCAACCAGAAATGCTACAGACACAATGATCATTCATTTCTTGGAAGGCAATATTTTGTCCAGATTCAGCGACCCTCAAAAAATTATCACAGACAATGTTGTTGCATTTAGATCGAAGAAAATGGTGAATTTTTGTCATAATTATAACATTATTTTGGGCCACTCAACAGCCTATTACCCTCACGGTAATGGCTTGGTTGAACCTTCCAATAAGATCTTGGTCAACATTATTAAGAAAATGCTACAAGAGAACAAAAGAAGTTGGAATAAGAAAATGGTAAATGCATTGTGGTTTGACCGGGTGAGCACTAAAAATTAAATAGGAATGTCTCCTTTAATGTCTCCTTTTCAATTAGTTTATAGAACTAATGTGGTTTATCCTTCTTCTTTAGGAGTCCTTGTGATTAAATTGTTACAAGAAGCAGAAGTGGAACCCAACGATATGCAAAGAATAATTAGTCAAATGAACCAACTTTAGCAGTCTAGAGAAGAGGTATTCAGGAGTACACAGTTGACACAAGACCGGATCAAAATAATTTATGACGGATACACTAAAGTAGTTTATTTTCAAATTGGAGATTTGGTATTGAAATGGGATGCCATAAATGAGGAGAAAGGGAAGCACGAATATTTCAAAAATATGTGGAAAGGACCTTTCAAGATTGTTGTCTTCCATGGAAAAAGTGCATACTTGCTCGAAGATCTGTCAGGAGGGCCACTTGAAGGAGGGCCTGTAAATGGCAGGTTTCTAAAACATTTTCTTGCATGAAATTACAGTTGATTTAACATTTCATTGTATGTACCATTTTACTTTCAATACTGCAAGTGTGGGTGGTTGTCATTAGTATTTGAAGCCCAAGGTGAAGGCCCTAAGATACCAATGTTTTTCTGCCATATGTAAGTCAGTCAGTCAATTTTAAGTTAGTCAGACATATCATTTTTAGTTATTCATTTGATTTACAGTTTCATTTTTTGACTCCATTGCCCAATGGCCTAATTAGGAAACTATTATCTAGTTTTTTTTCTTGGCACCTCACTAGGAGGTTTCCATCCCCATTGGAGATAATGTTAGGGTCATATGTTTTTGTCGTAATATGTGTTTTCCGTATCCTTGAATTTTCAGCTTTTGAATAAGTCTAGCCTATGACCATTGTTGTTGTCATAGCCTCAAAGATCACTATTCGGCATCGTCAAATATCTGCTATAAAAGTTTCATCCAAAGCATGAAAGAGTGTCAAGTTAATGGGAGTCATGGTCGAACAGTTTTTGTACAACCAATTTTAAAAGGGGTTACGTGTTAGTCATATGTCTATCAGAATTTTCCAAATTGGGTTTATTACAGTTATATTTTTGACGTTCATGAGGTATGGCCATTAAAAAACATCCTACTTCTTTATCCAATATTCTTATTTACCCCCCATGCTTCCCTAGTTCACACCCTTTTTCCCCATTTCTCTTCATATATGAATTACATCTTATACCCTTCCCACATACCATTTAACTATCATTCATATTACTTTCCTTTACCCCCCCCCCTTCATTCTAAATACATTCCCCATAATACCCTACCATTTCCCATACTCATATCATATATAACCCTCATGCATAATACACAACTTCCATACCTAAGAGACATCATACTCCTAACATTTTAATGATTCCCCACACCTTTATACTCAAGCTAAATCAAGTGGAGCGCTCTAAAACATAAATTCAAATAATTACGCTACAGGAAAAAGGACAAGGGTAATTCAAATTGTTATGCTGCCTTAATCTCATGCATTGTACATTCGTAAAAATTCTGCGCTAATCACTGGTCATACCATCAACACAAGAAACCATAGATCGATCCCAACTAGCAGTTGATGAGAAACAATTTTGCATCCACTTGGAAAATCTGTTGCACACTATTGCTACACAAATTGTTCGATGCACAATGTTGCGCAACGATCCTCCGGCACCCTGCAAGAAATCAACATGGGTTATAATTTCACCTTCACCAAAATTTAAGGTAAGAGTCTTTGTGCCTAATCCTAATCTCTATTTTTAAGCATAAGTCGTTTTCAACTGAATTATGTTAACTCGACACTTCCAAAGTGTTGCACAAGCTATGTTTTAAACCGACTTAAGCCTAGAAATTGAACTGTATCTTTAGGGTGGAGTGTAAATGTTTTCATGTTTTTAATGAGTTTGGGTAAAGGTCTGTAGGCCATTTAATTGCAATAAGTCCTTGTGTATACATCAGTATGCTCCCTACCTCCATATTGCAACGTGTTGAGATCTGGATCGTTGGGTAACTATATTGTTTAGGTTTGATGTACATATAGTTTGTTGTTGTCCTCCTACCATTCACATAGTTTTCCGCGAGGGTTAAAACTTTTCCCATTGTGTTTAAAGACATATGGCTCCCACTTCTAGTAAGAAGGGAGGAGAGATAGTGTGAGTTGAGCCTAAAAACCTATATCTAATCAACTCCAATCCAACAATCACAATAGATTTTGAAAACATAGGGTGTATTTCATTTTGTGAGAAGATACAAGCAATTGGTCACCATGTGAAACTTTCCAACATGTTTACATTGAATTTTAAGGAGGGAAAAGTTAAATTAGGAAAATTGTAGACTTTCATTTCAGAACAGGCTATCTCTGATGCCACAAATATCCCTTCAAATGGAGAAAGGTGGTTTAAAGGTGAAGACTTGGATGGATCATTTTCAATGAGTTTTTGAAACCATAATTCAGGGACAAGTTTGACATGAACTTTCCCAACACATACTTCCAGAGCCATTACAGTCAGCTGCTCAAAGTCATCCAGAGGTATTTTACCTGTGAGGGCAGGTTTAGTAAATTCTACCAATACCGCATTAGACTCCTTATGCGCTTAACTACCAAGAATACCATGAATCTACCATATTATTTTTTCAAAATCCTGGGGAGAATGGTTAAGAAATTTCAAAAAAAGGACAATCACATGCCCAACTTATTTCATTTTTCCTTGATCAAAATGTTGGTGTTGCATGAGCTTAAAAAGAGGAAAATGTCATGGCAGAGCTTCTTGTATGGTGTGATTCTGATACCTCAAGCATACATCTCACCTATGGTTACTTATGAAGAGAATATCCTAGTACTGAGCCAATGGTCAAGACAGCAGCAAAGAAAGTGATTCAGGGAAAAAATATGAGCAGAAAGGGAATGGTGTTAAAATTGGAAACTAGGGCCAAGCTCCACTTTGGATTGCTAATATGATTGAGATAATATTTTTTTTGGATTCCTATTTCCGAGAGTTACAATATTGATCTAAAGATCATCTTGTTTAGATGAGAAGAAGTTGGATTTTGAATTTATTTTTCACATGTGAAAATTGTCAAGGTCAGCCAAAATTGTAATGTAGACTCAGAAGCCCCAAAAGATGTGTCACCACCCCTCATTGATGGATATTAAAAGGAGAGATTCAAACCTCATTTGGACATCATCTCATCTCATATTATCTCTCCTTCGCATTGGTTCATACGACCTAAAGAAGCCATTCTCTCTCCTTTGCACGTATGAAAGGGCAGTTGTAATTTTCGGACTCTTTAAGGGTTTCTGCAGCAAAATTGACCAACGTTGACCTTGGGTCAACTCTTATTTTCTGACTTCGATTTTTGGGATATAATCCGAGTTTGGGAGGTCGAGTTTGGTGGCATGGAAATCGAAGAAATCTAGGTTGTTTGACTGGAGCGTTGACTGCATATTTGACCAGTGGGTTGACCGAGAAATTCTGAAATTTTTTGGGTTGACTTTGATTATTCTTTGAGGCCAAGTTTGACTGGGTTTGACTGAGCCCCATTGGGAGGAATATTGTTGGTTTTACTAACGTTGAATTTGATGGTTAGGGCATCCTGTTGACTATTGTAAATTGTAATTTCTCTCTCTGCTGAATTTGAAGAATAATAAGAAGATTTGCTCAAAGGGTTTTCCCAAAAATTGGGGTTTTACCCTGGCATCCACCAAATTATTGTGTCCTCTTGTCTTGGCTTGTCTTCTGGTTATTTGTTTATGTTTTATCAACATTTACTATCTATTTTAATGCGATTTCTAAACAGGAAATGGAATTGGATAATAAGAAATACTGAAGTGAATTTCTCTAAGCATAGAACACACCGTCGTTAACTAAAAATTAACATGGTATCAGACTTGAGGTGAAGGAAAATCCCAAGCAAGAGTGAGAAGATCAATCACTGAAGGTTGATTAGACAAGGACAAGGGTCAATGGCTTCCTCATCATACTTCAAATATGATGACAAGCTCAATGATAAGTATAATTATCATTCATGGAAAATGTCCTTGGATCTGACATTGGAGGAACAAGATGTTATGGATTATGTGCAGGGAAAGATCACTGAACCTCCATCAAATGCACTGTACGCCACTAAAACAAAGTAAAATAAAGGATACGTCAAGGAAAATAATATCATAAGGAATTATATTCACAAGCACTTGGTTGCTTATATCTTTGAGTTGGGCACATCTAAGGAGATGTCTGATAAGTTGGTTAGCATGTTTAGGGCTAGCAATGCTAATCAATTTCTCTTTTTGAAGAACAATTTGAAGGATATCAAGATGGACAAGGGAGATTCCATCCAATCCTACTTCATGAGGCTCACTAAAATCAAGAATGATCTCTTATCAATTGGAGAGGTCATAGTTGACTGACAACTCACTCTCATTGCAATTGGAGGACTTCCCCGAGTGTATTTATTTAATACCACTATTCTCAATAATAATAAAATTCCTAATTTCGATGAATTTTTGACGAGATGCACTCAATAGGAGATAGGGATTATGGAGGGAGACAAAACCTCAAATAGAAATGGAAGTGAACCTATTGCCTTCACTGCTCATGCAAAGAAGAAGAATAATGTTGGTTTGATAAATCAAGGTCAAGTAAGGGCGGGTCCCAAAGGAAGGAAGGGTAGATGTTACAATTGTAATAGGTTTGGTAACTACGCTAGAGAGTGTCCCAATAAAAGGGAATCTCCCATAGACTATGACTACAACAAAAATAACAACTTCAGGGGGAATGGAAATCAAAGGAACAACAGGTTCAAAAAAAAAGGAAAGAGAAAGGCTCCCTTTGATCGAAATGCAAATGGAAATGGTCAAACTTTCAAGAGGTCAAGGAACTCTAGGTATGATGAATCTAATGTTGTTGATAACAAGAAAAATGAATATATTATTATATTTTCCCTCTCTATTGCGTCTCTTCCCGACACCCTGGATAACTGGTTGATTGATAATGGTGCCTCAAAGCACTTCACTCGATATAAAGAGGCCCTCTCTGATTTGATTGAAAAAGATACAAATTTGGAAATTATCCTTGGAGACAATGCCACCTATCTCGTGAAAGGGACAGGGACTATGACCCTTCGTCTAAATCAAGGGCAAGTCATTCTTTTGAAAGATGTGTTGTATGTACCTTACTTGAAGAAGAATCTAGTGTCTATCTCAGCAATGGAAGACAAATGATTCAAGGTGGCATTCATCAATGGAAAGGTACACATTTGTAACAATAATTTCAACGAACAATTCACTCTTGTTTCAGGGTTGATACACTCTATCAAGTTGGAGGAAGTCTATTAGGAGCCATGACATGTAACAAAAATCTTCAATCTGATTTATGGCACTAGAGGTTTGCACACCCTCATTATAAAGCTCTTTCCGAAGCAAGGTAGGTGGTCATAGGTATGTCCGATTTCAAAGATGATCATGAAGGTGTATGTCAGGGTTGTGCCAAAGGAAAGCATACAAGGGGACCATGCCCCTCAAGTAACTCCAAGTTTTTGATATTCTAAAATTGATTAATTCTGATCTATATGTTATGTTGCCCATAACATCCTTGGGAGGATGCTTATATTATGTCACTTTTATAGATGACTTCTCCCGCAAGACATGGATATACTTCTTGAATAAAAAGGACGAAGTATTCAAATGGTTCCGCACCTTCAAGGCCTTGGTTGAAAATCAAACATGGAAGAAGATTAGAATCTTGAGGACCGATAATGGAACCGAATATGAGTCGAATGAATTCAATGAATATTACAGGGAATATGGCATTAAGAGGGATACCACTACTGCGTATACTCCTAAACATAATGGAGTTTCTGAAAGAAAGAATAGAACCATTCTTGAAGTTGCATGTGCCATGCTTCATGACCAAGGTCTTCTGAAGTTACTATGGGGAGAAGCTGCCAACACCGTTGTGTATGTTCAAAATAGATGCCCACATCAAGCATTGGACTCCAAAACTCCCGAAGAATTTTTCAATGGTAAGAAACCTGATGTTTCTCATTTTATAATTTTTGTAAGTCCCATATATTTTCATGTGCTGAAAGAAAAGAGAATCAAATTGGATGCTTCTCAAAAGAAGGGAACGTTTGTGGGCTATAGTGAAACCTCAAAGGCATATAGAATCTATGTGCCTGGTCAATGAGAAGTGGAGATATGTCATGATGTCAACTTCGATGAAGATGTTTCCCTTAGGAAGGTTATAGATCTTCCTATCTCAAAGGAAGAAAAAGAAGAAGAAGCAAGAAAGCAGGAAGAACCGAAGGATGAACAAATGTTTGATGTTGAAGGTCCAATGGATCCTATAGATCCACCTTCTTCAAATAAAAGAAGACCCTCATGGCTTAGAGACACTCTCGAAGATTCCAAGAGACATATTTCTCCACGGGGAACATTCTGTGAAAGTAAGAAGCCACATAGGTACCAAGGGTGCATAGTAGCTGTAGCCATCATTAAATTTTGTTAGAGCAAATGATGGCTAAAAATAATTCCTGAGCCTTCAAGAGATTGTTTTCATGCAAAATTGCTCATTCTTTAAGCCTTCTTATGCTGCCTAAACTCAGCAAGTAATCTTCACTGTTGTTTCATTAAGAAAAACCCACCAAGGAGCCATGATGACATCCAAAATGCTGCTTTTTAGACCTTTTTCTATCATTATATAAACCTATTTTTCACTCATTCTTCAGCCCACATTCATCCTCTATTTTACTCTGAAGAATCCCCTTTTCTCTTCATTCTATCCTCATTATCCCAAGGTAACCTTCAGAATCCCTTTTAAATCATTAAAAAATCCTTTGTAATGATTTAAAAACCCTCATTCTGCCTATCGAAACACTTAAAAAACACATAAAAATGTTTCATTTTAGGCCTTTTACCCACAGGTCTTAAGCCCCTTTGGGTTTGAGCCCTGGCCCCTTCCACCATATAACCTGGCCCTACAACTGGGTGCCTGAAACCTTTAGCCCCTTCATCACATTGGCCTTTTCTATTTTATAAACCCATTTTTTATTTACATTTTATTCCCCCGATGCGATAAGCCCTCTTCTCCTTAGCCCCTGGTCACATACTACAACAGGCGACCATGTCCCGGGGCTTACCTTAGCCCTCATCGCAATCACTCCATCGGCTTATCCCACCCATTTTCCTTTCCCCTCCGTGGCGATATGCCGATGCGATAAATTTTCCCCTCCTCAGCCCCTGGTCACCTTATCCCTCCACGAGACCATTCCCCAGCCCCTGTGCTAAGCCCCCCATCGCATCGGCGTTTTCATTCAAAAATTGCCTTTCCTTTGTATTTTTCCCGCTTCGATAATAATATCCCGATGAGACCTACACCATAGATCCATAAGATCTAGTGGCTCTCATTCGCCCCGACAACTCAACTCCGTCGGGGCCTACCATCCACTGCGCAAAGGACCCGCCCTATCACATCCCGACACCTGTCCCCCATTACAGTCTCTGCCCGAGCAGCTCTCTCATCGCGCTCGGCCTGCACCGTCCGATTTCATCCCTTTCATCCGATGGCTGTGGTGGCGTATCGCGCGATTTTCGCATCCAGAGTTTAACACTCCAAAGTTACGCGATACCGATAGTATTGAGAAAGCCACGTGGAACAATATGACTGGATCGCGTTTGATTTTTCGAAAACCACTTACCACCCGAATTGAACATGATAACCACTCGCGGTATTTCCAAACCCGCTCTTGCCCCATTTAGCGCCAAAATCCATTTTGAACCGTTTTTTCGCTTCTCCACCATAGAAATCCCTCCTCCGCCTGCATCTTCGCTCCCGACCATGCTCATCCGCCCCCACATTAGCCTCTGTAAGCAGTTTTCCAGCCCGCAGGATTTTATGTAATATTCTTGTGGTTTTTTTGCGGGTTTTGACTGCAGTTTCTAAGTCCGAAAAGCCCCCTACAGTTCATAAAGAGACAAGGCCTGAGATTGTGACCCCTGAAAATCCAACAATGTAGATTAAAGGCTTCTGGGGTTTATTCCACAGTTTAAATCAATGTTATTTGAGCACTAGTCATAACCTCATACCCTCCACTGCACCAGAAAACCACCTGCACACATCAAAAGAAGAAGAACGATGAAGATTAAAGCTTCAAGATTAGAGATTAAAGGATCAAGGATTAAGCATCAAAAGCCAAGGATTAAGGATCTAAACATACAGTCAAAAGAGGCAGGAAAAGGTAAAAGGCCGATGACAAAGCCCAAAACAGTAAACATAGTCAGCATATAAGGATTAAAGGCTTTGAAGTAATTATAAGGGCCCTAAAGCATGAATCAGGGCTTAAGCAGTGTTTAAAGCCACCAGATCAGCATAAAATCAGTGAAGGAGCCTCCGAATGCCACATCATTGAGGCTATAACTCCTCAAACTGCCACCTGGGGGTTTATTTCATTAAAAAGAGTGCATATTCATTACACATTCAGGGATATTTTTAAAGGCAGCTCAACATTAACTACCAACCTACCTAAAATCCTCAAAGTCAACAAAAGTAACTAAAGTTGATGAAATTTAATGTAAAATTGATTAAAACGGAGATGAGCACTTGAAATATTTTTCCTTAAGCCTCCCAAAGGTCAAGAAACCATTACTCTGCATTAAATGAACAAATGAAACCTGCTTACACTCCACCTCCTCATTATTCTATAAATACTTCTGTAGAAGATAGTGAAGGGGTTGGTCTCCAGATATCTATTGTATGTAAATAGCTTGTGAAGCTACTGTAACTCTATTTTGTAACTGAAGACACATAAGTTGAGATGAGAAGTTTGTAGCTGTAGAGACCCACTGGACTTGAAGATTGTAACTAGTTTGAACATCAAATACAAATATTTGATTTATGGGATCCTGGTCTATGTCAATGGTGATGTGTTTCTCACTGTAATTGTCATTTTTCTTTATGTTTTCATTCTGTCCACTATTCTTTGATAAAGAACAACAAATATAGATTAGGATTTACTTTCGAAGTACCCTAAATCTCACTGATAAATATTTATCCTTTATGTTTTTTTTTTATTGTTAATTTGAAGGTAAGTCAATAGAGTATAACCAGTGAAGTGTTGGTAAGCCCATATTTCCTGAGTACAACTTGATAATTTCTCTTTAAATGTTCTTGAGAAGTCTGCTAATTAAAGCTGAGCTAGAGAATTTTATCGTTAGCCCTATCCTCTAGTTTCCTCTCCAACAGTTGCTTTGAAAAGTTCCCTTAAGAGTATGTTGAAAGCAGGCTAGTTTAAAAGTACTTACCTGATCTTAGACTACTTTTTATGTTTACCATGAATGTTTTCCTTTGAGAATATGCTGAAAGCAGGCTAAGTTAAAACTCTTTACTTGATCTTAAGTTGTTCTCTGTTTTTAAAATGTTTTCTCTTGAAAGTACATCAAAAGCAGGCCAATTTCAAAGTACTTACCTGATCTTAGATTACTTTTTTGTTTTTCCCTTAAGTGCATGCCAAAAGCAGGCTAGTTTCAAAGTACTTACCTGATCTTAGGATGTTATTTGTTCCCTCATCTGTTTTATTTCCCTCACTCCATTTCTTAGTGTTTCATTCCATAAAATCAAATTAAAGAGATCCTTCGACATAGATGACTTGCCCCATGGACCACTCTTGAACCTTGCAGTTCAATTAAACCCTATTATGACTCCATAGCCCAATGGATTAATGTTGTCCCTTGCTTATCTTATCAGCTGAACCATTCCTTCATTTACTCACACCTTCACCCTTCATACAGACTCCCTTCATCTTCATGTTATCCTGCCCAACCAAAACAAAACAAACAACCTTGTTCTTCATAACTAGCCTAAAATCATACTTGAAGCCTTAAATATCATATTCATAAACACATATATAGAGAGATCCTTCTCTAAATCTAGGATGGCTAGGTCCTCAGATTCCAAAGTGGTTTTTATGTAGGCTCTGCAGCGTTTGTACTTGCCAATCTTGCAAACTACGGAGACCTAACAGACTGGAGACCATACTAGGGACTCATTCTAAGTAAAATACTTAAAAATAAACACTCAGTATTCAGTGCAGTATAAGTAGCTTTCTTCAAGCACTACCAAGCATGTTGGTAATCATGATAGGACTTGTCTGAATCAGTGGAAATCTAAGTTCTTCTTAGGATTCTAACAGACCCTTGTCAAACCTTGAAGAGATCAGCTAGTAAGCCACAGAGTAGATTCCGTTTGTCTCATCACCGTAGCTAAGTGCTAAAACAAATTTA
Source organism: Pinus albicaulis (assembly GCA_034641835.2). Classification (NCBI taxonomy): domain Eukaryota; kingdom Viridiplantae; phylum Streptophyta; class Pinopsida; order Pinales; family Pinaceae; genus Pinus; species Pinus albicaulis. Next base: position 215,581,878 of record CM076578.1, on the reverse strand, counting down.
GGACACTCTCATAACTCACAGGACTATAAAAAACTCAGAAAACCCAAAACATTTCAGATTGGTATTCAAACCTTTTTTAGTGGTGGTGGACCATAAAACATTTTACCTTCTAAAAGCTAAAAATTTCCACCTGGTGACTCCACAATCCTAAATAGATCTAAAGACTCCACTGGGAAACCCTTTTCTATCATAAAATCATACAAACTCAGCTTAGGAAACTTTGAGGATTAAGTTTTCTGGTTAAAGATCAGTTAGCCTACTAAAGATTGTCATAATTGGTTAAACTTTTCTTATTATTAGGTCTAAAAACATAACATAGTGGCTTCTAGAAGAATTAATACTAGAGCCTATCCTGACCCAAATCCTCCTGAGATAGTTGATAATCCAGAAAGTATACTTAGAAAGTATCCTAAGTCTAAGACTTCAACTGTTGTCAGACTAGTCCATAGAGCTAATTTTGTTCCCAAAAACCTAACAGCTCTACAAGATTTACAAGTTGACTTAAGAACCCATTCAGAATTAGGTCACTTGATAATATTGATCAGATAGACTTTGAGCCTTCATACTCACCCCAACATAGTGGTAAACATCCTGGTAGTAGAGAAACCACTCCACCTGACCTTCATTTGATTTATAACTTTGGTTTTTCTCATCCTATATCTACTCAATAGTTTTTTGCTGGTCCATCCACTTTTGTTATCCATACTCCCACTGTTCAAACTACTCCATTCCATCAAACCGCTCCTATTTTACATCCTCCACCTGTAAACCCCCCACTTTTTCCACAACCTCCTATCATGGCAACATGGTATGCCCCTCTAGTCCTTCCTTTACCTTTAGTCAATCTGCCACAGGACTATCAATCCAAGATTCCATTATATAATGCAAGTGGAGCTACTACTGCTTCACAACATGTGGACAAAATGAATGACTATTTTGACAGAAATGAGATTGATGATGAAATTGTCAAACTCAGATTGTTTGCTCAAAACTTAGGGGGAGAAGCAAGAAAATGGTTTAAAAGCTTGACTCCTAATAGTATTAATGACCTCCAAGCCCTCCATCATTCATTCCTAAACAAATGGGAAATAAAAAAAAACCCTCTCCAAATACTTTCAGACTACAACAACCTCAAAAGAAACACTAGGGAAAGTGTTCAAAATTATTGCACTAGGTTCAATAGTGTTTATAATGCCCTACCCCCAGAATTGAAACCTCCACAAGGCTCAGCTTTGGATAAATTTCCTGAAGGATTTGATCCTGAAATGGCATATTAGCTAAGAGAAAGAGATCCTTTGACTTTGGAAGACATGCAAAAGGGAGCTCTTGTTGTGGAAGTAAATCTGATTGAAAAAAGAGCTAGGATGAGGAATGAAAAGAAAGTATCATTTAGGGAGGAAACTACACCTTCCACATCTAGCTCAAAAATGGAAAGAATGATGGAGGAAATGATGAAGAAAATTAGCATACTTGAAAGAACACAATCTAGGGAAAATCAATCAGCTCCCCAAAACATAAATCAATCTCAAAATCAGAATCAAAACTTTAGGAGAAATCAACCTCAAAACAGACAAAGAGAGGATGATCAACAGATTAGACCTCCTTTCCAAGAAAACTATGTGAATGGCGATGAAGAAACCAATGAACAAACAGAGGATGACAACATGAACATGTTGGGAGTAAGCAATGAGAATTCTGATTTCCTCCATGAAAGAAAACAAGGTCTATATACACCTTATGATGACAGAAGACCACAAACTGATTATTATGAACAATACTCTGAAAATGTCATCATAGGATCACCTAAAAAATATGACCTGAGAAGTAAAAAGAATCAAGAAACTCCCAGGAAAAAAATCTCTGATAAATCTGCCAAAAACAGCCCTGAAAATGTTTCCAAAAAGACAGCTGAAACTCACAAAACAGTGGTTGTGAATTCTGATTTAAACAAAGGGAAAAACACCCAAGCCAATGAAAAACAGAGTGTTAACCCCAGTAGCACTAGCACTTCAGCTAATGCTCCTGAAAAAACTATTTTAACAGCTGTAAATAATAGAAATCAGCAAACTGATTTTGTTGATGAGTCAGTAAACAAGAAGGCCGAATTAAACATTTTAAAAAACCAGATTCCCTTCAGCTTAGAGAACGAAATATCTAAAATAAAAATCTATGTCCCACTCACTGAACTAGTCACTCAAAATGTATATAGAGGTTAGATTTTGAAAGCTTTAAACATAGAAGATGTTCATGATACAGTTAACTTAAATGATGATACCCCAGAGCTCATTTTTGGACCAAAAAATGAAGGAAAATTTCAAGAAGGAACCACCCCTCCATTCTACATCAGCTTAAACATTCATGACAATATTTTACACAATGCCATGCTTGATTCAGGAGCATCACCCAACCTCATGCCCAAGGTGATTATGGAAAGATTAGGCTTAGAGGTAACTAGACCCTACAAAGATTTATATTCCTTTGATTCAAGCAGGGTGAGATGCCTAGGCCTAATAAAGGATCTGTGTGTTAACTTAGCTCAAATACCAGCCAAGAGTTTAGTAATGGACATTGTAGTGACTGATATACCCCCCAAATATGGCATGCTTCTTTCGAGGTCATGGGGTGGTAAGTTACAAGGTACAATGCAGATGGATATGACTTATGCCACCATTCCTGTCTTCAGTCAACCTAGAAGGCTCTATAGGGAAACACACATGAAATATATGGTGAGTAACCAAGAAAGACCAGAGAATTCTCCTCTCTATTCCATCCACACCGACCTTGACTCTTTCATTCTTTTTAATGATGATATTCTTAAAGAGAAAGAGCTAATCAATGAAAAAACATCAAATGTTGTAATCACTTCACTTTCAAACATAGCCACAACCATTGATAAAGAGGAGAACAAAGAGGAAATTAAAAAACAGTTTGCTGATTCAGAAATTTACAACAAACAGAGTAAAGGTCTTGAGGTCCAGAATAGTCATAAGCATGATGAAGATCATGAGAATCAAGGAGTAAAACCTCAAAACATTGAAAACTTTGAGGAACAAAACACAGAAAAATGTAGTGCAGACCCTTGTATAGAACAAAAAGATGAAGAAAACAGGGAGGACAACAATGAAATAAAACACCAATCTGAAAACAGTCCTCTTTGGAGCATGAATTTTGATGGGTCTTGCACTAAAAATAATGCAAGAGCAGGCATATGGATACACAACACTGAAAATAAGCATGTTGAGGGGCATTCCTATAAATTGAACTTTCACTGTACAAACAACATAGCTGAGTATGAGGCTCTCCTTTTAGGCTTGCATCTATTGAAAAAACTAGGGGCCAAAAGGATAGAGGTTCATGGGGATTTAGAGTTAATTATTAGGCAAGTAAATGGGGAATATAGTGCCAAACATCCCAGACTTAGAGCCTATAGAAATGATGCCATGGACTTATTAAAAACATTCGATGAATTCCAACTCATCTTTGTCCCAAGAAACAAAAAAATTATGGCTAATGGATTAGCCTTTGCTACTAGAACTTTTCTAACACCTTATGAAACCAAGCAATGCACCACCCAAGTCAAATTTAGACCAGCTGTCCCGGATAATGAAAAATATTGGCAAGTTTTTGATGGAGATAAACAAATAGAAGAATTATTACAGTCCAAAAATGAATTTAAAACACCAAGCTCAGTTTCAGATTATGATGAAGACTGTTCTACTAAAGAAAACCCACTTACTGAAGAAGAAGAGTCTCCTGAGATTGCAGGAATAAATCGGTTAACAAATGAATTCCAACATATGACAGAAATTAGCACAGAATTAGAAGATGAAGACTTAGAAGTGCTGCAATCTAAAGACCAAATATTGCCAAAAGGAATGGTTCCTTTACAGGAATTATTTGACTTGAATGATGTGGCCAAGAAGCCAAAATTGGAACCCCTAGAATCTGAAGTGGAGGAATGCCACATAGGCAGTAAGGAAAAGCCCAAATTAATCAAACTATCTAAAACTTTGCCAACTCATATTAAACTGAAATACATTGAGATCTTTAAGGAATTTTCCGATGTGTTTGCATGGAGTTATGAAGATCTGAAATCATATGATACAGAAATAATTCAGCATAAGATACCCCTCAGAGAAAACCAGAAACCTTTTAAGAAAAAATTGCGCAGAATCAACCCTGTTCAATTACCCCTGTAGAAAAAGAAATAAAAAAAATGTATGATGCTGGAATTATAATCCCTGTTAGATACTCAGAGTGGGTGTCTAATCTTGTATCAATTAGGAAGAAAACATGAGAGATAAGGCTTTGCATTGATTTTAGGAACTTAAATAAAGCCTCACTTAAAGACAACTATCATTTGCCCAAGATGGATCATATCTTACAAAGGGTAGTTGGTTCCAAAAGAATTCCTTTGCTAGATGGCTTCTCAGGTTACAATCAAGTCTTGGTACATCTTGATGATCAACTTAAAACAGTCTTTACTACACCTTAGGGTACTTTCATGTATTTGAAAATGCCTTTTGGTTTGATGAATGCTGGTGCCACATTTCAGAGAGCCATGGATATTGCATTTTCAGAAGAAATAGGTTACTTCGTTGTGATTTACCTTGATGATATAACTTTTATTCTAAAACAGATGAAGAACACCTTATACACTTGAGAAAAGTCTTTGAAAAATGCAGAAAATTTGGACTGTCCTTGAATCCAAAGAAAACTCTATTTGGTCTCCAAGAAGGCAAACTTCTTGGGCATAACATATCAGAAGAAGGAATAATGATAGATCCAAAGAGGATTGATGGCATATTGCAAATCAGCCATCCCAGAAACATCAAGGAACTTCAATCTTTCATTGGAAAGAATAATTTCTTGAGAAGATTCATACCCAAATTAGCTGAACTCCTTATAAACATAACAAACATGCTTAAAAAGGAAGGAGTTAAATGGACCTTAGAAGCAAAGAAATCTTTTGAAATGGTACAAAAAGCACTTACCAAAACACCAGTTCTTATTAGTCCTGATTTTTCCAAAGATTTCTTCATTTTTTCATTTGCATCAAAACACACAATAGCTGCTATCCTATTACAGAAGATTTTGAATGGACAAGCGCAGCCCATTGCATTTTTCAGCAAGGCATTAAGAGATGCACCTCTGAAGTATAACATAATGGAAAAACAAGCCTTTACCTTAGTCAAAGCCTTAAAGAACTTCAGATTTTACATTTTACACTCTCACATAATAGCATTTGTGCCTCATTTAGTTGTAAAAGACATATTGACCCAAGATTCAGATGGAAAAATAGGAAAGTGGATTGCTGTAATTTTAGAGTATGACTTAGAAATCAAGCCCACTAAGCTCATAAAAGGTCAAGGAATAGCAAAACTTATGGTTGAATCCAACTTTCAAGCTCTTGATATAAATGTTTAATGCATTAGATGAACAAGAGGAGTTTTCAACTCCAATCATTGAAGATCATTTTTTGAATTCATCTTGGTATGCTGACATTTTGTATGTTTTGCTCAATCTTAATGTTCCTCCTGGTTTGTCTAAAACAAAGGCAAGATTCTTAAAGTTAAAAGCTGTAAATTACTGCATTTTGAATAAATTTTTATATTGGAAAAATGCTAGTGGATTATTGCTTAGATGTTTGCCTAAGAATGATGCAGATAAAATCAAGTACGAGTTTCATAAAGGAGAATGTGGAGGCCACCTCTACTGGAAGTCAACTGCTAATAAAATCCTTAGAGTTGGTTATTACTAGCCCACACTCTTTCAAGATGTCCATAAAATGATTATTGCTTGTCACAAATGCCAAATCTTTGAAGGCAAAAGAAAACTGCTTCCCAAACTTCTATAACCAATCACTGTTGAAGCTCATTTTCAGCAGTGGGGTCTAGACTTTATTGGGGAAATCCATCCTCCCTCATCTACCCAACATAGATGGATTCTCACAGCAACAAACTATTTTACCAAGTGGATAGAATTCATCCCCTCTAGGAATGCCAAAGAAACAGTCATCATGCCATTCCTTGAAAACCATATACTTTCTAGATTTGGTTGTCCTTGAAAAATCATAACTGACAATGCTGTTGCATTTGGATCTAAGAAGATGGTATATTTCTGTCATAAATATCAGATCATATTGGGTCATTCCACATCTTATTACCCTCAAGTTAATGGGCTGGCAGAGTCCTCAAATAAAATTCTGGTAAACATAATCAAAAAGTTGTTGGAAGATAACAAGAATTCATGGCACAATAAGCTAGTACATGCTTTATGGGCAGACAGATTGACAATTAAAAAATCAATTGGAATGTCTCCCTACCAGCTAGTTTATCGAACTGATGCAATATTTCCAACCAGTTTGGGAGTGCCAGTCATGAAGCTGATCCAAGAAGTACAGTCTGAAGATAATGATGTAACAAGAAGAATAAACCAGACTATACATTTACAGCAAACCAGAGAGGAATTGTACATCAGAGCACAACAACTACAAGAAAACATCAAGAAGTTGTTTGACAGAAGGACCAAGGCAAGTGATTTCAAGATTGGTGTTAAAGTTTTGAAATGGGATTCAAGAAGAGAAGATATGAGCAAACATGAAAATTTTGATAACTTATGGCAGGGCCCTTATCTCATCCAATCTGCTATTGGAAACAATGCATTTTTTTTGCAGGAATTGGAAGGAGCTGAATACTTTGGAGGTCCTGTCAATGGCAGGGTTCTCAGACATTATTTCTGTTAACTGATATTTTTAGTTTCAAAGCTTTTTGTTCATTGTATATAACACTTCTTTTTGAATTTGAAAAAGGAAAATACAAAAAACAATAAAAGGAGAAAAAGAGGGCAAACATAAAAAGGAAAGGTACAACCCCATACCAAAAAGAGAATAAATCTGAAAGTGTGCAAGCTTAATTGCCACTACTCAAGAAAACACTGCTATTTTAGTCATACAGTCTAATCATGACTAAAATAGATTTCAATTTTCTGCTGATAGGTTAGTGAAAAATATTTTTCAAACTGTTCAATCTTGGCTTATCAGTAGAAAATATTAGGATATAAATATAGTGGTTCAAACAAGCCTAAATCCTGAACATGTAAGTTTGATGAAGAATTGGTTCTTATATGCTCAAAATCTGAACCAAGAAAAAAAAGAAAAGACAGCTCTAAAAAATCAAAACCAGGGTTGAAAGAAAGAATGAAGGATGTTTCATTTTTCAGATCTTAAGCTTTCACAGTTTTGTTTCAAATTTCTGCAAATAAAGTCTATGTGCAGCTTGTTTTATGCCATAGTACCACAACAAATCAGACTGTCCAATCCTGATTTGACTGTGTTTTAAATTTTTGTTTTAGAAAGTAGAGAATAATATCTGCCAGACATTCTAATCCTGGCAGATAGTAGCTTAGGTAGAGAATTTATGAGTTCAATAGTCTAATCTGAACTCATGGAAGAAATAATGGTAGACTTAGATCAATTTTTCCTTCTTTAAAAAGAATAAAATGTTGATGTTCAAGGTTTGCAAGTCCCAATGCACCTTCTGAAGAAAAAATGTGAGGGAGTAGGCTGTGTAGGTAGAATGATTGAGAGAAAATTTGTCTGTTGATGTAAAGCATTGATCATTTCTTGTTTAAATCAGTGTGATCAAAAGAGAAGCAGTTGTCAATGGATGAGGCACAGGGCTACATCCCAGAGATCAGATTTTGAAGATTCTTGACACCTCCAAGGAGCTGCCATCCCCAAGTGGAGCCATTGTTAGCTATCAGTAAAAAATTTTAGAGCAAATGATGGCTAAAAATAAGTTCTGAGCCTTCAAGAGATTGTTTTCATGCAAAACTGCTCATTCTTGAAGCCTTCTTGTGCTGCCTAAACTCAACAAGTAATCTTCACTGCTGTTTCATTAAGAAAAACCCACCAAGGAGCCATGCTGACATCCAAAATACTGCTTTTTAGACCTTTTTTCTATCATTATCTAAACCTATTTTTCACTCGTTCTTCAGCCCACATTCATCCTCTATTTTACTCTAAAAAATCCCCTTTTCTCTTCATTCTATCCTCATTATCCCAAGGTAACCTTTAGAATCCCTTTTAAATCATTAAAAAATCCTTTGTAACGATTTAAAAACCCTCATTCTGCCTATTGAAACACTTAAAAAACACCTAAAAAGGTTTCATTTTAGTCCTTTTACCCATAGGTCTTAAGCCCCTTTGGGTTTGAGCCCCGGCCCCTTCCACCATATAACCTGGCCCTGCAACCGGGTGCCTGAAACCTTTAGCCCCTTCATCGCATTGGCCTTTTCTGTTTTATAAACCCGCTGTTTCTTTACATTTTATTCCCCTGATGCGATAAGCCCTCTTCTCCTTAGCCCCTGGTCACATACTGCAACAAGCGACCGTGTCCCGGGCCTTACCTTAGCCCTCATCGCAATCGCTCCATCGGCTTATCCCTTCCCTTTTCTTTTCCCCTCCGCGGCGATATGCCGATGCGATAAGTTTTCCCCTCCTCGGCCCCTGGTCACCTTATCCCTCCACGAGACCGTTCCCCGGCCCCTGCGCTAAGCCCCCCATCGCATCGGCGTTTTCATTCAAAACTTGCCTTTCCTTTTTATTTTGCCTACTCCGATAACAATACCCTGATGAGACCTACATCGTAGATCCATAAGATCTAACGGCTCTCATTCGCCCCGACAACTCAACTCCGTCGGGGCCTACCATCCACTATGCAAAGGACCCGCCCTATCACATCCCGACACCTGTCCCACATTACAGTCTTCGCCCAAGAAGCTCTCTCATCGCGCTCGGTCTACACCGTCCGATTTCATCCATTTCATCCAACGACTGTGGTGGCGTATTGCGCGATTTTCACATCTGGAGTTTAACAATCCAAATTTACGTGATACCGGCTGTATCGAGAAAGCCATGCAGCATAATACGACTGGATCGCGTTCGATTCGTCGAAAACCACTTACCACCTGAATCGAACGCGATAACCACTCGCGGTATTTCCAAACCTGCTCTTGCCCCATTTCGCGCCAAAATCCATTTTGAACCATTTTTTCACTTCTCCACCATAGAATTCCCTCCTCTGCCTGCATCTCCGCTCCCAACCATGCTCATCTGCCCCCACATTAGCCTCTGTAAGCAGTTTTCCGGCCCGCAGGATTTTATGTAATATTCTTGTGGTTTTTTTTGCAGGTTTTGACAGCAGTTTCTAAGGCCGAAAAGTCCCCTATGGTTCATAAAGATACAAGGTCTGAGATTGTGACCCTTGAAAATCCAACAATGCAGAGTAAAGGCTTTTGGGGTGTATTCCACAATTTAAATCAATGTTATTTGAGCACTGGTCATAACCTCATACCCTCCACTGCACCATAAAACCACCTGCACACATCAAAAGAAGAAGAACGATGAAGGTTAAAGCTTGAAGATCAGAGATTAAAGGATCAAGGGTTAAGCATCAAAATCCGAGGATTAAGGATCTAAACATACAGTTAAAAGAGGCGGGAAAAGGTAAAAGGCCGATGACAAAGCCAAAAACAATAAACACAGTCAACATATAAGGATTAAAGGCTTCGAAGTAATTCTAAGGGTCCTAAAGCATTAATCAAGGCTTAAGCAGTGTTTAAAGCCACTAGATCAGCATAAAATCAGTGAAGGAGCCTCTGAATGCCACATCATTGAGGCTATAACTCCTCAAACTGCCACCTGGGGCTATATTTCATTAAAAAGGGTGCATATTCATTACAGAGTCAGGGATATCTTTAAAGGAAACTCAACATTAACTACCAACCTACCTAAAATCCTCAAAGTCAACAAAAGTAACTAAAGTTGATGAAATTTAATTTAAAATTGATTAAAACAAAGATGAGCACTTGAAATCTTTTTCCTTAAGCCTCCCAAAGGTCAAGAAACCATTACTCTGTATTAAATGAACAAATGAAACCTGCTTACACTCCACCTCCTCATTCTTCTATAAATGCTTCTGTAGAAGACAGTGAAGGGGTTGGTCTCCGGACATCTGTTGTATGTAAATAGTTTGTGAAGTTGTTGTAACTCTGTTTTGTAACTGAAGACACATAAGCTGAGATGAGAAGTTTGTAGCTGTAGAGACCCACTAGACTTGAAGATTGTAACTAGTTTGAACATCAAATACAAATAGCTGATTTATGGGATCTTGGTCTATGTCAATGGTGATGTGTTTCTCACTATAATTGTCATTTTTCTTTATGTTTTCATTCTATCCACTATTCTCTGATAAAGAACAACAAATATAGATTAGGATTTACTTTCGAAGTACCCTAAATCTCACTGATAAATCTTTATCCTTTATGTTTTCTGTTGATTGTTAATTTGAAGGTAATTCAATAGAGTATAACCAATGAAGTGTTGGTAAGCCCATATTTCTAGAGTACAACTTGAGAATTTCTCTTTAAATGTTCTTGAGAAGTCTGCTAATTAAAGTTGAGCTAGAGAAGTTTATGGTTAGCCCTATCCTCTAGTTTCCTCTCCAACAGTTGCTTTGAAAAGTTCCCTTAAGAGTATGTTGAAAGCAGGCTAGTTTAAAAGTACTTACCTGATCTTTGACTACTTTTTATGTTTACCATGAATGTTTTCCTTTGAGAATATGCTGAAAGCAGGCTAAGTTAAAAGTATTTACTTGATATTAAGTTTTTCTCTGTTTTTAGAATGTTTTCTCTTGAAAGTACATCAAAAGTAGGTTAGTTTCAAAGTACTTACCTGATCTTAGATTACTTTTGTGTTTTTCCCTTAAGTGCATGCCAAAAGCAGACTAGTTTCAAAGTACTTACCTAATCTTAAGTTGTTATTTGTTCCCTCGTCTGTTTGATTTCTCTCACTCCATTTCTTAGTGTTTCATTCCATAAAATCAATTTAAAGAGATCCTTCGACATAGATGACTTGCGCCATGGACCACTCTTGAACCTTGTTGTTCAATTAAACCCTCTTATGACTCCATAGCCCAATCGATTAATGTTGTCCCTTGCTTATCTTATCAGCTAAACCATTCCTTCATTTACTCACACCTTCACCCTTCATACAGACTTCCTTCATCTTCATGTTATCCTGCCCAACCAAAACAAAACAAACAACCTTGTTCTTCATAACTAGCCTAAAATCATACCTGAAGCCTTAAAGATCATATTCTTGAACACATATATAGAGAGATCCTTCTCTGAATCTAGGATGGCTAGGTCCTCAGATTCCAAAGTGGTTTTGATGTAGGCTCTGCAGCGTTTATACTTGCCAATCTTGCAAACTACGGAGACCTAAAAGTAGCCATGGGCACCATTGTACAATCTGAGCCTGGAACATTTGAAGAAGTTGTGAAGCACCAAGTTTGAAAGGATGCAATGAAAAAATAATATGAGTCGATCATGAAAAATGATGTCCAGGATGTGGTCCCTAGACCGAAGGACAAATCTATCGTCACCTCGAAATAGCTCTACAAGTTCAAGCATCGAGCCGATGGAAGTGCTGAAAAATTCAAGGAAAGATTTGTTGCCCGAGGCTTCTCGCAGAAAGAAGGAATAGATTATGATGAAATATTTGCATCTATTTCTCGCTACACCACCATCTGTTCAATAATTTCCCTTGTTGTATCGCAAGGATGGAGTCTACATCAGATGGATATCAAGGCTGAATTCTTACATGGTTCAATCAAGGAAGAGGTCTATGTGGAACAACCTCTGGGGTTCGAAGTTCGAAATAGAGATACACACGTATGCAAGTTGAAGAAATCCCTTTATGGGTTGAAGCAAGCCCCCATGGCTTGGTATGAGAGGATCGATAACTACTTGATGAACTTGGGCTTTTCTCGAAGTGATGTTGATCCAAACCTTTACTTTAAGGTTGATAATGACAATCCTCTCATTTTGGTTCTCTATGTGGATGATCTCTTCCCGACAGGTGTTGAACCTCTTATTCATCAATGTAAGAGGGAGCTAGCTTCTATGTTCGAGATGAAGGACCTAGGACTGATGCATTACTTCCTAGGCCTGGAGGTCTGGAAAAAGCCAGGTAGATTTAAATTTCTCAAGGAAAATATATTGTGAAGCTGCTGGAAAGATTTGGGATGGTGGATTACAAGTCCGTGACTAATCCGATGGAACTCAACTTTAAGAAGTTTGGTGGAAGTGATGGTGGGCCTGATTTGGGAAATCCTACCAAGTATCGTCAACTCGTAGGGGCCCTAATGTTCTTAGTGAAATATCGTCCAGACATATGTTTTGCATTGAACACGATGAGTCAATACATGGTCAAGCCTCATCACATTCATTGAATTGGTGCCAAGAATACCTTGAGATATCTTCAAGGCGCAATCAACCATGGGATGAGATACACTGCCGAGAGTATGAGGCTCCATGGATATACTAATGTTGACTAGGCAAGCAGTGTGGTGGATCGCAAGAGCACATCTGGATGTTGCTTCACTCTAGGTTCTACTTTGATCTCGTGGATGAGCAGGAAGCATAAATCAGTTGCTTTTAGCACCACCGAGGTCAAATACATTACGACAAGTATGGCATGTTGCAAAGATATTTGGTTGAGGAAGCTCTTCAGTGAGATGTTTGGGCATGTTTTGGATATCACCATGATCCTTTGCGACAACCAAAGTGGGATTTGACTTTCAGAGAATCATGTATTCCATGACCGCTCCAAGCCTATTGATATTAGGTACCACTTTATCCAGGATATGGTACATCGAGGCACTGCAAGGCTCCATCACATTGGGAATGACGAAAAGGTCACAGATATTCTTACGAAGCCCCTGGGGAAGGTCGAATTCATAACCTTCCATGAGAAGCTTGGAATCGTTGACATACCCTCTTATGAGGGTTCTGCTTGAGTTGGACTTTGAGCTCTGGGAGCTCTAGGGGGCTTGGGGATAACTTCTTGGAACTATAAGCAACCACAATGCTAGGTTCACCTTACCTTGTTGGTGTGTTATTTCCCCACCGTTATGATATTGAGTTGGTTCACCCTCTCTTGATCTATGTCGCACATGCATCCTACCCATGTAGTTTGTGTCTCATGGGAAGTACCTCTCATCTGGCCAATGAGTTGGGAAATGATGATAGAGACCATAGAATTACCGATAGACGCATCGTGTATTGTCGTAATCTCTATGTATAGGATGGTTTGTGTCCAACACCTTGATCTGGGATCAAGTCTAGTTGAGGTTTTTACCTCTAAACTGACTTCAGGTCAGTGGAGAGTGGCGAGGTCTTGTGACTCACTCTCAATAAAATATTCTTCATTATTTCTTCATGATTAATTAGATCAGAGCTGGAAAAGTACAGGGACAACAGGATGACATAGGATGACAGGATTGTGAAAGTTTCAAAACAAAAACCCTTCTACAGTGTCTAGATCTACTTCGCCTACTTGTTTAACTAACTTAACAAGTTATTTAATTTAAGTATTCAGAAAAACATTAAAGAAAACACAAACTGCAACCTACACATTTATAGATCATTTGCTGAACAATACGCACGTGTGACAAGATTACACACAGATTTTTTGGACAAATGTCCCCGAAAAAACCCAATGCAGGAAAACCGGTGCAGCAGCTCTAGAGGTTTTTGTTATTATGTAGAATTTGAATACAACATTCAGGGCACCAGAAATGGTTGGCCCTACAGAGAATCTACAGGGAAGAAGTACCTTTCACACGGAGACAAAAAATATGGTTGTATCACACCCTCAATCGAGATTTAGAGATCACGAGCCCTTTCTAGCCCACTAGAACCCTCAACGTTGCCTCTACAGCCTCTGTGTTAGCCCTCACTGGCATGCATCACCCTCACTAGTGTTGCACTGCCTATGCGCTACCCCAGCTAGGATTGCATCAACTTGGCTGGTGCTGCACTGCACTAACTGTGTCTGTGTCACCTTGGTTGGGCTTACGCAGTCCTTTGTGTGGTGCTGGCTAAACTGCGTCCTCCTGGTTGGCTCTGTGTTGTCTGGTACTCACTGCTTCTCTGCTATTGTATTCTCGGCCTTGGATCATATCATCCCTTGTCGATCTCTGCCCCTCACTGCACTGCAAAATCACTTCAAATTTCTCAACAAATCCCGCCCCCCAGAAATTTGACTTAGCTTCAGTGCTTTCCTGTGTGTATGTTTTCTCCAACTAACCCCAAGCCTTTCCTTTATAATTTTCTCGTTGGGAAACCAACGGTCGTAATCTAATATCTAATCGATGACTCAGATTAAAATAATACTTGATCCACGTCACTTAGAACATTTCATCACATGTGTTTAATTAATTCACTTTAATTTTTCTAATTCCCTAAGTTAGACTTAGCGTCCTCATTAAAAAAAAAAATTATTTGAATAAATTCAACACCATATGAAATTTCTCCAAAGGCTTTCTGGGTTTTGGAGATCTCGTGTGTCTTAGCCCCTCCACCAAGTTTCGGAGCTAGAGCACACCCGATGCTACTCAAAATCTCAACACTCCCTCTTAGCAAGGAGTGTGCTCTAGCAATACACCCACACTAAAGTATTGCCTGATCTTGGCATCGGTCTCTGCACTGTTGATGCTTGCCCTGCTACCCTCCATCCAACGCACTGGTGCTTTCTGTACTACTGCCCATGTCACTTCCACTGACACTGCCACATCTGTACCGCATCTCCCTCTCAATTTTTTGCATCATGCTACCCATAGCACTGCCACTGCTAACTGCTGCACTAGAACTCAGTTGTTGAGAAGTAAGAAACTAAAGGATCCCTACCTAGTCACTGAAAAACAAGTCAGTTGGGATGCAACTCATCACTGAAGCCTCTTTTTTTCTGCATTGCGCAGTCTCTCTGAAGCACTGTGTTGTCTGCTGCACTGCACTGCATAAGCACTACCTATGCGCTGTTAAAATCCCATCAGCCTCTGCACTGATGCTGCCTCTCCTTTGAACTTCTCTAGACTTCAGCATCCCAGCTTGCCTCATGGATATGTCGTGGTCACTACCATCATCCCCTTTTGCTTCTGCTGCCTTGGAATCAGAAGATCCCTTGTCCTTCTTCTTAGGACAAGTGTTGGCAAAGTGTCCAAGTTCGCCACAATTAAAGCAATAGACCTTGGATAGGTCCCTCTTCTTCCCTTGCTGCCTATGTCCCTTTGATGCAAGGGTTTCATCCTCCTCTCCCTCTTTATTTAATTTGACTCCACCGTTGTTGCTTTTCCTCCTGGTAAATCTCCTAATTTCCTTGACGGAGGATTGCCCACATGTCCGCCTAGGATGGTAATGCTTCCCTACCCAAGTTTCTTTGAACAAACATTTCCCATTCATCGGTGACTGCATTCAGGGCAGTCCTCACCAAGAGCTCTTCCTCTGGAGTCGTACCCATGGAAATCAGTTGATCCCAGATAGTCTGAAGTCTAAAGAGGAAATGATCGATTTCCTCGCCCTTCTGCATCTGGAACAACTGCATCTGATTCTCGAGAAACATCTTCCTTTAGACGAAGCTTCCTTGATACATCATGTTCAAAGTTGTCCACATTTCATTTGTCATGTTCTTCCAGGAAATATGTGGAACCATGTGATCCTTGAATCCATCCATGATCAAGTGCTTATCTCGCACCTGATTCTCCTTGAATTTCTTCAGGGGATCTGCATTGGTAGGCATAACTAGGACATTTTCAGCATGGTCCTTGATGTCATACTCATCTAGGAATGTCAGGATCTTGGCCCTCTAGATAAAAAAATTCGACACACCATCCAACCTATCATGATCTCTCAGTCTAAGAGAAACCATCTCTGCTCAAATCTGTTAGAACATGTACTCCTATCCCTCTTCCTGCTACAACACTCAACAAAAAACTAGATCTGTGTTTCTTAACGATAGAAACCCTCTATAGGAGCTACTCCCTCTGACAACTGATTTCCCTCCCAGAAATCCTCCACCAAAAAAACTGAATCAGTCCTCTACAATCACCCTCCTGATCAAATCTCATATTTCTTTGGCAAAAATCTGTTGAGTGACTGTTCTCCTCCCACTCTTCTCACCTTTACTAGGCACTATTCCGCATCGACAGAACCTGTGCCACACCAGCAGCTTCTGAAGATCAAAAGCTCTGCTTCCAGACTTTGGCACACTGCACAACAATCTCCACACAGACTGCGTCCCTTTAGCTAGCCTCTACATGAGCATACTAGCTCACCGCAACCTCTGCACAACACAGGCTGCTCCTACATCACTCTAGAAGGCTCTGCGTTGCATCTGTGTCACTCAAATGGCTCTACGTCATCCTTTGCATGGCCTCTACATCAACCTGGCTGGGTTGCATCCCTCCTGATGTTGCACTTCCCTCTTTTGGAACTTTGTTGCTTCAACTGCCCTATTTGCAACAATTTTCTTCAGTTGTTCTACTGGTGGATCAACTTGATCTGCAATGCTCTGATACCATGTGAAAGTTTCAAAATAGAAACCCTACTGCAGTGTCTAAATCTACTTCGCCTACTTGTTTAATTAACTTAACAAGTTATTTAACTGAATTATTTAGAAAAACATTAAAGCAAACACAAAATGTAGCCTACACATATACATATCATTTAATGAACAATACGCACATGTGAAAAGATTACACACAATTTTTTGGACAAATGTCCCTGGAAAAACCCAATGCGGGAAAACCGGTGCAGCAGCACTAGAGGGTTTTATTATTATGCAAAATTTGAATACAACATTATGGGCACCAGAAATGGTTGGCACTACAGAGAAATTACATGGCAGAAGTACCTTTCACTTGGAGACAAAAAATATGGTTGTATCACACCCTCAATCAGGATTTAAATATCACGAGCCCTTTCTGGCCCACTAGAATCCTCAGTGCTACCTCTATAGCCTCTATGTCAGCCCTCACTGTCCAGTGTCCCCACTGCGTCACCCTCACTGGTGTTACATTTCCTTGGATGGGATTGTCTCACCCTCGCTGGTGTTGCACTGCCCCCGGGCTACGTAGGTTAGGTCTGTGTCACCCTGGCTGGGCTTATGCAGCCTTTGTGCGGTCCTCTGCATGGTGTTGGCCGAAATGCGTCCAGTTGGTTGGCTCTGCACTGTCTAGTACTCATTGCCTCTCTGCTACTGTATTCTCATCCTTGGATCATATCATCCCTTGCCAATCTCTTCCTCTCACTTCACTACAAATTCGCTTCAAACTTCTCAGCAAACCTCGCCCCAGAAATTCGACTTAACTTTAGTGCTCTGCCTGTGTGTATGTTTTCTCCAACTGACCCCAAACCTTTCCTTCATACTTTTCTCGTAGGGAAACCAACGGCCGTGATCTAATCTCTAATTGATGACTCGGATTAAAATACTTCTTGATCCACGTAACTTATAAAATTTCATCACGTGTTTAATTCATTCATTTTAATTTTTCTAATTCCCTAAGTTAGACTTAGGGTCCTCATTAAAAAAAAATTATTTGAATAACTTCAACACCAGATGAAATTTCTTGAAACACTTTCTAGGCTTTGGAGATCTCGTGTGTTTCAGCCCCTCCACCAAGTTTCAGAGCTAGAGCAAACCTGATGCTACCCAAAATCTCAGCAAGGATTGCAGAGGTTGACAGATGTATTGACGGGTGAAGTTCTCCCTAGTTGAGAGGGAGTGTTAAAATTTGAAACTAGGTCCAGACTCAACTTTGGTATGCTCATATGATTTAGATGATATTTTTTTTGGATTCCTCTTTCCGAGAGGTGCAATATTGATCTAAAGGTCATCTTGTTTGGATGAGCAGAAGTTGGATTTTGAATTTATTTCTCACACATGTTCAAATTGTCAAGGTTGGCCAAAATTGTAATGTAGGCTCACAAGCCCCAAAAGATGTGTCACCACCCCTCATTGATGGATATAAAAAGGAGAGAATCAAACCTCATTTGGACATCATCTCATCTCACATTATCTCTCCTTCTCATTGGTTCGTACAACCTAAGGAATACATTCTCTCTCCTCCGCACGTGTGAAAGGGAAACTGTAATTTTCAAAATGTTTAAGGGTTTATACAGCAACATTGACCAACATTGACCTTAGGTCAACTCTTATTTTCTGACTTCAATTTTTTGGACAAAATCCAAGTTTGGGAGGCCAAGTATGGTGGCATGGAAACCGAATAAATCTGGGTTTTTTTACTACAACGTTGACCACAGAATTTGACCGTAGATTTGACCAGTGCATTGACTAGGTTTGATCGAGAAACTCCGAATTGTTTTTGGCTGACTTTGACTTTTCTTTGAGGCCTAGTTTGACTGGGCTTAAGCAAGTTCCATTGGGAGGAATGTTTGGGTTGACCAATGTTTACTTTTCTAGCTAGGACATCGTGTTGACTGTTGTAAATTGTACTTTCTCTCTTTGTTGAATTTGAAGAACAATAAGAAGATTTTATCATATGATTTTCCCCACATTGGCGTTTTTCCCTGACATCTGCCAAATTATTGTGTCCTCTTGTCTTGGCCTTTCTTCTGGTTATTTTTTTATGTTCTATCAACATTTACTGTCTATGTTAATGTGATTGCTAAACAAGAAATTGAATTGGACTAATAAGAAAGATTGAAGTAAATTTCTCTAAGCATAGAACATACCATCGTTAACTAAAAATTAACAAAAGGAGAAGATTCAAACAGCAGAGGTTCAAACAGTAGAGGCAGTCCAAAAAACAGAAAAAGAGACAATTTCTATTGAGACCTAGAACCAAGTTGAGGACTAAGCAAGGCATTGAGGAGCTAAATCCATAGCAAGTTGTTGCCATTCCAGAAGACAAACAAGAGGGAGATACAGAGGAAGCATAAGTTGTTCAGATGGAGGAAGAAAACGATGAGGTTTCTAGATTTAAGGATGCTCTTGTTAATGCACACCTCAAGATTGCCTTCTTGAAGAGGTAGAATAAAGAACTTAGGCATGCAACCTCACAGGCATCCCAACAAAAGGAGGAATCAAAATAACCTCCTAAGCCTATTGCATAGGAGAATGGAAAGAAAGTCATAGATGTTGGGCAAGTGGAGGAGCCCAAGATGAAACCTAGGAGGCCTTTGACCAGAGCAGCAAATCCTAAGTCAGGATGGATGGAGCATATGAAGCATATAGCTCAATCACCAAACAGGCTTGAGTTCGATCAGTGGAGAGAATCTCAAAGGTACTTGGAAGACTTGAAGAATTCCAAATGCAAGTGATGAGGATAATGAAGACTTTAAGAAATATGTTAACCAATTGATTGTGGATGTTGACAAAGAAATAATTGAAGCCAGTAAGGCACTTAACAGAGCAAAGGTGTTACTAAAATGGTCCCTCCTTGCAAGAAGACAACTGAAACAATATTACATCAAAAACCTGACCCTAACGAGGACTCAGACTAAGGATTATAAAACATAAATTGTCAAAGGCCTGGAGGTTAGTGAAAAAATACAGACAACCAGCTGGAGTACCTGGATCTGGAAATGTACCTAGGACAAGGCATAAACCACAGTCAGAGACATAGTCAACTCAATCACCATTGGTCAAAGAAGCTGACACATCTTATAAGGACACAAAGGCATCTCCCAGCAAGCCCTCAATCCAGTAAGGGAAGAAGGAGGTGATGGTCTAGGTTGATCATTTCTGGAATGTTTATTTTGCTGAAGTTTTCATTTTTACGCAGTAGGGGTTTTTTCATGTTTTTATGGAGGTTGTATGGATATTTTTGCATTCTGGAGGTTGTCGGTATATAATAAAGTTTCAATGGAGTAGTTGTAACCATCTTGTTTGATCTAAGGCAGGAAGAAAGGTGCAAAAGACAGTTTTGAAATTTTCGTTGCACAGTTCTTGCACATATGCCGCACACAGGTGGTATGGATATTTAGAGGTTGACAATTGTCATAGAATGGATGGAAGGGTCCATTTCCTACTCAGATGTTGACTCAACTCCCAGTCATCAGCCAATTTTCCTCCAACACATAGAAAAGCGTGCCAACATGGAGTTGTTTCACAATACAACTTAAAGTGTCGTTTCCATCTTCATCTTCATTCTGAGATTTTGATGTCAGGATAATATGTTTTGAAGATAGGATTTACATCTAGATAGGTTAAAAAGATTAGATAAAAGAATTTTTGTTGCAGTTTTATTTCTAGTTTTATTTCAGTTTTAAAACAGATGTTTCTTATTATGTTAGTTTTGATCCACTAAGTGGATACATTGAACCCGACACAATTTTTATCATGTAATCTTTTATTTAAGCTAGACAACAATATGATGAAGAGGTTCAATTTCTAAGAGAAGGCTATTGTGTTGTGGGTTTGTTGCTTTAATTTTTAGTGCTATGTGTGTGTTTGAACTATTTCAGAGATTCTTGTGGTATGCTTTCTGTTGGGGTTCCTATGTTTTGGCAGATTTGGAAATACCAAAAGATAAGACAACATAAAACCACTTTGGGGCCCTAGGATCTAGCCCTCCTGGACCCGGAGAGGGATCTCTCCAATAAAACAAAGAATGATATATCTTTGAAGCTCAAACTGAGATGTTAGGCTAGTTATGAAGCACAAAGGGGGGTTTAAACTGATTTGGTTGGTTGGTTGCTAGGTTGGTTATGGGATCATAAACTGAGAAGGAAATGGGAGAAAAGGAACAAAGCAGCAGGAAGTTTCAGCAGAGGGGATAGGTCAAGACAGTGCCATCCATTGGGCTATGGAGTCATGAAAGGAGAATTACTTGCAACCACTAGCCAAAGCTTTCAGAGGGCAAGTCATCTACACTAAAGGATCTTTTAGATAGATGATGGAATGGAACATTAAGGAGAGAAGGTGAAAGAAGGAAAGCAGCCCAATTTATGTCTATAGATCAGGTCAGAGGTCATTTAACTCCAAAACTGCTTGGACATACTCAAAGGCGGCTCTCAAAGAGGGACAAAGGGGCTGCTTATAGATCAGACCAGAGGTCATTTAACTCCGGGTCTGCTTTAGCAACTCCAAAGGAAAAACAGTGATAAGTTTAACAGAAGGGATCTTAGGAAGGCTAGCTGGTCGCGCAAGGATCCTAGTGGACAGGGCTAACTCTAATCCCCAGTGTTCCCAAACCTTCTAGCTTAAACCCAACAAGAACATCTAAGAACTGATCCACCCAATTCATACATCAAAGAGCAGGCAATAACATCCACTACACTGGTTAAATTGACTGAAAGCAATCCTTAGATAACACATAAAGTAGAAAACATTAAAGGTAGGGAGAGCAGGAACATAGGGCACCTAACAAGGGTGAATCCTATGTTATACTTCTGTTGCCTACCAGAAGAACATGAAACAATATGCAAATGTAATAAACAGAGTTAAGAAAAACATCACCAATAGTAATAGACCAGGATCCTGTGAAATGTGCTTTGATTAATTGATGCAAAACCAGTCATGTACAATAAGCTCAATGGCTAATACAATCCAGACTTCTCCTCCCAGCCTATTACATACAAGCTACTCTGTAACTCCCTCCCAAGACTATTCTAACAGTCAAACTGAACCCCTCTAACAGCAACTGCCGAACAACTCAACAACCAACAACCCTTTACAATATGTTCTTGGGGATTCTTATAGAAGAAGAGACGAAAGCAGGAGTAGATAAAAATTAAATGAATCTCATTAAGACAGAATGGTAGAGGCGGTTGAGCCCATTCTTCTTAATGGCGTTGTGCTGTACTTTGTAGACTGTTTGGAAGCGTCTGTCAGGTCGAGATCGACCTCTGATATGTTCTTTAAGTTCTTACGGCGGTCTGGAACTTTGTGCTAGCCTTCTGGAATAAATGAACTGGGTGGGAAATTTGCAAGGCCGCTCCATACCTCCATAACTTCTGCCAGACTGTCTTAAATGAGCTTCAGTCAGTGTAATTAATCGTTTTAGGACTCGAGGAGGCATGGAGATTTCTTGTAGGAAGGTGTACGTCTGGAGAAGAGTACTCTGCTGATATTAAACACAGGTAAGACTTTGGCAGTGTGCTTAAATCTTCAAATTGCGCCTTTTCCTTTGAATGCGGGGTCAAACATTAATTATATCAATAACAGGCATTAACCCCCTTTTAATCTCTTCTGCTGATCCGCCGACACATGTTGAAATGGCCTCTCTGTGCCATCTGCGTAAATAAATAAACCTATCATAAACCCAGGCAGTGGCGGCGGAGGAATGCTTTGGAGGCCTAGAGGAACAGTGGCGGAACAGTTGAGAGCAGTGAAAATAATGGAGAGCGGCGGAAGAAATGGTTAATAGTGTAAAAACCCAAAGATTAAACGTTTGGGCGAATAACACAGGGAAACGGAGAAAAACAATGAAGTGGAGGGAAGAATAACATGAGGTGGGACCAGGGCTAAATCGCAATCGCAAATCGCAATTGGGAGACGGAAGTGGAGCGGAATGATAAACATGGGATTTGCGATGCGATGGGCAATTTCCTTGCAAATTCAATATATGACCGGTTTCCCGTTTACAAAGGGAAAAACCCATTATTTTATGGATGGGCGGAGGAAATTTGTGGTGGGGCCCGGGAGATCATATCGCAATCGCAAATTTGGAGCGGGGAGAAATCGCAAAAGTAGAAAGGAACTTGCGATGCGATATTGCGATCGAGCGGGGTTGCGATGGGTGGAAAATGCGATGGTACGATATGCGATCGGAGCAATGTGCGATGCGAGAACTTGCGACGGGCAGAAAGTGCGACGGCACGATCGGTTGATCACATCGCAAATATTTGTGACGCGATCAGATCGCATCGCAAATATTTGCAATGGATCTAACGAACACAACCCGCAAAAAATGCGATCTGTGATTTGCAATGGGCGCCTTAAGGGGCAGCACGCGGTCACAACGCTCAGTCACATGGGGGAAAAGGCTAAAGGAGCTGGGGAAAAGGGGCTAAGCCCTTTTATAAAGTGGGAAGAGGGTTTTGGCCCATTTTAATGCATTTTAAGGCCAAGGAAGAGTAACGATAGAGGGAATAAGGGGGAATTTGGCTAAGCAAAGGGTAGAGGAAGAATATAAAGGGGATTTGGGAGGATTGAGGGGGTGCAAAAGGGAAATAGAAGGGAGAACAAAGGGAAATAGAATAAGAAGGGGAGGAGGCCTTTTGGGCATTTCTTCACAAACAGAGAGGCTTGTAATGGGAATCAGCAGAGGGAAATTTATAAAAGGACACTAGGCACAAAGAGGCTTCAAGGATGATGTGTTTTCAGAGGAAATGCATTCCTTGAAGGCTCAGAAACAGTTTAGCCCCCTATTTGCTTGTCAAAAAATTTATGGCGGGCTAACACTTTCTAGCTATTGTTATCTTCTTATGTGTTATATTATGCTTCTTTCATCTTTAAGTTGTTAAACAATTTTCCCTTTCAGAAGTTGTCTATTACTGTTTTGAATAGATGATTTTTTGACTGTTAAATTTGTGATGGAATACATTAAAAGTTAAGTGCTTCATCCTTACCTTCTGCCTGGTATTTGATCTGAGGTTATGTTGAAGAATTCATGTTGTTTCAATGCTCTGCACATGTGGTTAAAAATATCGTAATGTTTTCTCTTGTTTCTTCAGAGTTTGTTCAATGAATTTTTCAGATGTAGTTTAGAAACATATCTACCTTTTCTCTGTTACAATATATTTATATGCATGCACTGATGTCTTGTGTTAGGACCTGAAATAGTTGTCTCATGTAGTGGCCCTCCCCCTCAAAGTTTTCAACCACTATTTCGATCGAACTATCCCTACAAACTTGGTCTCTATGAATGTCATTTTATTTCATCACCTTTTATATTTGGACAATTTCGAGTGAGGGAGCCGCCTTTGGTTAGACAGGACTAGATTCTAGCCCAAAGAAGCTTGTGGTTACCTTCGTAGCCCTTTCTTCAGCCTAAAGGGATTTACGGAGTGCTAACACCACCAAAGGATGTAAATCAAGACTCAAGGAAAAGAGGGGGGGGGGTGTGGAGGGTGATTTAGTGGATTCTGGGGGCCACTAAGGGGAGGCAAAGGGTCCCATGGCTATATAAGGAAACAAGGAGGCATTTATCATCATATTTTGACTATTACACTTCACATTTCATCTTTTCTTGCAGTTGTTTACCATAAGGGACAAAGTCTTGTTTAGCACCAAGGTTTCAAGCGAAGCCCAAGCCGGTTTCAAAGGACTTCGAGTGCCTCCCTAGATGGAGATTACAGGAGGCTATTTCAAGGCTTCTTAAGAGCTTCATCAATAACAAGTTGGATCAACAACAATGCACATTTTTGGGGCGCAGAAAAGGGAGGTTGATTTAGCCATTTATGCAGGGTGGAGAGGAGCTTGTGTGGCAAACTTTGTAGGAGGGATCTCTCCCTTTCGGAGTTGGAGATTTAGTGGCATTTTGTTGTGGTAGTTTGTGGCTTTCTTGAGTTCTGATTTTCCCCTTCTTTTGGCAGTGCAGGGGCTTTCCTAGGGAAAGGCTAGTTTTTCTTATTGGAGATGAGTCCTTGGACCAGGAATTGAAGGGTTTCTCCAGCAGGTGGGTTTCCTCACAAAAGCACGCTTAGCCAGTCAGTTGGGTTGTACGCACTTGTTGGCAAGCTCTCTCGTCGCTTGGAGGGAAGCAAACCTTTTCTAGGTTTTTGTGGGTATTTGGAGGAAAGGCCATAATTGAAGTTTCAAAATTTTCTGAGCAGTATACAGGGAAAATTTTCAGTAATGCATATAGCTAGCCAAACAGCCACTTGCACCCTTTTGGAGGGTTTTTTTATCATTTGGATTCATCCCAAACCATTTCTAGGATTTTGTGGTTTTGTGAGAGAATTTCAGGGCTAAAATTTCATAACATTCTTGGGAGTATTCGTCCTTGAGGACATCATTTCAACCAACAACCAGTAGCATATTATTTTTGGGCAGTGTACATTTCTTGTTCTGGGTCATTCCCCATCTAGGTTTGAGATTTATCATATGAGTCTTACATAGCTTTCTTGGAAAGCCTAGGTTCTATTTTCAACTCATTTATGTTCATGTTCCCAGTATTTAATAAAATATCTCAGAACCATTTGCTGGTGTCTATTGTGTTTTGATTTGGGTTGTGATTATTTATATTTTTTGTTGTTCCTTGTACATTGTTTTGATAGTAATGTTGATTTTTCGATTAGGAATATTACACTTAAGGATACCCTATTGATTTCAAGCATTCCATAAGCAAAAAGGTTTAGAAAAGTAAAACTAAAATTCCGATGAAAGAAAATGGTGCCATAGTTTAATGGTGAAGCATGTTATGTCAACCATCAAGGTTCAATTCCCCTAAAAGCACAAATATGTCATTGAGACTAAGTCCAAGTCAACATTAGTTTTAAAAAAAGATCCCAAGCACAAATATGCCATTAGGCTTAAGTGCAATTCAACAATCTATTTAACAAAAGAATGACCTCTATTGAAGTAACTTAACAAAAGGAAAGTGCTAATGATTAGTGGTTTTCTCTTTAAGAGCTATCTCACCCATTAAAATGTGTTGGGACACTACTATTAACCAATTTTATCACCAACATATATCCATATTAATCCTAAATCTACCAAGCATTGAGAGAGATCAAATCTATCAAGATACAATCCTCTTTTTAAATACAAAACCCGAGGAAAGGTTTGCACATCACAAGTTTTCATCCCTCTCGACACTTAATGTATTCAAAATTAATATGGATTTGTGTTATTTCTTTATATATATATATTTATATATATATAGTGTGTTTTTCTTTTACATGTTTTATAGTTTAATTTTTTAATGTGATATATATAGCATAAATTATGTATGTTTAAAACTTTGAAAAAGAGTTTATTGTAAGTATTATGTTTTATATTTTTTTTATTAAATTTGAATATAGAGTTCATATCATGGTTACAAATATGTATAATCATTATTTAAATTTTTTTTTAAATGATAAGGTATATTATGATTTATTCTAAGAAAAAATTGTTTGTAATTTTATTGATAATAAAAATAATAAAAGCAATATAAGAAATCCAATGGAATCAACTTATAATTTTAATATCTTTTTCTTTTTATTACTTTTTTAATTAAATGGAAATTATATTTTTTTCATTATTATTTTTTAATCTAACATTTAATTGATTTTATTGCTCCACTACAATATCTTCCCCATACTAAATTGTAGAATGTTTCTTAATGGAACCAAATTCATCAAAATTTAAAAAAAAAAAAAAAATCTATAATGTAAATATAACGACATGTACATGTGAATTTGATAGTAAGCTCACTACGGTTTAGAGGAAGAAAAAAAAATATGTCGGAATTAATGGAGAAATCCATAGTTAGGTTGTTGTTATGATAAAGATAGGATTGAGATTCTAATTATAGATCTCATATCCTGATATCGATGGAGTGGTTGAAACCATCTCGTTAGTGTGAAAGCCTATATAATTTAGGCTCATCTGATTCAATGATTAGAGTGTGTGTATGTGTGTATACACTCTCCAGGTTCTCACCTGGAGAGCTATTTGATCAATAGTAAGTTTTATCTTGGTATCAGAGCTCGTAAGGGCCTTTGGCCCTTCCTGGGCATAGGAAAATAAATGATTGTATTTGTATAGTTTTTATTAAATTTTGTTTGTCCATCTTGCTACATTAGTGAGCGATTGGAGAGAGCTTGTGGTGTGTTTAGAGCATTGATGTTCGTTGTGTCCGCTGCTTGAGGCCGAGCACTTGAAGATTGACTGCGTGTTGATCCATCTTCGATTAAGTGAGAAGTGAGCCGACCCGTTCGTTCGGACAGTCTCGAAGCGGCTCCCGACGTCGATCCAGTTGCCCACGGTGGCCATCTCGACGCTCAGGTTAGACTCCATGGCGACTCTCATGCCATTGGGCAGAGTCGTGATGCGTGTGGCAGGGTACGCGAGAATGGGCATGTGGTCCAGCAACCTCGGCTTCGGAGAACCGTAACGAGCTCATTGCCTGGACAAGCATGTGCTCCGTTGCCGAAAGCAAGAAACATGTTTGGTTTCGGAGGGATCTCTTTGATTAATGATATATATGGTAATGATCAATGAGTTGATCAAGGAGGGTGCAATTATCAATGTTGAACAACAAAGGCGAGAAGAAACTACAAATTATGTAAGGTTGGAGTACTCTGAAGAACTAGACTCTGAGGAGTTTGAGAGCAGCCTATAAGGTCTGCTATGAGAATGGATGTTGGGATGCTGATATACTTATGGTCTTTGATGATGCTATTAAGGATGGATTCGATGTATTATATCTTTCTCTCGGTGCTTTTTCATACTTTACACCAAATCTATTGACAGATGTTGTAGCCATCGGTGCATTTCATGTGATGCACAATGATATTGTTTGCTCTGCTGGTAATGATGGTCCTTATTCCTACACGGTTGTCAATATTGTGCCATGGATCTTGACAGTGGCAGCAAGCATTGTTGATAGATATATGAATGAAGCTAGTTTGCAGATCTAAGATAGAGGCTGATATTTGTGATTCAGATCGGGCCTGAGCTGGAGGAGGATTTTGTGAAGAAGAATCTCGAGTGGGTGGATGAGTTAAATTCGATGGTGAAGCATTGGCAACTAACAAGAAGAACAACTGACCAGATCTACCTATATTCCAAAAGGCGAGCAGAATTTGTTGAGGCCAATTCCCCAGTCTGGTTGCGTGAATTCGTGAAATTGCGTGCGAGAGGAGGAGATCAGAAGGTTGTGGGATCAATTGGTGAGCCAATCTATGTGTAGTTGGTGTCAATAGAGGAGCCCGTGGGCGGTGGAATGTGGTGGCAGCGAGTGCACTTAGTTTTTGAAGCATCCATATTCATTTGAGTTATAACTCTGTGAAACCACTTCTATTCATGTGCATGTTATTCTACCAGTCAAAGCTCATGCAATGGAAGCAATGGAAGTCGTGAAGCTCCTGTTGCCCATATATGTGAGAGAGGCGGTGTGAGTAGTGCTCTCCCTTTCGAGCAGTCTTGGAGCAATACTTTTCTCTACGAAATGCGTTGAAATAATTCTTGAAGCAATTTAAAGACTTCCCAATAAAATGAAACTCACGAGAGGAGTCATTAGCTGCTACATATGCAAATCTCTCAAAAGACCATGTCTTCAGCAGTTTAGCAATCAGGCTCACGGCATGCACGCATCTGGTTGAAAGAGTACCATATCTGGTTGAAGTTGAAGCGAAGCTAAAGAGCGCAGCTGCCTGCAATGAAATTGCATCGTTGTCTCCTCGCGTGGATCTCCACAAGGATTTGTCTCGTGGAGTTGACCGCTGGTGTTGGTGGCTGTGTCACTGTGATCGAACCTCCGGTCACTTGTTCGCTGGAGAGCCCGAAGACATTGGAGCAGAGTCTGAAGTTTTCGTGGGCAAGATTTTATGGAGAATGAGACAACAGAGACGAGCACATATAGCTTTGGTTCACTCATATTTGAAATGGGGACGCTATGGAAGTGGATATGTTGATCAAGAATAGACAGAGACGGTAAAGAAACGTAAACAACATTTCCATTAAATTGCACATATTTTCCTTTTCTGTCAATCTGCGTCGGTGTTGGTCTTCTTCGATTTCTAGGCAGGCTATAATAGCATAGGAGGCGGCCTTATAGGTGCAGGTATCATGTGGCTATGTAAATTCTTTTGTGGTAATGAGACACTGAGAGGTGATTTTCAATGTGGTGTGCATCTATAGTGGAAGTTGCAGTTAAATGGGACGGAGAATCAAAACTCCAAATGTTTTGTTGACAGTAAAACATGTAGATTGGTGATTTTTTCAATTTGTCGTGCAGTGAAGCAATGGTATGTTGTGTGAGTTGGTTCGTGTGTCTAAAATGGAGCAGATGATATTAAAATGGCACAAAGGAGGAATTGCTGTGGAAATTCAACTACAGAGATTAAAGTAAGAGCTTTGTAACAAATCCAGGGTTGCTTGTGAAGTTCGTGCCGAGCTGCAGTGGAAGAGGATCGGATTTCTTCCAATACTGTGGACCAATTTTTTGATTTGGAGTCTGGAGGTAGTATAAGATCTGAGCACTCGGTTGTTGTTGTATGGCGAGAGTGTGGATGAGGCCACTGAGAAGGGAAAAGTCCTCGAATGCCGGTTTCAATATGCTGTCAGCACAGGTGTCAAAGGGCTTGATTCCAGGACAGGAGTCAATGGTGTTGGGAACCTGAGGTGAATGTGATGGAAATACTGCCATTTCGAAGAAGGGAGTATTTACTCTGTGGTGCTAGTGAGCACAAATTTAGACCCAGGTTGAATGATTGTGCAGTTAATATATTGCAGCCATGGTTGGTGCTTTTGCCTTGATGCATAAAATGATAGTCATATATTTTGGAATGTGTTTTCATATTGTTTTGAAGGGAATATGTCTTGAAAGTTTGTATACATATTGAGATTCGCGACCTCAATATGAAGTCATTTTGTTAGAATTCGCGACTCTAACTAATGACAAGTATAGCA
Source organism: Pinus albicaulis (assembly GCA_034641835.2). Taxonomy (NCBI): domain Eukaryota; kingdom Viridiplantae; phylum Streptophyta; class Pinopsida; order Pinales; family Pinaceae; genus Pinus; species Pinus albicaulis. The sequence goes on along the minus strand of CM076578.1, from coordinate 215,552,447 downwards.
TGGAGATTCAAGACCAGTATATCCAAAATTTAGACAGAAATATTCAAGCAAGAAAGTTCTAGCATATGAATGGTATGGCGAGCGCAAAGGATGATGGACAATCAAGTTTGTGTGTGTTTTTTTGTGAGTTTTGATTTGGAATAAACTCTTGATGATGAGTCACACAGTTCAATGGTAAGCAAGTCTAGGTGATTTTTTTGTAAGTGGTCATTGTATGTACTTGGAGACTCCAAGAGTTGGAGTATGGAATGTAAGTCTTGTTAAGGCATGTGTAAAGTTCGTGGTAATCTCAAAACCACCTTGTAAGTATAGGTTTATGGTTAGCCGGAAACCATCTTTTGTCACTGTAAAGTGATGGTTTGTGGTGAACCAGAAACCACATACAGGAGCCTTCATGGCTGCAGGAGACTTTGTGGCTACAGGTGCCCCGGGTGCACACAGGAGCTAAAATGCTCATAGGAGCTTAAATGCTCACAAGAGTAGGTGGACTACAGTAAACACCTCAATCACAGGTCTCAGATATTGTTGTTTCTGAGCACAGGAGGGTCGACGTGATTTTTTCTATCTGATAGTCGCGTCAAAAGGCGCAATCAGCACAACTGTTAGGGATTGTTATTTGGACATGAATATTTGGCTTAGAAAGGCACTGATCTCTCTCTCTCTCTTTTGGCAGTTCTGCACATGGGATTCGCCCGTTTGTGGTGGATCTGAGTCACGGACAGTGTTGCCGGTTCTGCACATGGGATTCGCCCGTTTGTGGTGAATTTGAGTCGCAGACACATTTCTTGGCGGTTCTAGACATGGGATTTTCCCGTTGGTGGTGGATCTGAGTCGCAGACACATTGTTTATGATTGACCACAACTAGATTTTGTGAATCGATATCACGGCAAGTAGTCATTAAGGGAGGGTGTTGGAATATGTAATTCCTACTTGTCTGTGGTTGTGACTCTTTATATAAGGAGACTGTTCCTACATCATAGGAGGTAGCTAGAACTATATTTATTCCTAGTTTAATGTGTGGTTGAGAGAATCTCTCAACCACATTATTGTGCGTCCAAGATAGATTTCCTATCTTGAGACTATCTCATGTATAAATGTGTGTAATCTCTTTGATTAATTAATTGAGTTTGCAGATTGAAGTTTTATCTTGAACAAATATGGACTCAGAAGCATAACGACGAAAATGAAATCCTCTGTTGTCAAGTTTTTTATGTTTTTTTATTGTAAGCCTAGCTGAGACTACAACAGCAGGGGTATGTTATTGTTTAGTACCCTTTCTCCATTAAGGGGGAGTGTTGGAATTAATGGAGAAATCCATAGTTAGGTTGTTGTTATGATAAAGATAGGATTGAGATTCTAATTATAGATCTCATATCCTGATATCGAGGGAGTGGTTGAAACCATCCCGTTAGTGTGAAAGCCTATATAATTTAGGCTCATCTGATTCAATGATTAGAGTGTGTGTATGTGTGTATACACTCTCCAGGTTCTCACCTGGAGAGCTATTTGATCAATAGTAAGTTTTATCTTGGTATCAGAGCCCGTAAGGGCCTTTTGCCCTTCCTGGGCATAGGAAAATAAATGATTGTATTTGTATAGTTTTAATTAAATTTTTTTTGTCCATCTTGCTACATTAGTGAGCGATTGGAGAGAGCTTGTGGTGCGTGTAGAGCATTGATGTTCGTTGTATCCGCTACTTGAGGCCGAGCACTTAAATATTGACTGCGTGTTGATCTATCTTCGATTAAGTGAGAAGTGAGACGACCCGTTCGTTCGCACTATCTCGAAGCGGCTCCCGGCGTCGATCCAGTTGCCCATGGTGGTCGTCTCGGCGCTCAGGTCAGACTCCATGGCGACTCTCATGCCATTGGTCAGAGTCGTGATGCGTGTGGCAGGGTACGCGAGAATGGGCGTGTGGTCTAGCAACCTCGGCTCCGAAGAACCGTAACGAGCTAACTGCCTGGACAAGCATGTGCTCCGTTGCCGAAAGCAAGAAACGTGTTTGGTTTCGGAGGGATCTATTTGATTAATGATATATTTGGTAATGATCAATGAGTTGATCAAGGAGGGTGCAGTTGTCAATGTTGAACAGCAAAGGCGAGAAGAAACTACAAATTATGTAAGGTTGGAGTACTCTGAAGAACCAGACTCTGAGGAGTTTGAGATATTACAGCCTATAAGGTCTGCTCTGAGAATGGATGCTGGGATGCTGATATACTTGTGGTGTTTGACAATGCCATTAAGGATGGATTCGATGTATTATCTCTTTCTCTCGGTGCTTCTTCATACGTTACACCAAATCTATTGACAGATGTTGTAGCCATCGGTGCATTTCATGCGGTGCAGAATGATATTGTTTGCTCTGCTGGTAATGATGGGCCTTATTCCTACACGGTTGTCAATATTGCGCCATGGATCTTGACAGCGGCAACAAGCACTATTGACAGATATATGAATGAAGCCGGTTTGCAGATCTAAGATAGAGGCCTAGATCTGTGATTCAGATCGGGCCTGAGCTGGAGTAGGATTTTGTGAAGAAGAATCTCGAGTGGGTGGATGAGTTAAATTCGATGGTGAAGCATTGACAACTGACGAGAAGAACAACTGACCAGATCTTCCTATATTCCAAAAGGTGAGCAGACTTTGTTGCGGCCAATTCCCCAGTTCGGTTGCGTGAATTCGTGAAATTGCGTGCGAGAGGAGGAGATCAGAAGGTTGTGGGATCGATTAGTGCGTCGATCTATGTGTGGTTGGTGTCGATAGAGGAGCCCGTGGGCGGTGGAATGTGGTGGCAGCGAGTGCACTTGGTTTTTGAAGCGTCCATATTCATTTGAGTTATAACTCTGTGAAACCACTTCTATTCATGTGCATGTTCTTCTACCAGTCGAAGCTCATGCAATGGAAGCAATGGAAGTCGTGAAGCTCCTGTTGCCCATATATGTGAGAGAGGCGGTGTGAGTAGTGCTCTCCCTTTCGAGCAGTCTTGGAGCAATACTTTTCTCTACGAAATGCGTTGAAATAATTCTTGAAGCAATTTAAAGACTTCCCAATAAAATGAAACTCACGAGAGGAGTCATTAGCTGCTGCATATGCAAATCTCTCAAAAGACTGTGTCTTCAGCAGTTTAGCGATCAGGCTCACGGCATGCACACATCTAGTTGAAAGAGTACCATATCTGGTTGCAGATGAAGCGAAGCTAAAGAGCGCAGCTGCCTGCAATGAAACTGCATCGGTGTCTCCTCGCGTGGATCTCCACAAGGATTTGTCTCGTGGAGTTGACCGCTAGTGTTGGTGGCTGTGTCGCTGTGATCGAACCTCCGGTCACTTGTTCGCTGGAGAGCCCGAAGACATTGGAGCAGAGTCTAAAGTTTTCGTGGGCGAGATTTTATGGAGAATGAGACAATAGAGATGAGCACATCTAGCTGCGGTTCACTCATATTTGAAATGGGGACGCTATGGAAGTGGATATGTTGATCAAGAATAGACAGAGACGGTAAAGAGACGTAGACAACATTTCCATTAAATTGCACATATTTTCCTTTTCTGTCAATCCGCGTTGGTGTCGGTCTTCTTCGATTTCTAGGCAGGCTATAATAGCATAGGAGGCGGCCTTATAGGTGCAGGTATCATGTGGCTATGCAAATTCTTTTGTGGTAATGAGACACTGAGAGGTGATTTTCAGTGTGGTGTGCATTTATAGTGGAAGTTGCAGTTAAATGGGACAGAGAATCAAAACTCCAAATGTTTTGTTGACAGTAAAACATGTAGATTGGTGAGTTTTTCAATTTGTCGTGCAGCGAAGCAATGGTATACTGTGTGAGTTGGTTCGTGTGTCTAAAATGGAGCAGATGATATTAAAATGGCACAAAGGAGGAATTGCCGTGGAAATTCAACTACAGAGGTTAAAGTAAGAGCTTTGTAACAAATCCAGGGTTGCTTGTGATGTTTGTGCCAAGCTGCAGCGGAAGAGGATCGGATTTCTTCCAATATTGTGGACCGATTTTTTGATTTGGAGTCTGGAGGTAGTATAAGATCTGAGCACTCGGTTGTTGTTGTATGGCGAGAGTGTGGACGAGGCCAATGAGAAGGGCCGAGTCCTCGAATGCCGGTTTCAATACGCTGTCAGCACAAGTGTTAGAGGGCTTTATTCCAAGACAAGAGTCAATGGTGTTGGGAACTTGAGGTGAATGTGATGGAAATACTGCCATTTCGAAGAAGGGAGTATTTACTCTGTGGTGCTAGTGAGCACAAATTTATACCCAGGTTGAATGATTGTGCAATTAAGATTTTGCAGCCATGGTTGGTGCTTTTGCCTTGATGCATAAAATGATAGTCATATATTTTGGAATGTGCTTTCATATTGTTTTGAAGGGAATATGTCTTGAAAGTTTGTATACATATTGAGATTCGTGACCTCAATATGAAGTCATTTTGTTAGAATTCGCGACTCTAACTAATGACAGGTATAGCATGGAGATTCAAGACCAGTATATCCAAAATTTAGACAGAAATATTCAAGCGAGAAAGTTCTAGCATATGAATGGTATGGCGAGCGCAAAGGATGATGGACAATCAAGTTTGTGTGTGTTTTTTTGTGAGTTTTGATTTGGAATAGACTCTTGATGATGAGTCACACAGTTCAATGGTAAGCAAGTCTAGGTGATTTTTTTGTAAGTGGTCATTGTATGTACTTGGAGACTCCAAGAGTTGGAGTATGGAATGTAAGCCTTGCTAAGGCATGTGTAAAGTTCGTGGTAATCTCAAAACCACCTTGTAAGTATAGGTTTATGGTTAGCCGGAAACCATCTTTTGTCACTGTAAAGTGATGGTTTGTGGTGAACCAAAAACCACATACAGGAGCCTTTATGGCTATAGGAGCCTTTGTGGCTACAGGTGCCCCAGGGGCACACAGGAGCTAAAATGTTCACATGAGCTTAAATGCTCACAGGAGTAGGTGGACTTCAGTAAACACCTCACTCACAGGTCTCAAATATTGTTGTTTCTGAGCACAGGAGGGTCGGCGCGCTTTTTTCTATCTGATAGTCACGTTGAAAGGCGCAATCAGCGCAATTGTTAGGGATTTTTATTTGGACATGAATATTTGGCTTAGAAAGGCACTGATCTCTCTCTTTTTTGGCAGTTCTGCACATGGGATTCGCCCGTTTGTGGTGGATCTGAGTCGGAGACAGTATTGTTGGTTCTACACATGGGATTCGCCTGTTTGTGGTGAATTTGAGTCGCAGACACATTTGTTGGCGGTTCTAGACATGGGATTTTCCCGTTGGTGGTGGATCTGAGTCGCAGACACATTGTTTATGATTGACCACAACTAGATTTTGTGAATCGATATCACGACAAGTAGTCATTAAGGGAGGGTGTTGGAATATGTAATTCCTACTTGTCTGTGGTTGTGACTCTCTATATAAGGAGACTGTTCCTACATCATAGGAGGTAGCTAGAACTATATTTATTCCTAGTTTAGTGTGTGGTTGAGAGAATCTCTCAACCACATTATTGTGCGTCCAAGATAGATTTCCTATCTTGAGACTATCTCATGTATAAATGTGTGTAATCTCTTTGATTAATTAATTGAGTTTGCAGATTGAAGTTTTATCTTGAACAAATATGGACTTAGAAGCATAACGACGAAAATGAAATCCTTTGTTGTCAAGTTTTTTATGTTTTTTTATTGTAAGCCTAGCTCAGACTATACCAGCAGGCGTATGTTATTGTTTAGTACCCTTTCTCCATTAAGGGGTAGTGTTGGAATTAATGGAGAAATCCATAGTTAGGTTGTTGTTATGATAAAGATAGTATTGAGATTCTAATTTAGATCTCATATCCTGATATCAAGGGAGTGGTTGAAACCATCCCATTAGTGTGAAAGCCTATATAATTTAGGCTCATCTGATTCAATGATTAGAGTGTGTGTATGTGTGTATACACTCTCCAGGTTCTCACCTGGAGAGCTATTTGATCAATAGTAAGTTTTATCTTGGTATCAGAGCCCGTAAGGGCCTTTTGCCCTTCCTGGGCATAGGAAAATAAATCACTGTATTTGTATAGTTTTAATTAAATTTTGTTTGTCCATCTTGCTACATTAGTGAGCGATTGGAGAGAGCTTGTGGTGCGTGTAGAGCACTGATGTTCGTTGTGTCCGCTACTTGAGGCCGAGCAATTGAAGATTGACTGCGTGTTGATCCATCTTCGATTAAGTGAGAAGTGAGCCGACCCGTTCGTTCGCACTGTCTCGAAGCGGCTCCCGGCGTCGATCCAGTTGCCCACGGTGTCCGTCTCGACGCTCAGGTCAGACTCCATGGCGACTCTCATGCCATTGTGCAGAGTCGTGATGCGTGTGGCAGGGTACGCGAGAATGGGTGTGTGGTCCAACAACCTTGGCTCCGGAGAACCGTAACGAGCTCACTGCCTGGGCAAGCATGTGCTCCGTTGCCGAAAGCAAGAAACGCGTTCGGTTTCGGAGGGATCTATTTGATTAATGATATATATGGTAATGATCAATGAGTTGATCAAGGAGGGTGCAGCTGTCAATGTTGAACAGCAAAGGCGAGAAGAAACTACAAATTATGTAAGGTTGGAGTACTCTGAAGAACCAGACTCTGAGGAGTTTGAGATATTGCAGCCTATAAGGTCTGCTCTGAGAATGGATGCTGGGATGCTGATATACTTACAGTCTTTAACAATGCCATTAAGGATGGAGTCGATGTATTATCTCTTTCTCTCGGTGCTTCTTCATACGTTACACCAAATCTATTGACAGATGTTGTAGCCATCGGTGCATTTCATGCGGTGCAGAATGATCTTGTTTGCTCTGCTGGTAATGATGGGCCTTATTCCTACACGATTGTCAATATTGCACCATGGATCTTGACAGTCGCAGCAAGCACTGTTGACAGATATATGAATGAAGCCAGTTTGCAGATCTAAGATAGAGGCCTAGATCTGTGATTCAGATCTGGCCTGAGCTGGAGGAGGATTTTGTGAAGAAGAATCTCGAGTGGGTGGATGAATTAAATTCGATGGTGAAGCATTGGCAACTAACAAGAAGAACAACTGACCAAATCTGCCTATATTCCAAAAGGTGAGCAGACTTTGTTGCGGCCAATTCCCCAGTCCGGTTGCATGAATCCGTGAAATTGCGTGCGAGAGGAGGAGATCAGAAGGTTGTGGGATTGATTGGTGAGCCGATCTATGTGTGGTTGGTGTCGGTAGAGGAGCCCGCGGGCGGTGGAATGTGGTGGCAGCGAGTGCACTTGGTTTTTGAAGCATCCATATTCATTTGAGTTATAACTCTGTGAAACCACTTCTATTCATGTGCATGTTCTTATACCAGTCGAAGCTCATGCAATGGAAGCAATGGAAGTCGTGAAGCTCCTGTTGCCCATATATGTGAGAGAGGCGGTGTGAGTAGTGCTCTCCCTTTCGAGCAGTCTTGGAGCAATACTTTTCTCTACGAAATGCGTTGAAATAATTCTTGAAGCAATTTAAAGACTACCCAATAAAATGAAACTCACGAGAGGAGTCATTAGCTGCTGCATATGCAAATCTCTCAAAAGACCGTGTCTTCAGCAGTTTAGCAATCAGGCTCACGGCATGCACGCATCTGGTTGAAAGAGTACCAGACCTGGTTGCAGATGAAGCGAAGCTAAAGAGTGCAGCTGCCTGCAATGAAACCGCATCGTTGTCTCCTCGCGTGGATCTCCGTAAGGATTTGTCTCGTGGAGTTGACCGCTGGTGTTGGTGGCTGTGTCATTGTGATCGAACCTCCGATCACTTGTTTATTGGAGAGCCCGAAGACATTGGAGTAGAGTCTGAAGTTTTCGTGGGCGAGATTTTATGGAGAATGAGACAACAGAGACGAGCACATCTAGCTGCAGTTCACTCATATTTGAAATGGGGACGCTATGGAAGCGGATATGTTGATTAAGAATAGATAGAGACGGTAAAGAGACGCAGACAACATTTCCATTAAATTGCACATATTTTCCTTTTCTGTCAATCCGCGTCGGTGTCAGTCTTCTTTGATTTCTAGGCAGGCTATAATAGCATCGGAGGCGGCCTTATAGGTGGAGGTATTATGTGGCTATGTAAATACTTTTGTGGTAATGAGACACTGAGAGGTGATTTTCAGTGTGGTGTGCATTTATAGTGGAAGTTGCAGTTAAATGGGACGGAGAATCAGAACTCCAAATGTTTTGTTGACAGTAAAACATGTAGATTGGTGATTTTTTCAATTTGTCGTGCAGCGAAGCAATGGTATACTGTGTGAGTTGGTTCGTGTGTCTAAAATGGAGCAGATGATATTAAAATGGCACAAAGGAGGAATTGCCGTGGAAATTCAACTACAGGTTAAAGTAAGAGTTTTGTAACAAATCCAGGGTTGTTTGTGAAGTTTGTGCCGAGCTGCAGCGGAAGAGGATCGGATTTCTTCCAATATTGTGGGCCAATTTTTTGAATTGGAGTCTGGAGGTAGTATAAGATCTGAGCACTCGGTTGTTGTTGTATGGTGAGAGGGTGGATGAGGCCACTGAGAAGGGTCGAGTCCTCGAATGTCGGTTTCAATATGCTGTCAGCACAGGTGTCAGAGGGCTTGATTCCAGGACAGGAGTCAATGGTGTTGGGAACCTGAGGTGAATGTGATGGCAATACTGCCATTTCGAAGAAGGGAGTATTTACTCTGTGGTGCTAGTGAGCACAAATTTAGACCCAGGTTGAATGATTGTGCAGTTAATATATTGCAGCCATGGTTGGTGCTTTTGCCTTGATGCATAAAATGATAGTCATATATTTTGGAATGTGTTCTCATATTGTTTTGAAGGGAATATGTCTTGAAAGTTTTTATACATATTGAGATTCGCGACCTCAATATGAAGTCATTTTGTTAGAATTCGCGACTCTAACTAATGACAGGTATAGCATGGAGATTCAAGACCAGTATATCCAAAATTCAGACAAAAATATTCAAGCGAAAAAGTTCTAGCATATGAATGGTATGGCGAGCGCAAAGGATGATGGACAATCAAGTTTGTGTGTGTTTTTTTGTGAGTTTTGATTTGGAATAGACTCTTGATGATGAGTCACACAGTTCAATGGTAAGCAAGTCTAGGTGATTTTTTTGTAAGTGGTCATTGTATGTACTTGGAGACTCCAAGAGTTGGAGTATGGAATGTAAGCCTTGTTAAGGCATGTGTAAAGTTCGTGGTAATCTCAAAACCACCTTGTAAGTACAGGTTTATGGTTAGCCGGAAACCATCTTTTGTCACTGTAAAGTGATGGTTTGTGGTGAACTAGAAACCACATACAGGAGCCTTCATGGCTACAGGAGCCTTTGCGGCTACAGGTGCCCCAAGTGCACACAGGAGCTGAAATGCAGATAGCAGCTTAAATGCTCACAGGAGTAGGTGGACTGCAGTAAACAGCTCACTCACAGGTCTAAGATATTGTTGTTTCTTAGCACAGGAGGGTCGTCACACTTTTTTCTATCTGATAGTCACGTCGAAAGGCGCAATCAGCGCAACTGTTAGGGATTGTTATTTGGACATGAATATTTGGCTTAGAAAGGCGTTGATCTCTCTCTTTTTTGGCAGTTCTGCACATGGGATTCGCCCGTTTGTGGTGGATCTGAGCCGTAGACAGTATTGCCGGTTCTGCACGTGGGATTCGCCCGTTTATGGTGAATTTGAGTCGCAGACACATTTGTTGGCGGTTCTGGACATGGGATTTGCCCATTGGTGGTGGATCTGAGTCACAGACACATTGTTTATGACTGACCACAACTAGATTTTGTGAATCGATATCACGGCAAGTAGTCATTAAGGGAGGGTGTTGGAATATGTAATTCCTACTTGTCTATGGTTGTGACTTTCTATATAAAGAGACTGTTCCTACATCATAGGAGGTAGCTAGAACTATATTTATTCCTAGTTTAGTGTGTGGTTGAGAGAATCTCTCAACCACATTATTGTGCGTCCAAGATAGATTTCTTATCTTGAGACTATCTCATGTATAAATGTGTGTAATCTCTTTGATTAATTAATTGAGTTTGCAGATTGAAGTTTTATCTTGAACAAATATGGACTCAGAAGCATAAAGACGAAAATGGAATCCTCTGTTGTCAAGTTTTTTATGTTTTTTTATTGTAAGCCTAGCTAAGACTAGACCAGCAGGGGTATGTTATTGTTTAGTACCCTTTCTCCATTAAGGGGGAGTGTTGGAATTAATGGAGAAATCCATAGTTAGGTTGTTGTTATGATAAAGATAGGATTGAGATTCTAATCATAGATCTCATATCCTGATATCGAGGGAGTGGTTGAAACCATCCCGTTAGTGTGAAAGCCTATATAATTTAGGCTCATCTGATTCAATGATTAGAGTGTGTGTATGTGTGTATACACACTCCACGTTCTCACCTGGAGAGCTATTTGATCAATAGTAAGTTTTATCTAAATAGAATTGAGATAATGGCTTGGACATGCAGGGTTGATAGTATGAGTTTAATAATATGTTTCGATTTAGAGAGGGAAAGAGAGTGGAAGGTGAAAGAGAAACGGTTTAACTATTGGATAACTATATGAATGAATGAATGAAATGTTAACTCCACGAGACTAAAAATAGTCTATGGGATTATGAGTTCCCTGTTTTTCCCCTTTTGCATTTCAGTTCTCTTTTTGTTCAAATTGATGATGAGCTGGTCCAACCTTCCAACTATCTCATCGCTGAAAAGACAATGCCAAGAAACAAATGCTGACATATTCCCATAACTTTCTCTGATGCCTTTGAACACATCACATTCCAAAATGAAATATCATAGGAAAAATTTCATCATTCACCTTGTTTTGGAATTGACATGTAGTCCACCGCTGAATGTAATCCACGGCTGAATGAGAAGTAGAGGATACATATTACAAGAAAATCAAGATTCAAATCTGGTCTATCCAAAATGAAATATCACAGGAAAGATTTCATCATTGACCTTGTTTTGGACTTGACATGTAGTCCACGGCTGAATGAGAAGTAGAGGATACATATTACAAGAAAATCAAGATTCAAATCTGGTCTATAGTTTGCCTGCCATTCTTTAATGTGGTTGTTTGTCTAGGCTCTCCCCGTCATAATGATAGTAAAAGAGACATCGCAAAAAGCAAATTGTAAATTGTGATAGCATAATAAGATTTTGAGTGATTACCGGTTGCTGATAGCATCGGTTACCTGATTCAGATTCAATAAAAATTGAGGTCAATTGTGCTTGAAATGGAATTTTTAATGGGAACATCCAAACTACAATGAAACATTTCGATTGCCGCCAACATCATCCAATTTCAATACCAGAACCTGAATTCAGTATCTTTGCATTCAATTTCAAATACCAGAACCTGAATTCAGTATCTTTACATGATTGCAAAGCCTACACAAAAAGTTTTGATGAATCATAATAGGATTTACATGTGAGGTCGAGCGAAAGCGCAAACTCTCTGAAAATAAAAAAGAAATTGATGAAGTGCCAAATGTTTGATTCTTGAGCTAGCGAAGCTCTAGGCTCAAACATAACTCCATGTTTATTATTCACCCATTTTTCTAGCATGCCATTAAAGTGCAAAAGCATACTCGTGCATCTCCAAAAATATGAAACCAAAACAAATCTGTGTATCAGAAGAGGGCAAAAGGGCAAAGTGCTGGAACATTAGATTAAAAAGCCCACTGGCATACTTGGATGAATTTGCTTTGAATAGGACACAATACATAATGCATTGAAAGACCAAAAAAAATGAATATTTTAAAACAAGTATATCATTCAGTATCTTTACATGATTGCAAAGCCTACACAAAAAGTTTTGATGAATCATAATAGGATTTACATGTGAGGTCGAGCAAAAGCGCAAACTCTGTGAAAATAAAAAAGGAAATTGATGAAGTGCCAAATGTTTGATTCTTAAGCTAGCAAAGCTCTAGGCTCAAACATAACTCCATGTTTATTACTCACCTATGTTTCTAGCATGCCATTAAAGTGCAAAAGCATACTCGTGCATCTCCAAAAATATGAAACCAAAACAAATCCGTGTATTAGAAGAGGGCAAAATGCTGGAACATTAGATTAAAAAGCCCACTGGCATACTTGGATGAATTAGTTTTGAATAGGACACAATACATAATGCATTGAAAGACCAAAAAAATGAATATTTTAAAATAAGTATATCTCCCAGAGAGACAATACTACTGGGATGTGATATTTAGCATTCGGTGTATCTCCAGCATCATGCAAAGCCAGGCATTGAACAATCTACATAAGCCTGGCATACGCAAAATGCGCGTAAAAGGATATTGCCCATGTTGCCCATACATGTGCCCATAAATAAATGATGATACATTTCCCAGGCATAATTGACCGACCTTAAACTCGGTCTGCAATGATCTGATGAATAATTTTTGAATCCCATGAATTCCTATGAGGTCCAGTTGATACTAAAGGCTAATCCAGTATTATATGTACAGTAAAGTTGGTTCGTGGGGATTCAAAATATACGCAGTTGATCACATTGTACATAGCATGCTATTTTTTGGCCGCCGAATCTTTGACGAGTACAAGCTCCCCCCAAACTTTCTCAAGCTTCATTGCTTGACCCACCAGTACATTTGGCCCAGCAAATCGTATATGAACTAGTTGGCCATCAAAAGTCCGTGGGTGCTTCGCTGCATAATAAGACAAAAACCATAGCAAGCTGTTATTCAGGATTCTAACGTAATTGAGTGGAAATGATGCTTCAAGTACATGCAAAGTGTATTCCATCGGATTAAACAGAACAATACGATGCTATGTGAGTTTCTTTACTTCAGATTAAGAACCCAAACATGCAATACCATTTCTAGTGAGGCCGTATATTAGCAAAACTACCATAACATAATTATGTACTCACTGCATTAATTATGAGATTCAAGATGTCTAAATAGAAAGCAATTTCAAGCTTGGAAAGCAACTAACACGAGAGTGCAAATGGACCATCTGACGAGCAATTTGGATACTACTAAAATAAAAAAGAATGTTGAATAATGAAGAAAAGTAAAAAATGAGAAACCTGAAACAAACAAAACACATATAAGAAGCTGACTAATTAACAGGAAATATAAAGATTTCTTATTGACAGAGCTATTGCTTATAATTAAATGCAAACATCTCTTTTCTTTCTAAACATCTTTCTTAAATTACATTGAAAAACATGAGATTCACTTCAAATGTTGCATCAGAGAGCTAAGCACTGTCCATAATGTGTCTTGTTCAGCGTAAGCAACAAGAGTCAATACGTTAGCCTTAGCCCCAATCCTCAGACAGTCAATAACTATATTGAATAATTCTACTCTATCTATGACGTGTGTTGCTAAATCAGCTTTGAAAACTGGCATTTCCCCTAGATTGAATTTGGAAGCACTTCCATTAAAATTTGTTATGCATCTCCTGTTGCATAAGAATCAAAGCCCTATGAGATGGATGGTACTGAAAAAAATTCGGACCTGGAGTCCGATCACCCAGTTGCATCCCAGATTTGGTCCTTCTACTGGAGTGGCCCCACAAACAGCGTTAAATACTCTGCTGCAATCCAATCCAGAAATGGCAGCCATACCTGAAACTCCAGATTCTAGAATGGGTGTTTCAACTTTCACCATCTCTTTCTTCTGTGAAACAAAGTCCATCTGACCATCCCAAGCTACAAGGCCTTGCTTTAACAGACACTGGCTGATTATCATCCATGCTACAACACGATATCTAAAAGAAACTTTAAATTTCCAAATAGATAAACATCATTTTACCCACCTGTCCTTAGTATCTCGTAGTTTGACATCATCTGAGTCCATCCTCAATAATAGAGTGGAGTCTATCCTCAATAACAGGGTTTGGTCTAACCTCTTGCTACAACTTATCATCGGAAATGAAAAACAGTCTATTGTAGCTCCATTTCCAATCTGCCCAGTAGATCCTAGGAGTTCTGGTTGCATATTTAACATATTGAAGTCTAGAATTTTTCGCAAAACTCCACAAAGGCATTTTCATCAAACAAAAGGAAGTGCCGTGGTCAGTTAATTGTCCTCCAGTCTAACCAGATTTCTGTATTTCTCTCTCATCAATGCCCCCTGTTGTCGCCTAAAATGTACACCTAAATGCATGCAAAATTCTAATCCCACCAGGTGTAATTTTAGAGGCGTAACCCTCAGAGTAGATGCTGTCACCTATTCCTTACTCTGTTTAAGCCCTCTCCTAGGGAAGCTAAGGGGGGTAGTCCCTAAATGATGAAATTAAAGGGAAAAACTTGTTGGAACAAATCTAGGAGATCTAAGGGCAAGGCAATTATTATTAATATAACTTGATTATTAATTAGAGCAAGTTCAATTATTTATGAGCAATGTGTGAGATGGATTCGATTAAGACCAATGAGACAAACACGAGATATAAAGATGATAGACCAGTGTCTTAAAACAATGTTCAATGTAAATCAAGATACTTGCAAGTAGATAGATATCTCAAGTTACAATAATAACAATGCTGCAAGACAAGTGTTAGTACAAAGACAAGGCAATATTGAAAATATGAGCAGAACAATATAACTTGCAAGATGAAAGAAACTCGTACTTTATGCCAAAGAGATGCTCAAATAAAATATGACAATATCACAAGGAAGGCAAGCAAGAAAATTAAATAACAAGTACAAGAGCAGTATGTAATGTTGCAAGAAATAATTAAATGCTCAAAGTTAACATTATGCTCAATGAGAGAAAGTTAGAATGAATGCAAGACTAAGCTAGGTGAGATACAAGATCTTGGTTAATTTTAATTAAAATGCCTAATTCTAGATGAAGGCCTTCTCCTCAATTATCGAAGCAGGTCTTAAACAAGGTGTAGAGAGAACTGTTGGGGAAGGAGGCTAGGTCTCATTAACAATACGTACCCAGGAGTTTTAACGACCCAAGTGCCTCCGTTCCTACAAGGGATTTCCCACAAGAGAATTGCAAGGTCACTCGTTTTAACAGTTGTGTAAGGGTCAAGCTTCTCAAATTGGATGTGAAGAGGGCGGTCCTAACTTTCTATACAACCAAGCTTATGCTTGGAGGTAAATTTTAGGAATGCAAATCTAAATCTAAGATAATAGTGCAAATGACAATGATGGCAAGATTAGATTGTTTAAATGCGATTATAATTATGGCAAAATGCTTCAATGTAAGAAGTTAAATCGCTTATAGCCAAGCTTATTGAATATCACTTAAAACACAAGATTATAAGATTCCAATAGTAAACAAATGAAGTGTAGAAATTTCCTCTTTTCCACCCCGGTTTTCAGTTTCACCTTATTTCTCCAAATAGTTAAATGCCCTTTCCCATGTCCTTACATTCAACAAACTGGAAAATAATTTTTTGCTGAAAACACAAATTCTGGAAAATTTACAGAATGCTGGAAAACGCAGAAATAAAAATCAGCAAGCATAAAACAGCCATTCAACACATTTAACACTGATATTTTTGGTCAACATGACCCTGGAAAAACCCCCTACAACTCTTGGGGAAAACCAGTTCGAAAGCTTCTCTTTTATTTTTCTGAATATTGCTTTTTACAGTGAAACATGAAAAACTCAGAAAAAATTCCAGCAACCAATTTACAGACTTATCTCGATTTCTGTGCTTGCACACCGCCTCAGAAATTGTGCCAAATCAGCAACAGAAAACAGAAAATTTACAGCATCTTAGGACAACATTAAATGTTGTATGGCCACCTTGAGAAGCGTGCCGGAACAACTGTACTTTGCTGTACGGACTGTACAGATTTTGTACAGCAACCTCTCTCGAAATCTGTGCCAAAAAACAGAGCTGTAGCTGCTGTCCTCTTCCTCGATTTTTGTGCCGGAAATGACAGCCACCTTCTTCCTTGAAAAACGTGCCTGATTTTTGTGCCTTGGAGTGCGTGCTTGCTGCTGTACCCTCTTCCTCGATTTCTGTGCCTCCTCACTTGGAAACACTGCCTCTCCTTTGTTGTACGGATTTTCTGCCTCGGTATGTGTGCCAATAAATGCTACTGTACCTTTGCTGAAATCTCTTCACTGCTGCCCTTCTTCTTCTCACTGCTTAGAAAAATCTCCAGCTCTCCTTCTCTCCTTCTCCCAATCTGGTCATGAAAGAATGAATGACCTTTTTCCTCCTTTTCCTCCTTTAACCTAACCCTAAGTGACTTTTGGGGAATCCCTAAATCCAATGGCTGAAATAGATTGAGATCTAGGGCTGAGATTAAATGCTCATTTAAATCTCACTTTCTAATTTTTAATTCACTCCACTTTAATAAAGACCCAATTAGTCATTTATTTCCAAAGTCACTTTCCCTTTCTAATTTTACATTGACTTTATTAAAGTCACTTTAAAATTAGACTTTAGTAACTTTATCACTTAAAGTCACTTTTAAATTAGACTTTAGTAACTTTATCAATTAAAGTCACTTTTAAATTAGATTTGACTTTATAAAAATTATATGTCACTTTAGGAGAAAAAATTAAATTCTTTTGGACACTTTTCCCTAGGCCAAAGATCAAAGCCTTAGGGAACCACCTGTCCTCCGGTAACCAAATTTCAACACTCCCTCTTACCGAGGAAGGTGTTCCTCACCACACCCATCTTGTCTCTGAAATAGACATGCTTGCCCCGTGGTAAGGCTTTGGTAAGAATATCTGCAACCTGCTCATCAATGGGAATATACTCAAGCTTCACAGCTCCTTTCTGAACATAGTCTCTGATGAAATGATATTTGATCCCGATATGCTTTGACCTGTCATTAAATACTGGATTCTCCGTGAGTTTAATGCAACTCTGATTATCACAGTAAATCACTGAAGGTCTCAACGGCTGACCAAATAAGCCAAACAACATCTTGCGAAGCCCGATGGCCTCACAACTAGCTAGACTGGCTGCCATATACTCTGCTTCCGCTGAACTCAATGCTACTGACTGCTGCTTTCGGCTGAACCATGACACAACTGCCGAACCCAACCCAAAACAGCACCCTGAAGTGCTCTTCGTATCAGAAGCACAACCTGCCCAATCAGAATCAGTGTAACCCGCCAATCTCACTCCATCCCCCTGCCTGTAGTCCAGACCATAATCCACTGTCCCCTGCAAGTATCGCAAAATGTGTTTTGCAGCCACCCAGTGAACCTTCCTAGGCTCACACATAAACCGACTCATCGTGTTGACTGCAAAACAAATATCTGGTCTAGTGTTGACCAAATACATCAAGGAACCAATCAGCTGCCTGTACAATGTGGGATCCACCAACTCGGAATCCGAAGCATGAAGCTTCTTCCAGTTGGTGATCATTGGTGTTGACATGGGTTTACAATCCTCCATGTGGAATCTGCCAAGGATATCCACAATATACTTCCCCTGCCCCAGGAAGAAATGCCCCTCCTCCTGCCACACCTCCAAACCCAAAAGTAATGCATCAAGCCGATGTCCTTCATCTCAAACTCCGCCGCAAGATCTCTCTTGCAGTGCTCTATGAGTCTCTCTGCACCTGTAATGACTAAGTCATCCACATACAACACCAGAATGAGAGGCTCCTCACCTATCACAATATAGTAAAGGTTCGGATCTGCCTCACTCTTTGTGAAACCCATCCCCTGCAAGTATGTATCTATCTTGGAGTACCAAGCTCTGGGAGCTTGCTTCAAGCCATAAAGGGCCTTCTTCAGTCTGCACACATGGGACTCCTTCCCATGCACCTCAAAGCCCTGTGGCTGCTCAATGTACACCTCCTCCTGTATGAAGCCATTGAGAAATGCGGTCTTCACATCCATCTGGTGGATCTTCCAACCCATCTCTGCTGCTATCGATATAATGGAGCGGATCGAAGTATATCGAGCCACGGAGCGAAGGTCTCCTCATAATCAACTCCCTCTACCTGGGAGAACCCTCTAGCCACAAACCTCGCTTTGAATTTCTCAATGCTGCCATCTACAGCATGCTTTACCTTGTAAAGCCATCTGGAAGTAACCACGGATTTGCCCTCAGGCCTCAGCACCACCTCCCAAACATCATTCTTCATGATAGAAGAATACTCCTCCTGCATGGCCTCTCTCCAAACCTGCTGGCTAGCTGCCTCCTCATAGCTAGAAGGCTCAGAGTCAAGGATGCTGGTAGCCATTTCCATATAGCTACAAAACCTCTCAGGTGGTCTAAACCTCTCAGGTGGTCTGCTCTCTCTGACCGGCCTCTTAGGCCCAGCAACAGATGTGGCCTCTCTCAAGGTGTCCTAAAGCCACTTGGGCTTCCTCTTCCCTGAGCATACTTCTCCCATTGGAGAATGAAGCTCCTCCTCCTCATGTAATCGAACTGGAACTCTGGTGGTTGTCTCTTTGTCCCCCCCCCCCCCCCCGGTACCGTGTGAACTGTCCATCCGTGGACTCCCTAGTGAGCTGCTCTGTGGACTGCTCTACATGTTGCCCGAAGCACCACCCCTCTGACTCTGCGAGCCACTGCTCACTGACGGACCTGACATCGTCATAGATGTACCTCCGGATCCTCCTGATCCCTGCCCACTGGATCCCTGTGACTGACTCAACTGCTGCTGAGGGTCTGGCTGATCCAGATACTCTAACTTCCGTGACCTCCTAAAGGCCCTGTCCTCCTCGAACTTCACATCCCGCCTGACAACAACTTTCCTCTGTGCAGGAATGTAAATCCGAAAGGCCTTTGAGGTCTCACTGTAGCCCACAAAGATACCCTTCTCTGCGGTGGCCTCTAGTTTGGTCCTCTTCTCCTTGGGTATGTAGGAGTATGTGATGCACCCAAAGATACGGAGATGACCAATATCAGGTTTCTTCCCAGAAAAAGCCTCCTCCGGAGTCATATGCCCCAAGGCACAATGCGGACTCCTGTTCTGCAAATAAACAGCTGTGTTGCAGGCCTCTGCCCACAAAAACAATGGCAACCCCTGATCATGTAACATGGCTTTGGCAGCCCCTCTGATGGATCTGTTCTTCCTCTCCGCAACCCCGTTCTGCTGGGGGTTGTAAGGAACAGTGAACTCCCTCCTAATGCCTGCCTCTGCACAATAGTCAACAAACTCTCCAAGGGTGTACTCTCCACCATTGTCCGACCTCAGGGACTTGATCTTCCGACCTGTCTGTGTCTCCACAAGAGCTCTAAACTCCTGAAACCGCTTGAAGACCTCACTCTTGGTCTTCAAGAAATAAATCCAGGTCCTCCTGGAGTGATCATCAATGAATAACACAAAGTACTCATATCCACTCAAGGAAACATGAGACATCCGACCGCTCACATCGGAATGAATCAAATCAAGTATCCTAGTCGCTCTGCTGTCACTGCTGGGAAAAGGGGATTTGGCAAACTTGCCCATCGCACATCCTCTGCAAGTATCAAAGTGATCAATACTGAAATCTGGCACACCTGTAGTGATCTCCCGCAAGGTCCTCAAGGCTCCATGATACATATGCCCCATCCTACGGTGCCAAATCTCACACAGCTCAGAACTGCTAGCTCTGCTGTCGGTACTACTGCTCAATGCCAAAAGGGGCTGAAATGCAAACTTGTACACCTTTGCATGGCGTACACCTATCACTCTAGCTGAATCAGTTGGAGCACCCCTGGGATATATCAGCACCTGTCCTCCCCTGAACGGTATCTCATATCCTCTATCCTCCAAAGCTAAGACGGATATGAGGTTCTTCCTCATCCCTGGCACATAAAGAACATCTGACACCTTCAAGGGAGGTTTAGAATCCCTCTGAAATGTCAGTGTTCCCACACCGACTGCTCTAACAACTCTGTCATCACCAAGTACTACCTCTATATCAGTGCCACTCTCTGAAAGCTCTGAGAAGTACTCATGGACTCCTGTCATATGACGTGAAGCCCCACTGTCCACATACCAGATACCCGAAGATGCTCCGCTAGTCGAGGGAAATGCATGCTCCCTCTGAACCTCTGTGGCAGGTAATCCTGCACTAGAGGACTCACACACAATGAACCCAAACTCCCAGTCAAAGCGATCTGCAAAGTCCTCAACCTCTGCTGATGTTTCCATGCTCTGGTTCTTCCCCTTCTTCTTCTTCTTCTCCGGACACACAACTACATAGTGTCCCATCTTCTGACAATTCCAACACTTCACCTTGGAATAGTCCTTCTGTGTGTTACCCTGTTTACCTTTACCTTTACCTTTACCCCCACCATTTCTTGTGGAAGCCTGCTTCTTCCCTTTGTCTTTCTTGCCTCCTGCCAACAGTGCTACATCCTCATCCTGCTCAACTGGCTTGGCTGCCCCAAGCTGACCTTTCCTGATCTCTATCTGAATGCAATCATCCCAAAACCTCTCCCATGTGGGAAGGGTCTCACGTGCACAAACCCCATCGGCAAAGTTCATCCATGAACTGGAGAGGCCATTCACTGCTATCCGCACCAACTCAGTGGGTGGAATGACCTCTCCAATTGCTGCCAACTCATCTCTCACATTAGTAATCTTTGTGAGATATCCAGCTGCACTATCAATCTTACCCATCTTAATGGTTTTCAGCTTCTCCTTCAGGACCATTTTCCGGTTCTCATTGGTACTTTGGTAGAGATTGGACAATGCTGTCCACATCTCATGAGCATTTCTCTTTCCTCTCACATGAGGAATGCAATGGTCTTTGATTCCGTCTAAAATCAGTCTCTTACCCTTGTTGTTATTCCTATTATATGCTGCCAACTTAGTAGCATCAGTAGGCACATTAACAGGCTGCTGTGTGGTATAAACCATGATATCCCAAACTTCTGCCTCCTCAAAAATACTCTGCATTCTCTCCTTCCAAACGTTGTAATTGGTATGCCCATCCAACCTATCCTCCACCCTCAATCCCAATGACATCCTGCTGTCCTAAAACTGAAAAATAACACTGCTGTAGTAAAGATAAAAAAAATTCTGTTTGTGAAAATAAGCTTGCTGGAATTTTCTGAGTGAAAAATCAGCAAGCTGTATTTTTCTCTTTGCTGTCCCAAACTGCACTTTCAGCACTCAAGCTCTGATACCATGTAGAAATTTCCTCTTTTCCACCCCGGTTTTTAGTTTCACCTTATTTCTCCAAATAGTTAAATGCCCTTTCCCATATCCTTACATTCAACAAACTGGAAAATAATTTTTTGCTGAAAACACAAATTCTGGAAAATTTACAGAATGCTGAAAAATGTAGAAATAAAAATCAGCGAGCATAAAACAGCCATTCAACACATTTAACACTGATATTTTTGGTCAACATGACCCTGGAAAAACCCCCTACAACTCTTGGGGAAAACCAGTTCGAAAGCTTCTCTTTTATTTTTCTGAATATTGCTTTTTACAGTGAAACAGGAAAAACTCTGAAAAAATTCCAGCAACCAATTTACAGACTTATCTCGATTTCCGTGCTTGCACACTGCCTCGAAAATTGTGCCAAATCAGCAACAACAGAAAACAGAGAATTTACAGCACCTTAGGATAGCATTAAATGTTGTACGGCCACCTCGGGAAGCGTGTCGAAACAACCGTACTTTGCTGTACGGACTGTACAGAGTTTGTACAGCAACCTCTCTCGAAATCCGTGCCAAAAAACAGAGTTGTAGCTGCTGTCCTCTTCCTCGGTTTTTGTGCCAGAAATGACAGCCACCTTCTTGAAAAATGTGCCTGATTTTTGTGCCTTGGAGTGCGTGCTTGCTGTTGTACCCTCTTCCTCGATTTCTGTGCCTCCTCACTTGGAAACACTGCCTCTCCTTTGCTGTACGGATTTTCTGCCTCGGTATGTGTGCCAATAAATGTTGTTGTATCTTTGCTGAAATCTCTTTACTGCTGCCCTCCTTCTCACTGCTCATAAAAATCTCCAGCTCTCCTTCTCTCCTTCTCCCAATCTGCTCATGAAATAATGAATGACCTTTTCCCTCCTTTTCCTCCTTTAACCTAACCCTAAGTGACTTTTGGGGAATCCCTAAATCCAATGGCTGAAATAGATTGAGATCTAGGGCTGAGATTAAATGCTCATTTAAATCTCACTTTCTATATTTTAATTCACCCCACTTTAATAAAGACCCACTTAGTCATTTATTTCCAAAGTCACTTTTCCTTTCTAATTTTACATTGACTTTATTAAAGTCACTTTAAAATTAGACTTTTGTAACTTTATCACTTAAAGTCACTTTTAAATTAGATTTGACTTTATAACTTAAAAAAATTCTTTTAAATTAGATTTGACTTTATAAAAATTATAAAGTCACTTTAGGAGAAAAAATTAAATTCTTTTGGACACTTTTCCCTAGGCCAAAGATCAAAGCCTTAGGGAACCACCTGTCCTCCGGTAACCAAATTTCAACATGAAGCACTTTAAGATCTACTCTAAGAAACAATGACAACAATTCAAATGTCTTTAGTTATAGTGCTTATTAGGATATTCTTCACTTATAAGATATGACGACTTAAAATGAATGAGAATTAAATGATGTAAGCACAAGTAGTTTGGCAGATGAGATTGCTAACAAAATGAAATGAGGAGATGCAACTCAAAAGACTAGATCTAGCTTATGATATCAATGAAATTTTGTCTAATCAATGAGAACAAGAAAAAAGGTTAGTATCCTAATCTAAAACTAGAACAAAAGAAACTAACTAAGAAGATGGAGGCTCCTCCCTTTTAAATAAGGAGGCGGATACCATAGGATTGAATCCCAAGCTCCCTTCAAGCAAGGATATCAATTTTATTATTAACATACAATGAGGAAGAAACCTTTTGAGACAATGAAAAAGGCTCTCTCAACATTTGAGGAGATTACAATGAATAGCACGTCCTAAAACAAACAATCACTCCTCAAGATCTAGCATACCAGAGAGGAAGCTACAAGCAAATGAATGACAATCCTTGATGATAAACGCCTTGCACCAGAGCTCAAGAAACCCTAGGGCCTTGATGAATCAGCACTCAAAGTCCACGACCCTACAAGAGGAAGTCTAGAAAAAAGTTTTTAAATTTATGTGACAAATTATATGTGTTTTCAAGCCTTAAATCTCTTCAAATTAATATGAAAACCCTCCAAATAGATTTGACTCAGATTAGAAGGGTATGCAGCCCTCTCCAAATCTCACGGCTAGAATGAAAGAGGCCTCAAGGCCTTGCGGCTATCCTCAAAGAAAATCATCCAAGTAATCAGCTCCAAGAGGTTAGTGTCAAACCCAAAAATCAGTGATGAAACCCTTTGAAAATATGAATATAGGCCTGCAAAAAACCAAGGGTTAGTCTTAATATTCAAATACAAGATGAAGAGGCCCTAGAAGGCTTGCAGCTATGGTAAACAAATAGGCCAGTGGCTAGGCTAGAAATGGACAATGAGGCTAGCAGCTAGCCAAAAGGTGTATAATAAAAAATTGGGCCACAAAAATGACTATCAGCCTGCAAATCGAAACCCAAGTCAAGATTCACATGGAAAAATAGAGAAATAGTTGGAAAATTATTTACAAAAATTTTAAAATGAAAACCCTTGCTAAAAATCAAATTTTCAAGTGAGAAAAGAACCTAAAACCCTAGTGGCTCCCTTAAAAAAAAATCATTGAGGTCAAGAAGACACAAAAATATGGATTGATGCCTTTTAGAGGCCTAGAGGAGGCCTAAAACCTTGTGGCCCTAAAGAAGGAAGCGAAAAGGCTAGACAACCCTCCAAAAAATAATGTGTTGAGGCAAAACCCTAGCCGTCTAGGAAAAGTTAGGGCTTAGCCCTTCAAAAATTTGATTTCTCTTTGATTCGTTGAGCGAATCCACCTGCAAACAATATCAAAATTGAAACCATCGTTCCTTCCCTCAGATTTGCAAGGGAACAAAATAAAAACCCCAATCAATATATACGAGAAAGAGAAATATATACAAAGGTTAGAGAAAAAGTATACACAAATCTATGTACAAATTTATAATAGTAAAATCTCTTATAACAAATCTATTCATTAAAGTGCAGTAGGTAAAAGAGTAGATAGATTCAAATAATTTTAGATGGAGCACTAGACAAGAAACCCTACAAGAAATTATTCATTAGATATGTCTTGGAAATTCAATCAAGTAAGCTCTTCAGATCTTATGTCTTGGCAGTTAGCTAGTCCAATCGAAAGCTTCCCCTCACACCCAAGATATGAATATGAAATAGATCTCTACACACTTAAAGTCAAGTTGTTAGATCAATAGATATTAGATAACAAAATAATTCTCAAGAACTAGAGATACCTGCTAAATCAATTGAATTAAAATGCTTCTCTAAAACCATAACTAATGCAAGATACTTGTGCAAATAATTACTCCACAACTAGCTAATGAAATAACAACTATTTAAAATTTATTCAGTAGAGCATTAAGAATAGTATCCAGAAAAGTTTACCATAAGATACAGAAGAGAAACACCACCATCAATGAACCCCAAAGACTTTTGCTTTATTATTCCTAAAAAAAAACGGTATTACAGAGAGAGAGAGCTTCCAAAGCCAATTACACCATCCAAAGATGTTTACAATGAGGATCCTCATGCTCAATTTATAGAAAAATAAGAGATCTAGATCCCCCTCCAAGTGGAAAACGACTAGGTCCAATGAAGTGCACAAACTTGACTTGATCCCAGAGAATAATGGCTAGTTAAAGCTTGATCCATGCCATACAGAATCTACATTCCTAGTAGCAAAGTTCATGGAAGATAGAGCTTTCAAGAAATCTATCTAAATTGTAGTGAGATGAGATGCAAAGTTCATGGAAGATAGAGCTTTCAAGAAATCTCGTGAGATGCCAACAGAAGATCAGTTAGCGGATGTTCCTTTAATCCAACAGCAGCAGGGGCAGTAGGGAGGACAAGCAGGAGGATAGACACCAGGATCGAGTACAATGACCAGTACCAGCATTTTCTCAGGGGGAGAAGATTCTGGTAGTTCTCAACAGATGGAACAGCAGGAACAGGAGGAGAATTTGAGGGAGCCTCCTACCACCAGTGGTAGAACCAGTAGGGAAGTACGGTAGACTATGAGGGATGTAGAGGAGTTTGTTGGAGCTCCCAGAACTGACAAAAGGCAGCGTAGGCAACTTGACAAATACCAAGCCTTGGTAGCGCAGGTTGAAGAACCTGTTGAGAATTTGGAGGGTTGGTGATTAATACAAAATTCTCTTCTTGATAATTACTTGTGAGCTCACTTGGATTACTTATGTCTTCTCTTCTTTAGCTTAGTTAATATTTCATCAAGTCAATTATCTAAATACACAAGACACACAAGTTAGGCTCCTAGAGCCAAGGCAAAACCTCTCCCTCTTGGAGAGGAAAACCCACGAGAAATTCTTCTTATAGATCTTCAAATGACAAGTACCATGACCCAGACTTAGACCCTTGACCTATGAATGCCTCCAAGACCTTTGTCTTTACTTCTTTGCTTGCCTTCAACACTGACCCTACTCTTCAGCTTGAATCTGCATTGATCTGCACCAATACTTCCTTTGTAACTTGAGCTTGATATAAGTTGTAGTTAGGAAAGTAAATCACAGATTTACTTTCCGACTTTCTGTCACTTTCTCACTGCTCCTTCTCTTTAGTATATCTACAAGATTTTTGCCCAGACTACTGTTCCAACCTTTTATGAATACCAATGTTATCAGTGATCTGCTCCTTCACTTCTAGACAGACCGCAAGTCCTTCTTAGTTTGATCCGCACTATAAGAATGCTGCATCTTGAATATACAATATAATTATTTCAAGATTATATGCATATAATCCTTGATCTTGTTAACCATCCGCACTTTAGATTCAGGGATGACCGTAGCACAAGGATTACAGTCCTGAAGCTAGTTAACCATCGCACTTCTGACCGCAACACAAGGTGTCATCAAATATGTATATCCACTCCTCCTTCAGTCTTGAATCAGTGGAATACGTTGTCCAAAGATCCGCATTGAAAACCTTGCATTCGTCCTTCAAAGATTCGCATTTTAGTTCTGCATAAACTTCTGAGACGATATGCAATATAATCCGTCAGTGGAATACGTTGTCCAAAGATCCGCATTGAAACCCTGTATTCGTCCTTCAATGATTCGCATTTTAGTTATGCATAAACTTCGGAGAAGATATGCACTTCATCACATTGTATAATCCGCACTCTAATAACTGAGAAAGCCCACACCTTTTAATTGTTGAGATCACCGCATATCTTCATCCTGAATGAGCCACAGACCGAGTGTATATATAGAGACATTCTTACTGTCTTTTAGGCCGACTACCATTTTAGCATATAGGCCGACTCATTAGCTATTGGAAAGCCGACTTGTAGCACATTATAAAAGCTTGACTTCCAGCATTGGTGAGAGCTATTACAGACATTCCTCCACAAGGTCTTGGCAACGTCTTGGAGCATTCTCTAGACTAGATCCTTCATATGAATGACACTTATTACATTTTATGCATAGAAGAGTCAAACCTAATAGACATCAAGAAGAAGTCTATCTACATAATAAATCTTGCTCATGAAACTCAAGAAGCAAGTACAACAAAATACATTTTATTATCTTTGTCTTCTTCTTTACATAAATATACAATTACATAATCAACATGAAGATCGACCTAGTTACACTTTTCAATAGAACCTTCCAGTTTTCAGGAAGTAGTACAACACCAAGTATGGGTGGATGCCATGGTAAAAGAGTACAACTCTATCATGACGAATGATATCTGGGAAGTGGTGTTGAGATTTTGGGGTAGCATCGAGTGTGCTCTAGCTCCAAAACTTTGTGGAGGGGCTAGAACACATGACATCTCCAAGACCCAGAAAGCGTTTGGAGAAATTCCATCTATTGTAAAAGTTATTCAAATAATTAAATTTTTTAATGGGAACCCTAAGTCTAACTTAGGGAAATTGAAAAATTAAAGTGAATTAATTTAAACATGTGATGAGAACTTCCTAAGTGGCGTGGATCAAGCTTCTTTTAATCTTAGCCGTTGATTAGAGATTAGATTACGATCGTTGATTTGTCAATGAGAAAAGTCTAAAGGAAGGGCTTGGGGTCAGTTGGAGAACACACACAGTGAATCTAAGAGATCGAATTCTTCTAACGGAGCAGCGCTCAGACGAAGATCAGAACTCACTGATTCAGAGAAACAGTGGGGGGCAGATGCAGTTATTGGTCAGAGGACTAAGAGTACAACGCAGAGCATGGGCAGTAAAGACGCAATGGAGGCAGCACAGCCATCAGAGGGTGTGACGCAGATGCTAGAGAGGGTGACGTAGGCCCACGTAGGGCTCACGCAGGGGCAACGCAGAACTTCCAAGGGAAAGTCTGAAATTCACTAGAGACTAGGGTTTCTAAGCTGGCAGGGCTGAAACCAGATTCCAGGAGAAGTTGATCAGCGTAGAGCAAGGGTGACGCAGTCCCTCAGCCAGGGCCACGCAGCATTACACAGTGGCAGCGTAGAGACTGCGCAGAGCTAGATGGGGTTTCACCAGTGACTCATCCGGATCAGCCGGGACTTGCAGAGTGAGGTAATACTCACATTTTCTCTGTTGCCAAGGTTTTCTCTGTTGGGTGAGCCGGATTATGGCACCCTAGATGTACTCAGAATATTGTTGCTTAATAATAATACACCCTCAGATCTGTTGCACCGGTTTTCCTGCATTGGCTTTTTCTGGGGACATTTGTCTGAAAAATCATGGGTCCTTTGTCATATGTGCGTGATGTTCAGTAAATGATCTGTATTTGTGTAGGTTTCTAGTTGTGTTTATTTCGATGTTTTTCTGAATACTTTCAGTTAAACAACTTGTGTATAATAAAACAAGTAGGAGAAAAGTAAATCAATATTTAGCAGTAAGGTTTCTGTGCTCAGAAATTTTCACAACTGGTACCTAGACCTGAGGATAGATCAGCTGTAGGATCAATATGGATCTACAAGATCAAGTACGCTGCAAATGACAACGTGGAGAATTACAAGGCCAGGTTCATGGAAAAGCGGTACGCACAAAAGGAAGGAATAGATTATGAGGAAACCTTCGCCCCTGTAGCTAGATATACCTCCATCAGATCTATTATATCCCTAGCAGCTCAGATGGGATGGGAGATTCACCAGATGGATGTCAAGACAACATTCTTGAACGAGGTGATAGAAGAGGAGGTATACATAGAACAACCTGAAGGCTTCGAGACCCATGAGAAGAGAAATCATGTATGCAGATTGAAGAAAGCCATGTATGGGCTCAAGCAGGCACCCAGAGCATGGTATGGTCGAATTGATTGCTACTTGCAACAGTTGGGATTCGTCAAGTGTGATGGAGATCCCAATCTCTACTATCTGATGGTGGAGAATGAGCTACTCATTCTGGTATTATATGTATATGATTTGTTTTTTATAGGATCATCTAGGCTTATAAAGGATTGCAAGAAGAATCTTGAAGCAGAATTCGACATGAAGGATATGGGGTTGATGCATTATTTTCTAGGGTTGGAAGTTTGGCAGAAAAATGGAGAGATCTTCCTTGGGCAAGGAAGATATGCCACAGAGATTCTGAAGAGATTCAGAATGCAGGATTGTCGACCCATGGCGACGCCTATGACCACCAACTGGAAGAAAATAGATGCATGAAGAGACAGGGATGTAGACCCCACCTTGTACAGACAGCTCATTGGGTCACTCCTGTATCTAATCAACACCATGCCAGACATTTGTTTCATTGTCAACACCCTTAGCCAGTTCATGATGGAACCGAAAAGGGTACATTGGTCAATAGCTTGGCACATTCTCAAATATGTGCGTGGAACAGTTGGATATGGATTGAAATACACCCAGGGAGATGATGTCAGATTGAGTGGGTTCACAGATGCAAATTAGGCGAGGAGTTCAGCAGACCGAAAAAGGAACCTCCGAGTACTATTTCAGTGTTGGATCAGGAATGATTTCTTGGTGCAGCAGGAAGCAGAAGTTGGTAGCTCTGAAGTCAACGGAAGCAGAATATATGGCAGCCAGCACAACAGCGTGCGAATCTATATGGTTTAGGAAGTTGTTTGTGAGCTTGTTCGGGAAGAGGATGGAAGCGACCAGTGTTTACTATAATAATTAGAATTGTATCAAGCTCTCTGAGAATCCAGTATTTAATGATCGGTCGAAACACATAGATATCAGAAGTCACTTTATCAGAGACTATGTTCAGCGTGGAGCAGTACAGCTGCAGTGTGTCCCCACAGGAGATCAGGTAGAAGACATACTCACAAAGGCTCTAGGAAGAGCTAAGTTCATTCAGTTTAGGGAGAAGATGGGTATGGTAGAGAACCCATTTCAATAGCAGAAACATATCATTCCTCAGTTGCAGCAGCAACAAATGAGAGGGAGCTGTAGTGCAGATGCAGTAGTTGGCAGTGGTATGTAAGGTCAGCAGTAGCATAGATGTGGCAGTGCAGTAGTTGGTGGACAACAGTGTCAGACATCAACAATGCAGAGGGAGATGTTACAGAGTCAAGGTGATGCTTCGGCAGGTTGCAATTACTAGAGCACATTCCTCACTAAGAGGGAGTGTTGATTTCTGGTAGCATCAGATGTGGTCTAAGTCTCAAATTTTGCAAGGAGGCTTAAACACATGTATTCCAAAATACCCAGAAAACATTTTGGGAAACTCCACCCGAATGACGTTTTATTAAAATAATTAATTATTTTTAATGACAACCTAAGTCAAAACTTAGGGAATTAAAAAATTAAAGTGTATTAATAGAACTGGGTGTGAATCTTCTAGAAAAAGAAAGATGAAGATCAAGTCAAGTTAATCTGAGCCCTTGATTATGTTTTAATTTGGGTCATTGATTTCTCAATGAAAAGATTATAAGAAGGATTTCGATGGGCATTTGAAAACACACTAGGCAAATACTCAGTTGCCCAAGAAGATTGATTTTCTCACTGGCTAAAGTTCGATGAGAGATAATTGAATTAGAGGGAGAGTTGTAGGTTGGAGAGAGAGGGCATTAGCAAGAGCCGAGAGTGCAAGATCAGGCCAGAGGAAATAGCGCAGAGGAGGGACAACGCAGAGGCTATGACGCAGAGACAGGGACAGCGCAGAGGCTGTGACATTGGGACTGTGTAGAGGCTGACGCAGTGAGGCTATAGTGTTGATTTGTGGTAGCATCGGATGTGCTCTAAGTCTCAAACTTTGTGTAGAGTCTTAGACACATGTATTCCACATAACCCATAAATTGTTTTGCGAAATTCCACCCGAAAACGGTTTGATTTGATAAATTAATTATTTTTAATGAGACCCTAAGTCTAAACTTAGGAAATTAAAATAATTAATAGGTATTAATTTAAACTGTGGGTGAAACTTCTAGAAAAAGCAGATCAAGTCTAAATGGAGTCTTAATCGTTGATTGGAGACATAATCTCGATAGTTGAAGTCTCAACGAGAATACTATAAAGGAAGGCTTGTGTGTCATTTGGAAAACACACCCGAAAGGACTAAGTGATCGATTTCTTTAGTGAGTAGTGCTGAGGAAGAAACTTCGATCTAGAGATTCTTCACGCAGTTGAAACTTGAGGGGCAGAGACAATATCTAGAGAGAAATCTTTCTCATCTGGAGAATCATTAGCAGAGAAGGGCAGAGAGAGATCCAACAGCTTCAGCGCAGAGCCAGAGAGATTGACGCATAGCCACACAGAGGGCCAGAGGGAATCCGAAGGGTTTGCTGAAGATTTGATTTCCGAAGTCGGGAGGCGGGGTGTGAGACCTGGAGGCAAAGATCAAATTTTCGGGAGAGCAGATCGATCCAGAAACTGAGTGATGCAATGGCCAGGAGGGATGACGCTGGGAATGCACAAAGACATCATAGAGCTTGTCAGAGGCACATAATTCAATCGTCGAATCAGCTGGGATTTCCAGTGAGAGCGCGAGATAACCTCACTAATCTTTCTGTCAGTCATATTATTTGTCACTGAATTGCCTAGTGAGACATTCAAAGATGTATTTAGAATTTACTGTTGCTTAATAATAAAACCCTCAGATCTGCTGCACCAGTTTTCCCGCATTGGGTTTTTCCGGGGACTTAGTCCAAAAATAATGGTGTCCTGTGTGATGTTTTTCTTTTGCTCAGTTTCATGTTTCTGCGTCTAAATTAATTAAGTGAAGGTTGCTTTGGTAATTACTTCAATGTTTGCAGAAGAAATCTGCAAATAAAATGCTTATTTTTAATAACAAGTAGGAGATATTAATTCAGTTTGCTGCAGCAAGATTCCAGATCTAGGACTTGGAATTTTCACATGGTATCAAAACTTGTGGAGCGCTGTAGGTGAAACAAGAAGAGCAGATCCACTGATGAGCAGGAGGCCAAATAGTTGTAGAAAGCAGCAATTCGAATCCCCAGAGGGATCGCGCAGTCAAGGCCAGAAGGGCTGAAGTTTCGTAGAAAGTCTCTCTCTGAGTGAGTCGACAGAGAGGAAGGGCTTCTAGATCGGAATTTTGTTGAGCCAGAGGGAGCAACACAGAACTAGTGGGCTACAAATTTTTGCAAGAAGAAATTGTTTTGTTGGGCAGAAAGTCAACAAAAGAGGAAGCAAAAGCACAGTGAGGGAATTTTCTTCCTTGGGAAGTTCCTAGCCGGGGAATTTCATTTTTCCAAGATCTAAGCAGTAGATCTACATGGCAGATCTACAAAAACCAGAAGGAGTGTGTAAGCGAGTCCAATGCTAGGCAGAGGGGGAAGAAGAGGAGGAGATTCGACATTTTCGTGATGGCCATGGCAGCTCACAGGGTTAGAGATCAGCACCGGTTGGAGGGAGCCTCCAACTATGTAATCTGGAAGGCGAGAATCACATGCCTTTTAGATGAATACGATCTCAAGCTTTTCATGACGAGTACGGTAGTTGTCCCTGCAGATCCAGATCCGCTGAAGAAGTACACGGCTGATATGGTGAAGGCGAAAAGGCTGCTCCTTGATGGACTAAAAGATCATATAGTGTCCCACATAGCCAGCAAGGACACAACTAGGCAGATGTGGGAAGCCTTGGCAACACTGTATGAAGGCTCTTTCGAGTAACAGAAGATGTACTTAAAGCATAAACTGTGGATGATGCAGATGCAGAAAGGGAAGCGTATTGATCTATTATTGTCGAATCTTCAGGAAATCCATGATCATCTAGCAGTCGTGGGGTCCACACCTCAGCCTACCGTGATGGTAAGGCTGGCCCTCAACGCAGTCACAAAAGAATGGCAGGTTTTTGTCCAAAGCATCCTAGGCAAAGCAACCTTGCCAAGTTGGGAAAAGATGTGATCTGCTCTTCAGCAAGAAGAGCTAAGGAGGGACCTAGTCAAGTGTAAACTTGACGGCAGCAGTAGCAGTGGGTCGAAGACAAAGCAGGAGGAGGAGGAAAATGTCGCCCTTGTATCCAAAGGGCAGCAGAAGCAGCAGAGACGGAAGAAGGACGTCTCGAAGATAAAGTGCTTCAGGTGTAGTGAACTTGGTCACTACACTACCCAGTGTCCTTTGAAGAAAAAGGACAAGGATGAGAAGCACGATCCGAAGGTTGCACCCGCAAAGATCGAGGAGGATGAGTATGCCATGAGTTCCCACACATCTCCAGGAGGGAGATGGGGCGATATTGAGCTGTAAGTTCGCAAGAACTTCATTTGGGCAGGATCCTTGAGGAGTCCACCTCTTGGATCATGACCTTGCCACAGGAGCCCAAGTTTAGCAATAGCAGGCTGGAGGAGTTTTCAGTGGTGCAAAGGAACGCAGAAGCGACAAATGCAGTGGTTACCAGTGCCATAATCTGAGCAACGCAAATCAGAGTTGCAACAGCGCAGAGGGACGCAGAGCAGAGCAGCAGCAGCGCAGTGCTTCAAAGGGACAGGGTAGGACTAGCAGCAGCCAGAGTTTCAGCATCGAGATGCATCCTGAACACTTGTTCAGAATATTGGATGTTTTTCAGTTGCTTCTCACAACAGCTGAGTTGCAATGCAAAGTTAGTAGTGTCAATGCTAACAGCAGATGTAGCATTTAAGAGTGGTTGCAGTATAGATGCAATGTTGATCGTGGCAGGGTCAGCCGCAGTAGAGTTGCAACAACAGCACAGTGATTGGTGGACAACATGTCAGACATCAGCAGCACAGAGGGAGATGCTTCAGAGTCAAAGCAGTGTGCAGCACGGCATATTTAATAGAGCACATTCCTCACTAAGAGGGAGTGTTGATTTGTGGTAGCATCGGATGTGCTCTAAGTCTCAAACTTTGTGGAGAGGCTTAGACACATGTATTCCACATAACCCATAAATTGTTTTGGGAAATTCCACCCGGAAACAGTTTTATTTGATAAAAATTTTTTTTTTAATGAGAACCAAAGTCTAAACTTAGGAAATTAAAATAATTAATGGGTATCAATTTAAACTGTGGGTGAAACTTCTAGAAAAAATAGATCAAGTCTAAATGTAATCGTAGTCATTAATTGGAGATCTAATCTCGGTCATTGAAGTCTCAAAGAGAAGACTATAAAGGAAGGCTTGAGGGTCATTTAGAAAACACACCCGAAAGGATCAAGTGATCGATTTCTTTAGTGAGCAATGCTCAGGGATAAAATTTAATATAGAGATTCTTCACGCAGTTGAGGGGCAGAGATAGTATTCGGAGAGAAATATTTCTCAATTGGAGAATCATCAGTAGAGAAGGGCAGAGAGAGATCCAGTGGATCCAACACAGAGCCAGAGAGGCCGGCACAGAGCCACACAAGGCTAGGTAGAGGCTACATAGAGGGCCAGAGGGAATCCGAAGGGTTTGCTGAAGATTTGATTTTAGAAACTAGGAGTTGCGGTGTGAGACCAGGAGGCAGAGATCGAATTTTCTGGAGAGGAGATTGATCCAGAAACTGAGTGACATAGTGCCTAGGAGGGGTGACGCTGGGACTACCCAGAGACA
The DNA here is from genome assembly GCA_034641835.2 of Pinus albicaulis. Lineage (NCBI taxonomy): Eukaryota > Viridiplantae > Streptophyta > Pinopsida > Pinales > Pinaceae > Pinus > Pinus albicaulis. The sequence goes on along the minus strand of CM076578.1, from coordinate 215,518,508 downwards.
GTGCAGACCCTGTCAGAGGCACATCATTCGGTGGTCGGATCAGCCGGGATTTCCAGTGATAGTGTGAGGTAACCTCACTAATCTTTCTGTCAGTAATTCTCTGTAACTGAATTGTCCGGTGAGACATTCACAGATGTATTCAGAATTTACTGTTACTTAATAATAAAACCCTCAGATCTGTTGCAACGGTTTTCCCGCATTGGGTTTTTCCAGGGACTTAGTCCAAAAATAATGGTGTCCTATGTGATGTTTTTCTTTTACTCAGTTTCCTGTTCCCGCATCTAAATTAATCAATTGAAGGTTGCATTAGTAATTACTTCAATTTTTGCAAAAGAAATCTACAAATAACTTGTTTATTTTTAATAAAAAGTCAGACAAGTTAATTCATTTTGTTGCGGTAGGATTCCTGATCTAGGACTTGAAATTTTCAAATGGTATCAGAGCTTGTGGAGCGTTGCAAGTGAAACAGGAAGAGTAGATCCAACGCTAAGCAGGAGGCCAAATAGATGCAAAAAGCAGCAATTTGAATCCCCAGAGGGATTGTGTAGTCCAGGCCAGAAGGGCTGAAGTTTCGTGGAAAGTCTCTCTCTGAGTGAGTCGACAGAGAGGAAGGGCTTCCAGATATGAATTTTTCCGAGCCATAGGGAGCAGAGCTGGTGGGATGCAGTTTTCTGCAGGCAAAATTTGTTTTGCTGGGCAGAAAGTTGTCAGAAGAGGAAGCGGAAGCACAGTGAGGGAATTTTCTTCCTCGGGAGGTTCCTAGCCAAAGAATTTAATTTTTCCAAGATCTGAGCAGCAGATCCAGGTTGCAGATCTACAAACTCCAGAAGGATACCGTAAGCCAGTTCAGTGTTGCACAGAGGGGGAGGAAGAGCAGATTCGACATTTTTCATGACAGCCACGACAACTCACGAGCTTAGAGATCAGCACCAGTTGGGGGGAGCCTTCAACTATGTAATCTGGAAGGCAAGAATCACATGCCTTCTAGATGAATATCTCAAGATTTTAGTGACGAGTATGGTAGTTGTCCCTACAGATCCAGATCTGTTGAAGTACACGACTGATATGGCGAAGGCGAAAAGGTTGCTCCTTGATGGAATCAAATATCATATAATGTCCCCATAGCCAGCAAGGACACAACTAGGAAGATGTAGGAAGCCTTGGCAATGCCATATGAAGGCTCTTCCGAGCAGCGGAAGATGTACTTACAGCAGAAACTGAGGTTGATGCAGATGCAGAAAGGGGAGTGTATTGATCTGTTCCTGTCGAATCTTCAAGAAATCCATGATCAGATAGTAGTCGTGGGGTCCACACCTCAGCTTACCTCAATGGTAAGGCTGGCCCTCATCGCAGTCACAGAAGAATGGCAGGTTTTTGTCCAAAGCATCCTAGGCAGAGCAACCTTACCAAGCTGGGAAGAGATGTGGGCTGCTCTTCAACAAGAAGAGATAAGGAGGGACCTAGTCAATTGTAAACTTGACGACAGTAGTAGGTGTGGCTTGAAGACAAAGCAAGAGGAGGAAAACGTCGCCCTTGCATCCAAAGGGTAGCAGGAGCAACGAAGACGGAAGGACGTCTCGAAGATAAAGTGCTTCAGGTGTGGTGAACTTGGTTACTACGCTACCTAGTGTCCTTTGAAGAAAAAGGACAAGGACGAGAAGCACGATCCGAAGGTTGCGCCCGCAAAGATCGAGGAGGATGAGTATGCCATGAGTGCCCACACATCTCCAGGAGGGAGATGGGGCAATATTGAGCTGTAATTTCGCAAGAACTTCAATTGGACAGGATTCTTGAGGAATCCACCTCTTGGATCATGACCTTGCTATGGGTGCCCAAGATCAGCAATAGCAGGTTGGAGGAGTTTTTCAGTGGTGCAAAGGAGTGTAGAAGCGATAGATGCAGTGGTTAGCAGCACCAGAATATGAGCAGCGCAGACCAGAGTTGCAGCAACGCAAAGGGAGGCAGTGCAGAGCAGCAGCAACGCAGTGCTTCAAAGGGACAACGTGGGACTAGCAACAGTCAAAGTTTCAAAATCGAGATGCATCTTGAACACTTGTTCATAATTTTGGATGTTTTTTAGTTGCTTCTCTCAGCAGCTGAATTGTAGTGCAGACTTAGCAGTGGAAAGTACTAGCAGTAGATGTAACATTTGAGAGGGAGTTGCAGTACAGATGCAGTGTTGATCGTGGCAGGGTCAGCAACAGTACGGTTGCAGCAACAACGTAGTGATTGGTGGACAACATATCAAACATCAGCAGCGCAGAGGGAGATGCTTCACAGTCAGAGCAGTGTACAGCAGGGCATATTTGCTAGAGCACATTCCTTACTAGGAGGGAGTGTTGATTTATGGTAGCATTAGATTTGCTCTAAGTCTCAAACATTGTGGAGAGGCTTAGACACATGTATTCCACATAACCCAGAAATTGTTTTTGGAAATTCCACCCAAAAACGGTTTTATTTGATAAATTAATTATTTTTAATGAGACCCTAAGTCTAAACTAGGAAATTAAAATAATCAATGGGTATTAATTTAAACTGTGGGTGAAACTTGTAGAAAAAACAGATCAAGTCTAAATGTAATCTTAGTCGTTGATTGGAGATCTAATCTCGGTCGTTGAAGTCTCAACGAGAAGACTATAAAAGAAGGCCTGAGTATCATTTGGAAAACACACCCGAAAGGATCAAGTGATCGATTTCTTTAGTGACCAGTGCTCAGGGAGAAACTTCGATCTAGAGATTCTTCATGGAGTTGAGGGGCAGAGACAGTATTCGGAGAGAAATATTTCTCAGTTGGAGAATCATTAGTAGAGAAGGGCAGAGAGAGATCCAACAACTCCAACGCAGAGCCAGAGAGGCTGACGCAAAGCCACGCAGAGGTTGAACAGAGGTCCAGAGGGAATCTGAAGGGTTTTCAAAAGATTTGATTTCACAAGCCGGGAGCCGGGGCGTGAGACCGTGAGGCAGAGATCGAATTTTCTGGAGATAAAATCGACCTAGAAACTGAGTGACGCAGTGCCAAGGAGGGGTGACGCTGGGACTGTACAGAGCCTGTCATAGGCACATTATTCAGTGGTCGGATCAGCCCGGATTTCCAGTGATAGTGTGAGGTAACCTCACTAATCTTTCTTTCAGTCATATTCTCTGTAACTGAATTGTCCAGTGAGACATTCAGAGATGTATTCTCGTAATATCCCCAAAGGGAAATAACCGCACAAATGTAAATATGCCGCATGTGTATATAGAAAATACAATGGTGAACCGTATCATGGAACAATTCACATGGGGAATGCCGTAAAACCGAGCCATTTTATTAATCCGAAAGTACATAGAGAGTGAGTACAAGAAAATCGCAGAATGTGGGCACCTATCCTTGCTCGAAGGCAAGTGAAGAATCCTCTCAGAAAATAGGAAATGGCTACTACAGAAACTGCATCACAGCTGCTGGAAGAAACTGCCGTAAACTGCTGCTGCTGGAGTGAACTGAAGCTAGGGGCTGATCCCCTTGCCGGAATGAGCTAAAAATCTACAGATCACCTATACTCGCTGCTCCGGACAAAACCCAGAAACCGTGAAGCAAATGGACCACCTCCGAAAATCGCCCCCAGGAACCCTCCTCCTACAAAAACGCTGTGCCTTCAGGAACAGCTCAGAAGCTCAAGTAATATGCTGGCAAAAGGGCTGGATCTACCCACAAATCCTCCAGATGAGATGACCAACTCCTCAAGGCTGAAAACACTGCAAAATGCTGCCAGAACCCCACATAAAGACCCTACTCATCAGATCTGCGTCCTCCCTGACTGGACCGGACGCCTCGCCCCGCATCCGCCGGGATCTCGAGTCATACAAGCCGGATCCCGCTACTATCTCTCCAGATCTGCGTCCCACAAGGCTAGATCTGTTGCTAGCTCTTCAGATCTATGCTAGATCTGCCAATATCTCCTCAGATCTGCAACCTCAAAGGCTGGATCTGATATTATCTCTTCAGATCTAGGCTGGATCTGCCAATATCTCCTCAGATCTGCAATCTCCCAAACTGGATCTAGTGCTACCCCTCCAGATCTGCAACCTACAGCCAGACCGCAACATCCGGCCGTATCTGCCAACTTCCAAGGTCGGGATCTATCACCGTGCCTCTCAGATCCGCGTCCTTCCTCTTCCTACCGGAACAAACGTCCTCACTCCAAACCGATCTGCCTACTGAAACCGAAAGATAGAACTCAGAAATTAACCTTACTAGGGCGGGCACTCGAAGTCCCCCGAAGCTAAGGGTGAAACCAGAAATAACCTTACCAGGGCAGGCACTCGAAGTCCCCCGAGGCTAAGGGTGAGATCTCCGACCGGAGACACTCGTGCACTAAACAGTGCTGCAGACCGACTAAACAACCGGCGTGCTGAAGCAGACAAAAGTCTAGCTCTCAATATCAATATCAAAATATGCATCCCCAAATGAGGTGAGAACCTCTCCTTTTATAATGCCAAACTCCCTCCAGAACTTAACTCTCCTTTGACCTGCGCAGTTTACCTTGGGTCAGCCTGATGCCTCCCCCCATCATACTTAGTGGACCCCCAAGGCCCCCTCTCTTAAGTTACAACGTCAATCTACTAGGAAAAGAACACTTTATTATAAAGTGAGGTGACTAAAGTGAGGTGACCCCTCTTATTTCTCACTTTGTTTATTATGTCTAGCTAAAGCGGCAAAATAAAGCAAAAATGAAATATTCCAATTAGCAAGGCTAATTGGGAATATTACAGTCTCCCCCGGCAAAACATTGCTTGTCCTCAAGCAACTGAAGTGATGGATGCTGTAAAGTCTGCTCGCTCTCCCAAGTGGCATCCTCATCCGGCAAAAATTGCTTGTTCTCAAGCAATGCTTGAACAAGCCTACTCTCTAGCTGATGCTCCCCGTCGATACTGCAAAATGTGCCTGGGTCCCACTGAAACCTCTCTGTCTCCTGCATCACCCCGATATGAAGGGATATCTCAATGCCAGGATCCCAAACTGGCCTCTCATGGTACCAGCCAATCAATAGTCCTCCCGGATCCCATCGCCACTGTGGCCAATAATAGCCCAAGTCCCATGGCTCGGACTGCTCACTGCCTCTGGCTATGACTGAAGACCATGACCGCTGCTGCTCTGCATCTATGACTGTGTAAGCTGGCCCATCAACCGTGAACCAACTCGTCACCTCCCTCCAATCAAGGCATGGAGTCGAAAATATAATGAGGAATATCTCCCTCCTGTGGATCCTCCATCTCCAAGCAATCATCCAGACAAAATGAGCCACCTCCCAACAAGGCAACTCCCAAAAATCTCCTTCCACCTCAAGCTCTGGTAATGAAGGTGGGCTGAAAATATGAACTTGGCAAGCATCATAGCTTACTTCATGCTGTCCTTCTCTCCACTCATGACAAGTGTAGAGTCTATGCTGATCCTGGGCTGCAAAATCATTGCCCTCCAATGGCAAAGTGAAAAACAATCCACCATAGAAGGTTCCTCTATCAATGAAGAACAAGCTGGCCCAAAACAAACCATCCGTGAAGAACATGACATGGTCATCATGGATCACCCTAGTGAGATGTTTGCTGAAGGTCCTACATGAGGATACATAATGCAAACAATCTCTCACAAGGATACAACGTAGTCTCATCCACTGCAACTTCAGAAAATTACATGGCAAGCAATGTACAAGATTCATCACATCTACTAATGGATAGTAAATGGCTGAATATGACAACAACATAAGGCCAAACACTTGCCCATAGCTGTACAATGGATGAATATCTATCTCATGGCCCACCTCAAGAGAGAACGCATATGTAGTAGTGGCGGCCATGCCTCCTCCCCTGTTCCTATTAGAACAGGTAGTGCAGAAAATACTCAAAGGCACATTCAGCTCATGTGTCTCTCTCATAATCAAACCTCCCATACAAATCTGACCATATGCTGGAAGTAAGATGGTATATGGATCCATAAATGAGTCCTCCATAGTGTTTTGGCATGCTATGAAGAAGAATGAACCATGTGCTGCAAGAAGATAATCCTCCTCATGCTTGGAAACCCAAGTCAAGAAGAATATGCCATAGATGTCTCTATCATCTTTACCTCCTCTTTGTGCAACAAACATGAAGTGATCCTGGGACCTATGGGTTATAGATCCACCATATCTCTGCTGCGCACACTCCATCCATAATGTTCTGCTCCAAGGTGACAACGCTGGGGGCTCATGCAAATAAGCTCCTGTCAATACAAGACTCTGTTCTCTGTCATGCTCCCTGTTAGAGACTCCTCTAATACTGCTGCAACAAGTGTGGAGTGCTCCCCAAGATGGAAGTGCTTCCCCGTCATCATCAAAGATCAAGGAGATGGTGCCATCCCCTCTTCCTGTAACATCATGCAAGGTGTGAGAGCAAATCTGCCCTTGCTCTCCCAGAAACAACCCAAGCAACCAAACAATTTGCCGCTTCCCCATACTTCCATCATGCAACTCATGGGATGACGACACAATGAATGATATGAGTAACACATCAACACCGTGCACCCATACTCTATGCTGCTCAATGATGCAAGTATCCATCCATCTTTTCTCCATCCTCCTACTCTTAGGAAGAGTGTTTGCCAAGTGATGGCCAAACTCTTTCAAGAGTAACCAGCGCAGCCAAGCCTCCTGCTGCCTGGTATCACGGATCTGCAAATAGCCTCCTAGCTCCTTGCTCATCAACCACATCCACTCAATACATTGTGGATGCCTCCTTCTCCTCATCCTGGTACTCCTCCCATGAGGGTTACCATCCTCCCAAATCAAATTTCTGATTTTGCACTGCATGGGATCTTGGAATATAAACTCCTCAAGGATCAATGAGACCCTATCAAGACTCAAATAGGTGGTGGGCAAAAACCTCCCATCATGGTGTGTATGGCTCAAGGGATGTCCAACACAAGCATGAGAGACGTTATCCATCCGAAGATGTCCCCCATCTTCTATCTGCTCTCGTGAGAAGGGAACCAAATCATTGTGTTCCATAGCCCGCTCCACCGAGTACCAACTCAAAATCTCTCTCCATCCAATCTCAACATATGGATGTTGTACCCTATACAACTCTGATCGTCTCATACCGTTATCCAAATCAACACATGAGATCTGACTAGGTGGCTCTGCCTCTTTCTCTCCAACGGGAAGAGATGACTCAACAGCACTGCCAGTCCCATCCATGCATACCTGAAGGGGAATGATCTGACGCTTCACTGTGCCCTCTGGTTGTACCATCAGGGAATCCAGTTGTTCCCCAATGTGGACCAACTTGGCCGCCGACTTGGCACAAGTCGCTCTCATACCCTCCAGCTCCTGGTCCTGTAACAAAATGGTCTCCCGTACCGACGCGGCCTTCTCCCTCAAGACTCGAAAGTCTGTCCGAAGCCGATGATACTGTTGTCTGCGACCATCATCCAATATCTCTGTACCTGCCATTACCTCATCGAGGGTGGATACATCTCCTGACACCTCACCCATCTGTTGTGTGCTGCTACCACCCGAAGACTCGGACACGGCTCCAGTCATCACCTCACTGGATGGCTCTACCGGGGTAGGCTCTATCTCCTCCACTACGATATCAACCGACACGGTCAAGGAGGGCTCTAATGATGGGGAGTCCTGTGTCACACTAGGTGTATCCTCGAACTCCCTGCAATCCTGTGTGTCCTCATCCTCCAAGTGCGAGGTAGCCATTTTAATGGTTTTCCTCTCCGATACTCGGTCAAGCTGGAAAGAGGTATCCAACTTGTCCACCCAAGCTCTTCCTGAGCGCCTGGATGACCTGTCAAATGTCGGTAAATGGAATCTGCTCGCTGCACGGTGACTATCACGGTGGGAACCACGTCCCTTGTGTCGCTCCTGCTCATAAGTCTTGCCGCCACATCTGAACTGGATATATTGATCGAAAGGGAGAGCATCCATGAATTCCTGTCCCATGCTCCGCCAATCCGCAAACAGAGTCGCATGTTGAGCTAGATTCACCTCTCCTGGTTCCGTTCGCTCCTCTTCCTCTACCAGGAAAGTAGGCATGGTAGGTCGTGTGTCCATGGAATCGACCTTCTGCGTCCCCTCTGCAACCTTCTTGGTTAACTCCCGCATGAATGCATTCATCTTTGCTTCCATCTTCTCAGTCAACTTCTCAGTCAACTTCGCAAACACGGCCTCCATTGGATCCCGCTGACCTGTCTCCCTAAATCTCCTCTTATCCACATCACCTGCCATCAGCTCTTTCTGCTATATGTCTACAGGCTCCTCAGAAACTGCGCGGCTGCTGCAAAACCATACTGTGGCTTAACTTCGACCTCCGATTTATCCACTGAAAACTATTCAGAAAATTCCAGGAATCTGGGAAAGTGATCCTCGCCCAAAACCCAGAAAAACCCAGAAAACGTTTTTCCTAATTCCAAACTCCAAAATTTGACCCTTTTTATTTTGGCCCTTTTTCCAACTGCGTTTCTGGAATTGCAACTGCTATTGCTCTGTATGATTTCTTTTCTGATGTCATAGACCACAGGCTGAGCCAGAATTATGCTCTGATACCACTGTAATATCCCCAAAGGGAAATAACCAGTAATAAACAGAAATATGCCAGACAGATATAGAAAATACAATGGTGAACCAGATCATGGAACAATTCACATAGAATGCCAGAAAACTGAGCCATTTTATTAATCTGAAAGTACATAGAGAGGAGTACAAGAAAATCAGAATGAGGGCACCTATCCTTGCTCAAGGCAAGAGAAGAATCCTCTCAGAAAATAGGAAATGGCTACTACAGAAACTGCATCCCAGCTGCTGGAAGAAACTGCCGTAAACTGCTGCTGCTGGAGTGAACTGAGGCTAGGGGCTGATCCCCTTGCCGGAATGAGCTAAAAATCTACAGATCACCTATACTCGCTGCTCCGGACAAAACCCAGAAACCGTGAAGCAAATGGACCACCTCCGAAAATCGCCCCCAGAAACCCTCCTCCTACAAAAACGCTGTGCCTTCAGGAACAGCTCAGAAGCTCAAGAAATATGCTGGCAAAAGGGCCGGATCTACCCACAAATCCTCCAGATGAGATGACCAACTCCTCAAGGCTGAAAACACTGAAAAATGCTGCCAGAACCCCACATAAAGACCCTACTCATCAGATCTGCGTCCTCCCAGACTGGATCTGCGTCCTCCCTGACTGGATCTGCGTCCTCTCTGCCCAGATCTGCTGGATCTGAGTCATACAAGGCTGGATCTGCTACTATCTCTCCAGATCTGCGTCCCACAAGGCTAGATCTGCTGCTAGCTCTTCAGATCTATGCTAGATCCGCCAATATCTCCTCAGATCTGCAACCTCAAAGGCAAGATCTGATGTTATCTCTTCAGATCTAGGCTGGATCTGCCAATATCTCCTCAGATCTGCAATCTCCCAAGCTGGATCTAGTGCTACCCCTCCAGATCTGCAACTTCATGTAATCCGTATCCGCAAATATCTCGCTCGTATCTACACCTAAGGCCGGACCCATCGTGCCTTCGCATCCGCGCGTCCTTCCTCTTCCTACCGGAACAGCGTCCTCACTCCGAAATCGATCCGCAACAACCGAAAGATAGAACGCGTAAAATTAACCTTACTAGGGCGGGCACTCGAAGTCCCCCGAAGCTAAGATATAAACCGTAAATAACCTTACCAGGGCAGCACGAAGTCCCCCCGAGGCTAAGGGTGAGATCTCCGACACGGGAGACACTCGTGCACTAAACAAGGTCGCGTAATCGACCAAACAACCGCGTGGTCAAGGCATGTTCAGTTTCAATATCAATATCAAAATATGCATGCCCCAAATGAGGTGAGAACCTCTCCTTTTATAATGCCAAACTCCCTCCAAAAACTTAATCGCGTCCTTACCCTCCTTCGACTACAAGTAGTTTTTACCTTAATGCCTTGATGCCTCCCTATCATACTCATGTGGACCCCCAAGGCCCCCTCTTTAAGTTATAACGTTAATCAACTAGGAAAGAAACACTTTATTTTATAAAGTGAGGTGACTAAGTGAGGTGACCCCTCTATTTCTCACTTTATTTATTATTTCTAGCTAAAGCGGCAAAATTAAATAAAAATGAAATATTCCAATTAGCAAGGCTAATTGGGAATATTACATATTCATAATTTACTGCTGCTTAATAATAAAACCCTCAGATCTGCTGCACCGGTTTTCCCGCATTGGGTTTTTCTAGGGACTTAGTCCAAAAATAATGGTGTCCTAAGTGATGTTTTTATTTTCCTCAGTTTCATGTTTCCGCGTCTAAATAAATTAAGTGAAGGTTGATTCAGTAATTACTTCGATGTTTACAGAAGTAATCTGCAAATAACTTGTTTATTTTTAATAACAAGTAGAAGAAGTTAATTTAGTTTGTTGTAGTAGGATTCCAGATCTAGGACTAGGAATTTTCACATGGTATCAGAGCTTGTGGAGCATTGTAGGTGAAACAAGAAGAGCAGATCTAGCGCTAAGCAGGAGGCCGAATAGCAGCAGAAAGCAGCAATTCGAATCCTTAAAGGGATTGCACAGTCCATGCTGGAAGGGTTGAAGTTTCGTGGAAAGTCTCTCTATGAGTGAGTCGATAGAGAGGAAGAGCTTACAGATCAGAATTTTGTCGAGCGCAGAGGCAGTAGCGCAAAGTTGGTGGGATGCAGTTTTCTGCAGGAAAAATTTATTTAGCTGGGAATAAAGTCATGAGAAGAGGAAGCGGAAGCACAGTGAAGGAATTTTCTTCCTCAGGAAGTTCCTAGCCGGAGAATTTCATTTTTCCAAGATCTGAGCAACAGATCCGAGTGGCAGATCTACAAACTTCGGAAGGAATGTGTAAGCCAGGCGAGTGATGGGCAGAGGGGGAAGAAGAGGAGCAGATTTGACATTTTTGTGACGACCATGGTAGCTCACCTGCTTAGAGATGAGGACCAGTTGGAGGGAGCCTCTAACTATGTAATCTGGAAGGCGAGAATCACATGCCTTCTAGATGAATATGATCTCAAGCTTTTCGTGACGAGTACAGTAGTTGTCCTTGCAGATCCAGATCTGTTGAAGAAGTACACTGCTGATATGGCGAAGGTGAAAACGTTGCTCCTTGATGGAGTCAAATATCATATAGTGTCCCACATAGCCAACAAGGACACAACTACGTAGATGTGGGAAGCCTTTGCAACATTGTATGAAGGCTCTTCCGAGTAGTGGAAGATGTCCTTAGAGCAAACTGAGGATGATGCAGATGCAGAAAGGGGAGAGTATTAATCTGTTCTTGTCCAATCTTTAGGAAATCCATTATGAGCTAGCAGTCGTGGGGTCCATATCTCAACCTACTGCGATGGTAAGGCTAGCCCTCAACGCAGTCACAGAAGAATGGTAGGTTTTTGTCCAGAGCATTCTAGGCAGAGCAACCTTGCCAAGCTAGGAAGATATGTGGGTTGCTCTTCAGCAAGAAGAGCTAAGGAGGGACCTAGTCAAGTGTAAACTTGACGACAGCAGTAGCAGTGGGTCGAAGACAAAGCAGGAGGAGGAGGAAAAAGCAGCCCTTGCATCCAGAGGGCAACAAGAGCAACGAAGACGGAAGAAGGACATCTCGAAGATAAAGTCCTTCAGGTGTGGTGAACTTGGTCACTACGCTACCCAACGTCCTTTGAAGAAAAAGGACAAGGACGAGAAGCACGATTCGAAGGTTGCGCCCGCAAAGATCGAGGAGGATAAGTATGCCATGAGTGCCCACACATCTCCAGGAGGGAGATGGGGCGATATTGAGCTATAAGTTCGCAAGAACTTTAGTTGGGCAGGATCCTTAAGGAGTCCATCTCTTGGATCATGACCTTGCTACATGTGCCCAAGATCAGCAGTAGCAGGCTGAAGGAGATTTTCAGTGGTGCAGAGGAGTGCAGAAGCGACAGATGTAGTGGTTAGCAGCGCCAAAATCTGAGCAGCGCAGAGCAGAGTTGCAGTAGCGCAAAGGGACGTAGTGCAGAGTAGCAGCAGCGCAGTGCTTCAGAGGGATAGCATGGGAATGGCAGCAGTCAGAGTTTCAGCATCGAGATGCATCCTGAACACTTGTTCATAATTTTGGATGTTTTTCAATTGCTTCTCTCAACTGCTGAGTTGCAGTGCAGAGTTAGCAGTGGCCGTGCTAGAAACAGATGCAACAATTGAAAGGGAGTTGCAGTACAGATGTAGTGTTGATCGTGGCAGGGTCAGCAGCAGTACAGTTGCAGCAACAGCGCAGTGATTGGTGGAGAGCATGTCAAACATCAGCGACGCAGAGGGAGATGCTTCAGAGTTAAAGCAGTGTGCAGTAGGGCATATTTGGTAGAGCACATTCCTCGCTAAGAGGGAGTGTTGATTTTTGGTAGCATCAGATGTGCTCTAAGTCTCAAACTTTGTGGAGAGACTTAGACACATGTATTCCACATAACCTAGAAATTGTTTTGGGAAATTCCACCCAAAAACAATTTTATTTGATAAATTAATTATTTTTAAAGCGACCCTAAGTCTAAACATAGAAAATTAAAATAATTAATGGGTCATTAGAGGAAATTTTAGCCTAAAGGTTCCCATGAAATTTTCACGTAATTTCCATGTCATACTATGTAAACCAATCAAAATCATTTAAATTTAAAAAAAGGTACATATAAATATTTTGGAGGGAAAAGAAGAAAAACTAATTTTTTAAGTGTATTTATGGCTTATCTCATTATATGTTTACTCAAATTTCAAGTGTAGACACTCATTGGATGCAGAATTAAATTCCGCATCCAATGAGTACCCATTATGCATAATTTTGAGAAGACCCACAATGATAAAAATTGCAGATACATTAAAACACGTTTTTTGATGTATCTGCATTTTTTATCGTTGCGGGTCTTCTAAAAAGTATGCGTAATGGGTACTCGCTGGGTGTGAAATTTAATTCCGCATCCAATGAGTGTCTACACTTTAAATTTGAGTAAATTGATAAGGAGATAAGCCAAAAATACAACTAAAAAAGTAGTTTTATTTTTTCCCTCCAAAATTCTTAAATCTTATTTTATTATTTTAACTATTCTTTTATGATTTTTCCTTAAGAGGCCACATTTAGGCTGAAATTTCCTCTAATGATTAATTTAAACTGTGGGTGAAACTTCTAGAAAAAGCAGATCAAGTCCAAATGTAATCTTAGTTTTTTATTGAAGATCTAATCTCAGTTGTTGAATTCTCAACAAGAAGACTATAAAAGAAGTCTTGAGGGTAATTTGGAAAACAAACCTGAAAGGATCAAGTGATTGATTTCTTTAGTGAGCAGTGCTCACGGAGAAACTTAGATCTAGAGATTCTTCACACAGTTTAGGGGCAGAGACGATATCTGGAGAGAAATCTTTCTTAGTCGGAGAATCATTAGTAGAGAAGGGCAACGAGAGATCCAGCAGCTCTAGCGCAGAGCCAAAGAGGCTGATGCAGAGCCACGCAGAGGACCTGTTAATTTTGGACAACTAGGTCCAAACTCCATGTTCTGATGCTCAGATGAAGATGCCAATATTTTTATTGGATTCCTCTTTCGAAGAGGTGCAAGATCGATCTAAAGATCATCTTGATCCGATGAGCAAAACATTTATTTTGAATTTATTCAAAATACATGCAGGTCGGCCTTAAGGTTTGGAGCCCCAGATATTGTGTCACACACCTTCATTGATGGATATATATTGGTCAACGTCGGAGGACATTTTCAATCATCTCATCACACACATCCTCATGATCTGGAAATGGATGCTGTAAATCTGGATGCCGTAAATATGGATGATGCCAAAAATGGATGCCGTAAATATGGATGATGCTGGAAATGGATGCCGTAAATATGGATGATGCCGGAAATATGGATGATGCCGTAAATCTGGATGATGCCAAAAATGGATGCCGTAAATATGGATGATGTCAGAAATCCGGATGTGGGATTCTTTTGTTGAATTATGTTGACTTTTGATGAGCTGTCTTTAAGGGCTGTGTGTGTGACACTTCTGGTTGGTTGACCGTATTGAGACTTTGCTGGTTGAAGCATCCTGTTGACCGCACCAACACACATATTTTTTTGGCTTGTCTTATGTCAATCTACTGGTATGTTCTATCAACACTTTACTTTCCTGTTTATGTGATTGATGGTTGACATTGGGGATAAAAGTAAAGTTGCATCAAGCATAGAACATCTTCAAAAATTTACATGGTATCAGAGCTGAGGTGAAGACAAAGCCCTAGTTTGTAGCAATCACCGAAGAAGAGAATGGATTCCTCAAACTACAATTGCTTTAAGGCTGATGACAAATTGACTAGGAAGGATGACTTCCATGCTTGGAAGATGACATTGGATCTTAATTTGGAAGACCAAGATGTCATGGACAATGTGCAGGGTAAAATCCAAGAGCCTCCATCCACTACAACTGTTGCTACCAAATCAAAGTACAAGAAGGGGGAAATCAAAGCAAAGCTGATGATCAGGGACTCAATTCATAAGAGTCTGGTTGCCTACATCTCTGAGCTAGGTCACTATGCTAGAGAATGCCCTTTCAAGAAGGATTCTCCTGATGATGATGACAACAACGACAACCGGAGGAATGGCAATCAAAGGAACAACAGGTTCAAAGGGAAAACGAAGGCTCCCTCCGGCGGAAATGAGCAACCTTTCAAAAGGTCAAGAAATTCCAGGTATGAAGAATCAAATGTTGTTTATGATAAAATAAATGAATTCATTCTTGTATATGCCCTCTCTGCTGCATCTCCACTCGACACTATGGATGTCTAGTTGATAGATAGTGGTGCCTTAAGGCACATCACTAGGTTCAAGGAAGCACTTACTGATATGGTTGAGAAGGATACTAATCTACAAATTATCCTTGGAGATAATGCCACATATCCCGTGAAAGGGAAAGGGACTGTGACCCTTCACTTGTCTCAAGGTCAAGTCCTTCGCCTGCAAGATGTACTAAATGTACCTAATTTGAAGAAGAACCTTGTGTCTATTTTGGCCATAGAAGACAAAGGTTTCAATGTGGCATTCATTGATGGAAAGGTGTGCATGTGGAAGAAGAGTTTCAAGAAAGCTATCACGATTGGGTTTAGAGTTGATACACTCTACCAGGTTGGAGGAAGTCCACTGGGAACGATGACGTGTGATACTATTCGACAGACTGAACTACGGCACCGGAGGTTTGGACACCTTCACTACAAGGCCCTTCCCGAAGCAAGGAAGGTGGTGACGGGGATGCCTGAGTTCTCAAATAATCATGAAGGTGTATGTCAGGGTTGTGCCGAAGGAAAGCATACAAGGGGACCTTTCCCCTCAAGTGTCACAAAGGCATTTGATGTCTTGCAATTAGTACATTCTGATCTGTCTGGTATGCTACCCGTGACATCCTTGGGAGGATGTTCTTATTATATGACATTCATAGATGACTTCTCTCGCAAAACCTGGATATACTTCTTGAATAAGAAGGATGAGGCTTTCATGTGGTTCTGTACCTTCAAAGCCTTGGTGGAAAATCTGACAGGGAAGAAGATCAAGATATTGAGGACCGATAATGGCACTAAATATGTTACGAACGAGTTCAAGAAATTTTGCAAAGAAGCTGGCATCAAGAGGGAGACCACAATGTCTGTGGGCTACAGCGAAACTTCGAACGCCTATAGAGTCTATGTGCCTGGTCAAAGGGAAGTGGAGATATGCCACGATGTTACCTTTGACAAAGATGCTTCCCTAAAGAAAGTAGTCAATCTTCCGAGATCTGAGGAAGATCATGAAGCAAGGCCTGGAAATCAAGAAGAACCGAAGGATGAGACGATGCCCGATGCTGAAGGACCAATGGACCCGATTGATCCACCTCCTTCAATAGGGAAGAGACCATCATGGCTCAGGGACACTCTCGAGGATGCCGAGGGACATATGGCCCCAAAGGGGGATATTCGTGAAAGCAAGACGCTGAGTAGATAGTATCTAGCAGCCATGAGTACTATTGTACAATCTGAGTCTGGATCTTTTGAGGAAGCCGTAAAGCATCAAGTCTGGAAGGATGCTATGCACGAAGAGTATGAGTCCATAATGAAGAATGATGAGTATGAGTCCATAATGAAGAATGATGTCTGGGATGTGGCTCCAAGATCGGAGGACAAAGCAGTTGTCACCTCGAATGGCTCTACAAGATCAAGCATGGATCTGATGGAAGTGCTGAAAAGTTCAAGGCAAGATTCGTTGCCCGTGGCTTCTCTCAAAAGGAAGGCATAGACTATGATGATATATTTGCACCTGTGGCCCGATATACCACCATCTGATCTATCATAGCCCTTACTGCTATGCAAGGATGGAGTTTTCATCAGATGGATGTGAAGACCGCATTTCTGCATAGTGCGATAAAGGAAGAGGTGTATGTGGAGCAACCTCTGGGGTTCGAAGTCCAGGATCAGGACACCCATGTTTGCAAGTTGAAGAAAGCCCTCTATGGGTTGAAGCAAGCACCCAGAGCTTGGTATGAGAGGATAGATAGCTACCTGATGAAGCTGGGTTTCACTCGTAGTAATGTTGATCTGAACCTTTATTTCAAGGTTGATAGAGAAAAGCCTCTCATTCTAGTGCTGTATGTGGACGATCTCTTCCTGACAGGTGCTAACCCTCTCATTCATCAGTGCAAGAGGGAGCTTGCTGCTGAGCTCAAGATGAAGGACCTAGGACTGATGCATTACTTCCTAGGCCTGGAGGTCTGGCAGAGACTTGGCGAGATTTTCCTTTCTCAAGGAAAATACATTGTGAAGCTTCTGGAAAGATTTGGTATGGTGGACTATAAGTCCGTGTCGACACCGATGGAGCTCAACTTTAAGAAGTTGAGTGGCAACGCTACTCGGCCCGTGCTAGCAAATCCTACTGAGTATCGTCAACTCGTAGGGGCCCTTATGTTCTTAGTGAACACCCATTTGGACGTATGTTTTGTAGTGAAAACTTCGAGTCAACATATGGTTGATCCTCATAACATTCACTGGGTTGGTGCCAAGAAACTCTTGAGATATCTCTGGGGCACGATAGACCATGGGCTGAGATACACTGTCGGGAGCATGACACTCCATGGATATACTGATGTCGATTGGGCTGGCAGTGTGGTGGATCGCAAGAGCACATCTAGATGTTGCTTCATATGTAGGACTGCTTCAGGCAGGAAGTCGGTAGCCTTGAGCACCGCTGAGGCCGAATACATTGCAGCATGTATGGCTTGTTGTGAAGTCACTTGGTTGCGAAAGCTCTTCAGTGAGCTATTCGAGCAGGTGCTAGATGCCACCATTATCCTCTGTGATAACCAGAGGGGGATTCAGTTGTTAGAGAATCCCATGTTCCACGATCGATCCAAGCATGTTGATGGCTGGTACCACTTTATCCGGGTGTTACACAACATTTTGTCACCGTCCCTACAATCCCCCGTCCCGCACATTGGAGGGCCTTTTTCCGTGACTTGTGAGCAATGACATGACCTGAAACCACTTTCATGGCATTCCCTTACATAAGCACAAGCATTCCCCTGAAGAAAGTTTCCTCTGAAAAACTCTAAAAACAGATCTTTTAGCCTTGGCGCGACTAGCCAGTTCAGCCCTCGCGCCAATGGGGGAAATCCACCATAGAGGGCGCGCCAGCTGACGCTCTATCCCTTTGTCTCACTAGTGCCAAGCTTAATAAGGGATGTTTTTTAAAAATAAATGACGAAAGTTTGATTCCAACAAACTCCTGAACGAGTCACTAAAAGGAGTTGGGTGGTTTGGCTTCGGACCTCCATGTATGGGAAGTGGTTTTCCACCTATCATGGAAGCTTCCTTAGAGATAGGGCCAATTCCATGATTATAGGGATCCCAACTCCCCTTCCTCCATCTATATAAGCTTTCCTTCACCCTTAGCAAGCTAGCTGAACTTGTAGCAAGGAGACTATAGCCAGACAACTTTTGAGAGCCAAGCCGAAGAGAGAGAGCTTTGTCCCGTTTCTGACAGGCTTCGTTGAGACGTGCTCTGCTGTCAGCCCCGCCAAAGGAAGATCAAGCGTCAGAGCTTTGGGTTGTATCTTTCCTCTGTTATTTTAATGATAAGCGACTTTGATTATGGTTCTATTCATGTGTCTATTTCTTTATGCAATGAATTACATCCTCTCTGACTGATGTATGGTTACAGACTTTAGATTTTACGTTGTATATCGTTGTATCCTTTGCATGTGTGCAGGTGTTCGAACGTGTCGAGCGGAAGGATCGTGATCTACCAAGCGAGGGACGAGAATCATCATCCTTTCTTCAACGACCACTACATAGGATCTGAGGTAGGCAATTCGTTATGATTTTTGTCGTTTTGTAACTAGGAACCTGCGTCACTGCGTGACCTAATTGTTGCTAGACCCGATCTGGGCTAGTAGGGATCGCCTTTGTCCGCAGAGGGGATTTACCTCTCCAACACCAGGATATGGTACAGCGAGGCGCCATAAGGCTCGATCATATAGGAACTGATGAGCAGGTCGCGGATATTCTCACAATGCGCTTGGGGAAGGTCATGTTCCTAACCTTCCGTGAGAATCTTGGAATCGTGGAACAACCCTATTCTGAGGGTCTTGTTGGACGATGAGCTCTGGGAGCTCTGGGGGGCTTTGGGGATAACTTCTCGAGCTATAAGCACACACGGGGCTAAGCTTGCCGAACCTTGTGGTGCTTCTACCCCACCATTATGATGTTGAGTTGGTTCGCCTCTCATGATCTGTGCCCCGTATGCATCCTACCCATTGAGTCCCGGGCTCATGGGAAGTACCTCTCATTTGGCCAGGGAGGTGGGAAAAGCTAGAGACAAGTAGCAAATACTGATGGACGCATCAGAGATTGCCGTACTCTCTATCTAGGATGACACGTGTCCAACCACTTGATCTGGGATCAAGTCTAGTGAGGTTTCGAACCTCCAACTGACTTCAGGTCATTGAAACTAACTTCGGGTTAGTATATGACTCTCTTGAGTCAAAGTGAGGTTTCGGACCTCCTACTGACTTCGGGTCAAATAAACCAACTTCGGGTTGGTATGCGACTCTTTGAGTCATATAGAGGTTTCGAACCTCTGGGCTGAATTTGTCAGTCGGGAATGATGTCTTTGTGACTGACCCACTTTTGTTCTGAAATAAAGAAGCCAGCAAAGCAAGTTACGATGGGATGGCGCACGATGTTTGGATTGCACAGGTGGATGGAGTTCTCCCTAGTTGAGAGGAAGTGTTAATTTTGGACAACTAGGTCCAAACTCCATGTTCTGGTGCTCAGATGAAGATGCCAATATTTTTATTGGATTCCTCTTTCGAAGAGGTGCAAGATCAATCTAAAGATCATCTTGATTCGATGAGCAAAAAATTTATTTTGAATTTATTCAAAATACATGCAAGCCGGCCTTAAGGTTTGGAGCCCCAGATATTGTGTCACACACCTTCATTGATGGATATATATTGGTCAATGTTGGAGGACATTTTCAATCATCTCATCACACACATCCTCATGATCTGGAAATGGATGCCGTAAATCTGGATGATGTCGGAAGATGCTGTAAATATGGATGATGCCATAAATTTGGATGATGCCGGAAATGGATGCCGCAAATATGGATGATGCCATAAATCTGGATGATTCCGGAAATGGATGCCATAAATATGGATGATGCCGTAAATCTGGATGATGCTAGAAATGAATGCCGTAAATATGGATGATGCCGGAAATCTGGATGTGGGATTCTTTTGTTGAATTATGTTGACTTTTGATGAGCTGTCTTTAAGGGCTGTGTGTGTGACACTTTTGGTTGGTTGACCGTATTGAGCCTTTGCTGGTTCAAGCATCCTGTTGACCGCCGTAATGCACCAACACACTTATTATTTTCTAGCTTGTCTTCTGTCGATCTACTGGTATGTTCTATCAGCACTTTACTTTCTTGTTTATGTGATTGCTGACTGACATTGGGGATAAAAGTAAAGTTGCATCAAGCGTAGAACATCTTCAAAAATTTACAGGACCATAGGGAATCCGAAGTGTTCGCTGAAGATTTGATTTCAGAAGTCGGGAATTGGGGTGTGAGACCGAGAGGCAGAGATTGAATTTTCTGGAGAACAGATCGATCTAGAAACTGAGTGACATAGTGCCCAGGAGGGGTGACGTTGGGATTGCGCAAAGACAACACAGAAACTGTCAAAGGCACATCAGTCAGTGGTCGGATCAACCGGGATTTCCAATGATAGTGTGAGGTAACCTCACTAATCTTTCTGTCAGTCATATTCTTTGTAACTGAATTGTCTGGTGAGACATTCAGAGATGTATTCAGAATTTGTTGTTGTTTAATAATAGAACCCTTAGATTTGCTGCATCGATTTTCCTGCATTCGGTTTTTTCAGGGACATAGTCCAAAACTAATGGTGTCTTGTATGATGTTTTTCTTTTGCTCAGTTTCCTGTTTCCGCATCTAAATTAATTAAGTGAAGGTTGTTTCAGTAATTACTTCGATGTTTACAACATAAATCTGCAAATAACTTGTTTATTTTTAATAACAAGTAGGAGAACTTAATTCAGTTTGCTGTAGTAGGATTCCAGATCTAGGACTTGGAATTTTCACATAGAGGGCCTCTCCAGGGTCAGAATTTCACTATGGAGCGTGAGAAAATTTGTTTGTAAATTTCTCGTAGGCATTCCTCTTCTATTCTGCTAGTTGTATTTTGTACAAGAGATTTTTGTTGAGATTTTGTGTATTTTGGGTAGCATTAGTTGTGCTCTAGGTCCCAAATTTTGTGGAGGGACTAGAGTACACTTGATATACAAGACCCAGAAATTGATTTGGGAAATTTCATGTGGTTTAGGAGATATTAAATTAATTAATTATTTTAATGTATTTCCTAAGTTAAAACTTAAGGAACTTAAATAATTAAAGTGAATTTAATTAAACATGTGATGAAATTGTCTTACGTCACACAGATCAAGCTTTCTTTTAATCATAGCCATTGATTCAAGATCTGATCATGGTCGTTGGTTTCCCAACGAGAAAGGTATAAAGGAAAGGCTTGGGGTCATTTCCAAAGACACACAGAGTCAGAGCACTAAAGCTAAGCTGAGATTCTAGGGCAAGGTTTGCTAAGAATACTCAGAAGTGTTTCAGCTGCAGAGAGGGAAATTTAGGCCAAGCGGATGATCTGATCCCGGGGTCTAGAATACACAAGAGGCAAAGATCAGCTCAAGGACAGCGTAGAGGAGAAGGGAAGTTGCAGCAGCAAGGACAACGCAGTCCCTCCAAGGACAACATGATTTTCAGCAGGAAACCCTCAAAGGGTTACGCAAAGACCCTACGGGGCAGCGTAGAGACTCCATCACCCAGTCTGGGATAATGCAGTCCCTTCCGGAGCAGCGCTGAGGGTTAGAGGGGCTTCAGAGGCTGATGCAGAGGCTTTCAGGGGCAGTGTTGGGGTTTCTAGGCCCTAATCTTGGCTAAATTCTGTAAATCTCGTTTGAGGGTGTGGATCAGTCATTATTTTGGCCCTAGATCAGCCAATGAGTTGTAGATCTAGTATTTCTCTGTCGGGTTTTCCAGATCTGGAACCCAGGCTGCTTGTATTCAAAAAATTCTCAATAATAAAACCCTCCAGCAGCCAGAGATCGGTTTTCCCACAATGGTTTTTTCCGGGGACTATTTGTCCAGAAATAACTGTGTCACTTTGTCTATGTGTGCATGAACTTGTTCTAGATCTGGATTGGTGGAGATCTGTTATGTGTTTTTCTTCGATTTTAACTTGAATTAATTAAGTTAATAACTTGTCTAAGTAGGAGGAGCATTACCAGATTAAGAGTAAATAATTTCTGCATAAAGTGTAAAGATTCAGAAATTTCCACAATCTTGTTGAAGAATAATAAAGAAACCCTCATCTGCTGCACCGGTTTTCCCACATTGGGCTTTTTCGGGGACAATTGTCCAAAAATAATTGTGTCATTGTGATTGTACTTGTGCTAGCAGTTTTCCTTGCATTTACCTTCCGTAGTGTAATTTATTTCGATATTTACCGTAGTATACAATAAATAATTTGTTTAGTTAAATAAAAAATAGGAGTAATCTAATCAGTTGTTGCAGTAGCATTCCGGGTGGCGGAATTTTCACATAGATTATGTTGTAGTGATGGATGCCAGATGGGCTAGTGTCGCCGGATGATGTTGATAGAGACTTCCTAGTGTTGGAATTACCTCCCTCGCTAAGAGGAAGTGTTGAGATTTATAGCTTGGGAGGTACTCCAAACCCTAGGCTTGAGGGTTGTGGAGGAGTTGGCACACAAGTGTGGCTTGTGGGCGTGAAACCCAAACTTGTGGGCTTTGCACCCAAGCATATGGGCGTGAAACCATGAGGAGTTTTGGACATGTGATGATTTGAGGTGATAGAGGATCCCAAGAGAAATCGAGAGCATCGAAAATCACTCAAATCTAAGGTATAGAACTTGAAATATGAATTTTTGAAGTTAATTTGTGGGTTTGGTCAATGTCGGCTAGGCATTTAGAGACCTTGTGACAAGTTGTCAAGCCCACACAAGTGACTTGATGGATCCCTTATATTGTGAATAAATATAAGGTGGAGGAAAGTCATTTAACACATCCAAGAAGCATCTTCCATAATCTACACATCAAGGAAGCACGAGTGCAGGCAGCTCGAGTGCGGGCAACGCAAGTGCTAGAATGCGAGTGCAGGAACACGCGAGTGCAGGAATGTGCAAGTGCAAGAACACACAAGTGCAAGAATGTGCGAGTGTAGGAACGTGAGTGCAGGAATGTGTGAGTGCGAGAACGAGCGAGTGCAAGAACGCGAGTGCAGGAACGTGTCAATGCAGGAACACGTGAGTGCAGGAACGCGAGTGCAGGAATGTGAGTGTAGGAATATGCAAGTGCAGGAACGCGCGAGTGCAGGAACGCGCGAGTGCAAGAACGCACAAGTGCAAGAACGCGCAAGTGCGGTAATGCAAGTGCAGGCAGCGCGAGTGAGGGTTGAGCATGTAGCAGATTGCACCCGGGTGACATAGAAGTTGCGCAGGGCTAGGTATGTATTGTATTGATGTGTTAAGGTTGAATTGATGCTAGTGGACGGTGTCCTAGGAGAGGACAGTTTGGATGTCTATTAGCAGCCAAGAGGAAGAGTTTCCTAGGTGGTTGGATGCCCTAACCAAGATCAGATGCTACAACAAGGATTGCTCACTCGTGGTCTGTTGGAGGGCAGTGTGAGAGGGGACCAAGTGTGGATAGTGGATTGAGCATTTATGGTCTGTTGGATGGCAGCGTCATAGTGCCCAAGTTGGAGGTCGATGTGCAGCACTTTGATGGACAAAAGTAATTGCTACAGTGGCAATTTTTGAGCTCAAGGTTTGATCAACCAGAGGAGCACTTGTGCAGCCCTAGATTTGTGTGTGGAGAAGAAAATCTACAGAAGAAGATCGGTAGTCCTCCTAGCCTGTGTTCATTGTGAGAGATGGGCATCTTGCAGTGATAGGTGGCAACCCTTTGTGTCTTATATTAGTCTCAAGGTTGCGGGGGTGCAACCCCCCCCCCTCTCGATCCCACTCCCAAAACGCGCTCCGAGCAGGAGCGTTTTGGGAGCGCATAGGGAGCATGCTTCCGAAAACGCTCCTGGATGAGAGCGTTTTTGGGAGCGCGCTCCCTGCACTGTCAAAAATGCTCCCTGCCTTTTTGGGAGCATTGCAGGGAGCGCTCGGGAGCGAACGCTCCCTGAGCATTCCTTCCTTAAAAAAGACGCTCCGGGAGCGCTTTTTTTAAGGAAGGGGCGCTCGAGGAGCATTCGCTCCCGCCCGGCGAACACACGTGGAAAAAAAAAAACAGCTGACGGTCGGAGAAATGGAGGGAAGGGAGGCGAGGGGAAGGGAGGGAAAGAATAAAATCCTTCCCTCCCATTCTATTTGTCATTTCAGAGAAGAGAGAGAGCAAGAAGAGAGGAGAAAGAGGAAGAAGAGAAGAGAGGAGAGGAGATTAGAGGAGAGAGGAAGGGAAAAGAGGCCTCTGCTTGGATCGAATCATCAGAGGACAAAGGGAAAAGAGGCCTTTGCTTGAATCGAATCATCGAAGGACAAAGAGGTAGGACTCCCCAATCACCAATGATCTAATTTTTTTTTTCTATGTGTTTTTAATTTATTTAAACATGAAAATTTGATTTTTGTTTTCTATGTTTGATAATTAACTTGTTGAAAAATGAAAAAAAAAATGATTTTTTTTTGCTATGTTGCATTTTCATTTGTTTAAAAATGAAAAAACTGATTTTTTTTATTTCTATGTTGCATTTTATTTTCTTGAAAATTGAAAAATTGAATTTTTGTTTTCTATGTTGCATTTTTTCCTATTCCCATTTGGCATTCCTCCATTGTTTTGCAGGTTAAAAACTTGAAATTTTGAATTTTGAAAGTTGAAAGTTGAAACATCATGGACATGGCTATATTGCTTGGCATTTTCTTCATGTTGTCTCCGCTTTTTGTTATTATGGTGTTGGAGAGTAGGAGAAAGAGGCCTAATCCAGAACAGGAGGATGAAGAAGTGGGTTACAGTGGATATGATGAAAATCTTGAAGAGTACCAACCTGAGGAGGAAGGGGACTTGGGGGAGAGTGGAGATAATGAGACCATAGTGACACCAACTAAAATTGACCAAACACCATTGTGGAAATATTTTACTAGGCCTGAAGCAGGGAAAGGGGGTGGAACCACTAAATTTATATGCCCCCATTGCAATACACAATACACAGGTTCATACACACGTGCCAGAAGGCACCTTTGTGGGAAAAGGCCATGGGATGGAAATAAAAATATAGGAATCAAAACTTGTGTAAGTGTGTCAGCAACAGATAGAGCCAAATACATAAGGGAGGAGGAGGAAGCCCAATACAAATCTAAAAGATCCAAGGGTTTCATTGAATCGTATGCACCATCACAACATGGACAAAGAAGTCCATCAACTTCCACCCATGGCAGTGGATATGGAGGCACACCTAGACCAAACATCTCTTTAAGGCGTAGAACCATATCCGATTTCTTTGACGAAGGGTCCAGAAGTGATGTGGATTAAAAAAAATTCCGATTTCTCTATGCATGTGGGGTACCATTCAATGTTCTTCGCTCACCATATTGGCATGAAATGGTTTATGGCATTAATGATGCCCCCAAAGGATACAAGAACCTTGGGTATGACAAGGCTAGAACCGTGGGCCTTGATCATGAAAAAGAAAAAATAATGCATTCTTTGAGTAGAATGACAAGATCTTGGAATGAGCATGGGGTGTCCATTGTATCTGATGGATGGACAAATGTAAAAGGCAAGCTATTGATAAGTGTTCTTGCTGTGTCTGTTAGTGGTGCAATATTCCTTTCATCATATGATCATTCAGATAAGTTCAAGACCAGCATCAACATTGCAGAGCCATTACTTGAAACAATTGAACGTATTGGACCATAATGTGTCATCCAAGTCATCACTGATAATGCTACTAATTGTAAGGCAGCGGGAGCAATTATTAAGGATAAATACCCCAACATATTTTGGTCTGGATGTTTGGTTCACACAATGAACCTTTTGATGTATGATATAATTAAAAACAAACCTCAATACAGATGGCTTGGTGATTTGTACAAGAGAGGAAAAAAAATGATAAGATTTATTACAAATCATAGCAATACCCATGGTCTTTTCCGCAATCACTCAACATTGGAGTTGTTGAAGATAGCAAAGACTAGGTTTTATAGCTATTACCTCACCTTCAGGCACCTTTTGAAGGTAAGAGAGTCATTGGCTGCCATGGTATCAAGTCCACACTAGCAGGTATTAAAGGACAAGGAAACAACATCAGTTGACAGGCAAGGTTTTGAATAGGTGGAGGAGACCGCTCTTGATCCTTTGTTTTGGGCACGTGTGAGGGAAATTTTGAATTTCACCAAGCCCAATTATAACATGATTCGTTTTGCAGATATAGATAAACCAATGATTGGGGAGATGTATGAGCAGATGGATAGCATGTTGGGGCAAATAAAAGATGTTGTTAAGGTAAAAGATCCAAACTTGTATTCAATGATTCACAATTGTGTGTGTGCATGGTGGAATAAACTGAATGTTCCACTACCTGCTTTGGCATATGTCCTTATGCCAAAATACTACTCTCCATCTTGGTTGGGCCAACCAGCACCAGGGGGTGGGGTTAGGATCAAACCTCATATAGATCCAAAGGTACAAGAGGGATACATGAAAGCATTAGACAAGTTGGTCATTGAAAGGGAGGAGTGTGCTAATCTGCGCCTTGAATTAGGCAGATACTTCAGTTGCACTGGTTTGTTTGGTTCTTTTCATGCAATGGAAGATAGGGACAGGTTTGATGCTCTCACATGGTGGGATACATATGGTGACATGGGACTTTTGCCAAAATTGGCAAAAAAAGTTCTCTCACAGGTTGTAAATACTTCTTCTGCATAGAGGTGTTGGAGCACTTACAGCCTCATCCATAATGTGAGAAGAAACAGACTCAACGAAAACCGAGCAGAAAGCTTGGTTTATGTGCACCACAACTTGAGGTTGTTGAGTCATTATTGTGATCGAGCTTATGAGGATCTCTCATATAAAGTTTGGGACAACAACCTAGAGGATGATAATTTGGAGGACGACACTATACATCTGGAAGAATTGGAAGCAGAACTTTTGAGAGATGAGGATGAAGCAGCAGCAGACATGCCATCGCCACACCCACCATCTGGTAGTAGTGCTAGTGCCAGTGTTCAGGTTCCGACTGTTATTCCTTTGCCACCTCCACCTACATCCTCACGTGGAGGGCATGGGGCTTTTAGTCATGGTCATGGTACTTCCGCGAGGAGATTGCTGGAAGACCACCATTACCACGAGCTGCTCATAAATTATACATTTCTCGTGGCAAGAGACCAAGCAATAGATAAAATAGATTTACAGTTTACTAGTCTTTTCTATTTTCTAGTAGTTTTTAACTTTTTATAATTGTTGAAACTTGACTCTTTCATATTTAATGGAAGATATTTTTTGTAAACAATATATGACAATTTAAGTTTGAAGTTGGCAGTTATAGGTTTATAAGTCATTATGAATTATGAATATGATGCTTCGTAAAAGTTGAAAGTTGTTTCATTTCGTTTCATTTTATAACATTTCATTTCATGTTAAATATTCTTTGTTGTAATGGTTACACTTAGCTTACAAGTACAACTATGGTGATCAATGAATCAATCATGATAAGTGTTATATATTGAATTCTGAAAGCTTGAAACTTTAAGATTGATGAATCATGAGACTAAAGAGTCAATATGTTGTATGTTTCTAACTTATGGACGTGGTTGATGAAGATTATAACTTCTAGATGATTGATGTTATATGGTTCAATCTATGCTTTTATGTCTTTTATGCCTAATTCATCATTCTACATGCTTTTGTTGACATATATGCATCAAAATATAAAATAAATATATCTCTTATAAAAACGCTCCCCGAAACGCTCCCGAACTGGGAGCTTTTGAAAATGGCGCTCCCGCTCCCAAGTAACCTTGGTTAGTCTTCATTGGACCAGCGCAGGAAGACTATAGTGGGGAGATTTCCCTGAGTAGTTGAGGAGCAGCAGTGGGAAGATGAGAAATGTTCATAAATGGAGTTGTGAACAACTCGACATGAGTCTCAATGTGTTGTGCCCTTGATGGACTAAGGTACAACTAGTGAGCAGATTGGATAGTCGAGGTTCACTGGCCAGGTGGACTTGGATCATTGATAGAGGCAATGTTGCAGATCGAGAGCCCAAGGACTAGGCAGGTACACGGTACGACCGAGAGGAGCTGTGAGTGCATGCTACATAAGCCAAATGGTCAGAGTATCTTGTTGAGGGTAGATTGGTTGTCGATGGACTGACACCAAGCCCCAGTTTTGTATCTTGTATCAGTGGATGTATGAGGGTCATTATCCCTGCTACGGGAGCCCTAGACTGTTGTATTATTTATTTTGATTAATATAATGAAGTTGGATTATTTTACAAAATTATGTAAAAAGTTGTGTATAGTTTGTGCACTAGTAGATTTACTGTTGTTTATATTCCGTTGTGCAAAGTAGCTTCATTTTGATTCTTGGTTGGTAGCATCAGTGATTTAAGTGTTGATTTGGGTAGCATCGAATGTGCTCTAAGTATCAAATTTGGCAGGGAGACTTAAACACATGTATTCCAGAGAACTCAAAAACCGTTTGTGAAAATTCCACTCATAATGAGTTTCATTAAGATAATTAATTATTTTTAAAGGGACCCCAAGTCTAAACTTAGGAAAATAAAATAATTGAAGGGTATCAATAAAACAGAGTGTGAATCTTTTAGAGAAGACGAAGATCAAGTCAAAAGTTAATCTTAGCCGTTGATTAACGATTTAATCTTGATTGTTGAAGTTTCAACGAGAATATTATAAGGACTTGAAGGTTCTATTAACTCTCCTTACCACCTACACCTACCTACAAGTTAGTGGAAAAAGCTTTCAACCCCACAAGGTGTGGTTGGTGGCAAGGAATTTAGAAAAGGGGTTGTCACCTACTCCCGACTCTCTCTGTTTAAGCTATCTCCTAAGTTAGCTATGGGGGGTGGTCCCTAATAGAAAAACGAAGTTAAAGATTTTGAGTTTTTAAGAAAATCGTTAGAGTGAAATTGAATTACTTTTAAAGATTTATGAGCATTTTTATAAGCAGTTTTGCAATAATAATATCAAATCATTCAACCAGTGCCTTTAAATAAAGTGCTCTAGAATAATGCTCAAAAGATGAGAACACAATAATCCTGAAATGGAAACAAAAGATGTCAATACAAGATATTTGCAGAATAAAATGATTAAAGGATAACCAAATCTCAATATTTAGACATATCTTGTCATAGTTCAAAAAAACCAAAAAATTAGATGTTGAAGATGAAATTAAACTTTGTGACATTAGAAAGTAAGCATCACACTACTTGCATGAGATTAACAACCATAAAAAGGGAAATGTGATGAAGAGTGCTCTTGATTCATTTTAGTTAAACGTTCTCTACAACAGACATTTCAAATCAACTCTTCAATCCCCAGACGTCACCCTCGCCCAAATTATGTGGATCTCACAGTGAGGAGTCAATAGGGGAGTAGAGAGTCCCTAGAGGTCTATACAACCAACTTATTGTTGAGATTTTGTGTATTTCGAGTAGCATCAGTTGAGATTTTGTGTATTTCAAGTAGCATCAGTTGTGGAGGGACTAGAGTACACTTGGTCTACAAGACCCAGAAATTGATTTGGGAAATTTCATCTGGTTTAGGAGATATTAAATTAATTAATTATTTTAATGTATTTCCTAAGTTAAAACTTAGGGAACTTAAATAATTAAAGTGAATTTAATTAAACATGTGATGAAATTGTCTTAAGTCACACGGATCAAGCTTTCTTTAATCTTAGCCATTGATTCAAGATCTGATCATGGCCGTTGGTTTCCCAACGAGAAAGGTATTAAGGAAAGGCTTGGGGTCATTTGAAAGACACACAGAGACAGAGCACTAAAGCTAAGATGAGATTCTAGGTAGAGTTTTCTTAGAATACTCATAAGTAGGAGTAGTGTTTCACCACAGAGAGGAGACGAGGGGAATTTAAAGCTAAGTGGATAATCTCGATCTCTTGTCTAGAGTACACAAGAGGCAAGTAGATCGCTCAAGGATAGCCGTAAAGGAGAAGGGAAGCCGATAAAGAAGGACAAACAAGAGGGCCTTCAAGGACAATGCAATCCCTCCAAGGAGAGCGTGATTTTCAGCAGGAAACCCTTAGAGGGTTACGCAGAGACCCTAAGGGGCAGCGTAGAGACTGCGTCACCTAGTGTGGGGTAATGCAGTCCCTTCTAGAGTAGCGCTGAGGGTTAGAGGGGCTTCAGAGGCTGACGCAGAGGCTTTCAGTGGCAGCGCTGGGGTTTCTAGGCCCTAATCTTGGCCGAGTTCTGTAAATCCAATTTGAGGGTGTGGATTAGTTATTATTTTTGCCCTAGATTAGACAATGAGCTGTAGATCTAATATTTCTCTGCCTTTCTGCAGACCGAACCTGTGGTTCTCAGATTCGTAAAATTCTTAATAATAGAGACCTCTAGCAGCCAAAGACCGGTTTTTCCACATTGGGTTTTTCCGGGGACAGTTTGTCCAGAAATAACTGTGTCACTTTGTCTATGTGTGCATGAACTTGTTCTAGATCTGAGTTGGTGGAGATCTGTTATGTGTTTTGCTTCGATTTTAACTTGAATTTATTCAGTTAATAACTTGTCCACATAGGAGGAGCATTACCAGATTAACAGTGAATAATTTATGCATAAAGTGTAAAGATTCAGAAATTTCCACACTTATGTTGGAGGTAAGTTTTAATGAGCCGCTTGTGTGAAATGAATGTTGATTAATATCAAAAACATACATGAAAATTTTCCACGAGATAAGATAGCACTTGCGATAATGAACCAAACTTTGAGAGAAAAAATAGACTTATGTGTGTTGTGGTATTAAATGGCAAGTGTAATGAAACAAGTTCTTATAAAAAGGTGCTTCAATGTTTCCTCAACATGCAAGAAGCATAAACATTAAATTAATGGAATTTTCCAACCATGTGAATTGCTCACACATGTGTTTTGCTTCGATTTTAACTTGAATTTATTCAGTTAATAACTTGTCTAAGTATGAGGAGCATTACACGATTAACAGTAAATAATTTCTGCATAAAGCGTAAAGATTCAGAAATTTCCACATGGTATCGAAGCAATTGCAGATCTAGGAGGGTCACCAGCAAGAATCTAAAGATTCTAGCTGCAGGAAGCAGCTGGAAAAGCAGCAAAAACGCAAATCTGAAGGGAAATTGCAATTTTCAGAGGCAGGTTCACGCAGAGGGAAGGGTGACGCTGTCTAACGCTGTCTCCTAGCAAGCCCACGCAATTACTACGTAGAGGCAGCTCAGAAACAACATTGGATTGGTCTGAAGCCAGCCGGTGTGATTCAGATCTGAATCTGTCAAATCTAGAAAAGACTGCAGAAAAGCTGCAGAAATTCAGAAGATACTGGTGGGTTTAATTTTTTGAAGTTTTCAGATTTTTAGCCTTAGCACAAGTGACAAAGAGAGAGGAGATCAACTTCTCAGAGAGTTTCTAGCCAAAAGAAACTTGCAGTTTGATCATAGGATCAAAGAAGAAGTTGAATCATAGTTGATTTGGTAGATTCCCAAGGAAGGAAATCAGCTGTCAGAGGGAGCAGAAGGTGCATGTTTCACCAAGGCCCTTCGATCCATTTCTCTAGCAAAGAGAAAAGGAAGTTCCGACACATTCTGAGCAGATGGCTCCTCATGGATTGCGTGATCAGGATAGGCTGGATGGCCTCTCAAAATTTTCAGTTTGGAAGGCAAGGATCCTGATAGTCCTTGAGGCATACAATCTTAGAGACCATGCAGAGC
Organism: Pinus albicaulis; assembly: GCA_034641835.2. Classification (NCBI taxonomy): domain Eukaryota; kingdom Viridiplantae; phylum Streptophyta; class Pinopsida; order Pinales; family Pinaceae; genus Pinus; species Pinus albicaulis. Next base: position 215,486,979 of record CM076578.1, on the reverse strand, counting down.
AAACTCTGGCCACACCGACAGATCTGGATCTCCTTCGGAAGCATAAGGAGGTTGTTGGGCATGCCAAGCGACTGATTATGGATGGAATCAAGGACCATATTGTACCACGCTTAGCTGAGAAGAAGACAGCTAACGAGATGTGGAAGGCCTTGACCTCCCTGTATGAGGGAAAATCTGTCCAAAGAAAGATGTTGGAGACTCAAATGAGGTCATTCATGATGACTAAGGGAGAAGACATGGAGCATTTTCTCTTCAGATTGTAGTCAATCAGAGATCAACTAACTGCAACGGGTGCAAATTTGGATAATGATGTGATAGTCAGGACTGCCCTCAATGCAGTGACAAATGAGTGGGAAACCTTTGTCCAAAGTATCTTGGGCAGAGCGGACCTCCCAGATTGGGACAGCTTGTGGTCAATTCTGTGTCAAGAAGAACTCTGCAGATTCACCAAGAAGCAGCACAGCTCTGAATTGAGCAAAATGAAGAAAGAAGATGAGGAAGATGTAACCTTAGCATCAGAGAAGCAACCAAAGAAGAAGAAGGATCTCTCAAAGATCAAGTGCTTCCAGTGTGGTGAAATGGGACATTTTTCCAGCAACTGTCCTAAGAAGAAAAAGGACAAGGAAGCATCTTCTTCCAAAGCAGCTGTGGCAAATGATGGGTCAGGAGATGATGCAGCCAGGAGCACTCATGAACCACGGAGGTGGGGTGACATGGATATGTAGAAAAGCTACATAAAAGAAGGCGGTATTTGAGCAGCTCATCTCTTGGATCACATGTGAGCTACGGCAGCCTTAAGACAGTAGCGGGACAAGTGGAGCAGTGGGTGCATAGATCACGGATGAAGCAGAGGCAGAGGCAGATCTAAAGACTGGGAGGAGCAGCGCAGAGCAAGGCAACAACAGCGTAGAAGTAGTAGCAGCGCAGAGGCTGATGTGACTTTAGCAGCGCAGAGCAGAGCTACAGCAACACAGAAAGCTTCAAAGGGGTAGCGCAGTGCAGCAACAGTGTGATAGGTTTAAGCACAAGGGGCTGACGTGACTTCAGTAGTGCAGAGGGAATCTGATTATGCAGCCAGAGTTGTAGTTGTGCATCGTTCATTATATGCCCGCACAGATCTGTAGCCTATGGAGCTTCAGTGATGAGGATGCAGCCCATCTGATTTGTCTGTCAAAGATTGGGCGGAAGATTCAGTTGTTTCTCTAAACAATTGAAGTTGCAGTGCAGCAAATTAGCAGTGGCAGTGCTATGAGAAGCACAGATGCAGCATATTGAGAGGGAGTTGCAGTACAGAGGTTGCAGTGGCAGTGGCAGAGTCATGAGCAGCAGTAAAAAATGGCAACAGCAGTGCAGAGTTGAGTGGCAGCAGGCCAAGCTTCAGCAGCACAGAACTAGTGCACAAAATCATGTAATGCATAAGTGTGATGTATTGCTAGAGCACATTCTTGGTGCTAAGAGGGAGTGTTGAGATTTTGTGTATTTGGGGTAGCATTAGTTGTGCTCTAGGTCCCAAATTTTGTGGAGGGACTAGAGTACACTTGATCTACAAGACCTCGCAATTGATTTGGGAAATTTCATTTGGTTTAGGTGATATTAAATTAATTAATTATTTTAATGTATTTCCTAAGTTAAAACTTAGGAAACTTAAATAATTGCAGTGAATTTAATTAAACATGTGATGAAATTGTCTTAAGTCACACGAATCAAGCTTTCTTTTAATCTTAGCCATTGATTCAAGATTTGATCATTGCTGTTCATTTCCCAACGAGAAAATTATAAAGGAAAAGCTTGGGGTCATTTGTAAAGACACACAGAAGCAGAGCACTGAAGCTAAGTTGAGATTCTAGAGCAGGGTTTGCTAAGCATACTCAGAAGAGTTTCAGCTGTAGAGAGGGGAATTGAGGCCAAGAGGATGATCTGATCCTGGGGTCTGGAATACACGAGGCAGAGATCAGCTCAAGGACATCGCAGAGGAGAAGGGAAGCTGCAGCAAGAAACCCTCAAAGGGTTACGCAGAGACCCTAAGGGGCAACGTAGAAACTGTGTCACCTAGTCTGGGGTAACGCAGTCCCTTCCGGAGCAGCACTAAGGGTTAGAGGGACTTCAGAGACTGACGTAGAGGCTTTAAGGGGCAGCGCTGGGGTTTCTAGGCCCTAATCTTGGCTAAGTTCTGTAAATCCCGTTTGAGGGCGTGGATCAGTCATTATTTTGGCCCTAGATTAGCAAGTGAGTTGTAGATCTAGTATTTCTCTGTCGAGTTTTCCAGATCTAGAACCCAGGCTTGTTGTATTCAGAAAATTCTTAATAATAAAACCCTCCAGCAGCCAGAGACCAATTATCCCGCATTGGGTTTTTCTGGGAACTATTTGTTCAGAAATAACTGTCACGTTGTCTATGTGTGCATGAACTTGTTCTACATCTGGATTGGTGGAGATATGTTATGTGTTTTGCTTCGATTTTAACTTGAATTTATTCAATTAATAACTTCTCAAAGTAGGAGGAGCATTACCAGATTAACAGTAAATAATTTCTACATAAAGTGTAAAGATTCAGAAATTTCCACACTTATGTTGGAGGTAAGTTTTAATGAGTCGCTTGTGTGAAATGAATGTTGATTAATCTCAAAATGATACATGCAAATTTTCCACGAAATGAGATAGCACTTACTTGCAATAATGAACCAAACTTTGAGAGAAAAAATAGACTTATGTGTGTTGTGGTATTAAATGGCAAGTGTAATGAAATAAGTTCTTATAAAAAGGTGCTTCAATGTTTTCTCAACATGCATGAAGCATAAAAATTAAATTAATGGAATTTGCCAACCATGCGAATTGCTCACACATAAAAAATGGATATTTTGCTCAAGTTTGTAGCATTGGGGCTCATGCATGTGTTAGCCACCTATAATATTTGTTATAGCAAAAGGTGGCTAAGACTTTTTGAGCCTTCAAGGAAAAAATTTCATTGCTAAAAAATGTTGGCTCTTGAAGACTCTTAAAGGCCTCATGCCTATCCTTTGTCCGAACTTCACTGTTGTTTCCCTTCAGAACTCAGAAATCCTGCTGATTTCCAAGCCAGAATACTGCTGCAAGCACCATCCCCCTTTTTTCATTTTCCAAAGCTAACCTCATTTTCTATCCCTCTATTTCCCATGAAAATCCCTCATTTTCATGTTTTTCCCATTACCCCTTCCTCAAAATCCCTTTTATAAGGTTTAAAGACTCCTTCTTTGCCTTATCGAAACCCCTCTAAACCTTTGAAAATCATTAAAATCCATGAAAATCATGTTTTTTATGCACTATAGACTTAAGCCCCCTTGGGCTAAGTCTTTAACCCCTCCCTTCCATACGCCCTGGCGCCAGAACCAAGCGCCAGCCCTCCAAAGTGCTTATCGCGTCGCCCGATCGCCTTTAGCCCCTTCCTGCATAAGCCCCCGATCGTTTCACCCTTCATATAACCCTCGGCCCCACAGTCGAGCGCCAAGCCGCATTGTAAATTAATATAAACCTTTGGTTATGTTAATTTTTCGATTTTTATTATATCATAATTTTTCCGCCGGTCCGAAATTCAAATCAATCTCCACTGTCGATGTCGATTCCGCAAATCGACGGTGCGGAGTCCGTCTCCCCGGTGGTCCCCGCATTCCACTCACCTGTCCAAAAACCGCGCGGTATTCATCGCACCGCCTTTGGGCGAGGGTGGGTTTTTCCCGATTAGCAGCGATTCCATTCAACGGTTGATGCGTGGCCTGGGTACTGTTCATAAAACCACCGTCCATTGCACGTTAACGTTTGGACGTGGACCTCGCGCGATATTGGCATCCACCGTCCGATCTGGGGTGGGCCATCCAACGGTTATCGCTCACCGAAGATGCCCGACAGTTGACCGGGCTACGGCGCGGCATTTAACGAATATCCGCTGTCGATCTGATCTGCAGATCGATGGCCCACATTTCATCGCCCTGTTTCGATCACCCAGTCAACGTTTTCCACTTTGACTTCCCGTTTCCACTCCCGACCATCGATCTCTGCGCGATCGACGGCTCTGATTTAACAATTCTTCCGCCTTCTCTATGACTTCTCCCGATAAATCCTAACCGTTGGATGACGCCATCCAACGGCCACGCTTCCTCCACATGCCTTCTGCAGCAATAAACCTATATATGCAGGAATTTTTAATATTTGTTTGTATTTTGCAGGGTTTAAATGATTTTCTCGCCATTTTTGAAGAAAATTCGAGGGCAGAGGGTGACGATCCTCCTGCCTTTGATTCACTAAAGAAAATCATTGCAGGGTTTAGGCTTCACGTTTTATCAATGATTCGCGAGGCATTGATGCCATTCGACCCCTGCGCAGCCCTGCACACCAGCAGAAAAACATGAACCAAGCACAGTGAAAGAGTATCAGTGCAGAAAACCAGAAATATGCCAGAATAGAAGATTGAAGACAGCTATTTGCGGGGATCACGGCTAAGAATGATTATCAAAAGCCTAATCCCCGATTTAAAACACAGTTTAAAGAAGATCTTAAGTGTTTTATCAACAGGAACACCTCCACCGCCATGATTGAGGCAAATTGATTCCTTTAGCTACCACGATGCCACCTGTGCCTCAAAGTATTCAATCAGAGGCCGAATTTATTGATCAAGATTAGATATTTGTCTCAAAACGCAGCCAAAGAGGAAACTCTGCCAAGGAAATTAATAACAAACATCTGCAGAGTTACTTCGACGCCACACAGAGCCTCAAAGGTCAACAAAAGCTCCCACCGAGCTTAAACTTTATGTAAAACATTTAATACAGAGTGCAACCATGTAAGTTCTTCATTGAGCCCCTCAAAGGCCAAGAAGCCATTAAATCTGTATTAATTGTAATTGGAGATCTTTTATCAGATCTCACCTCCTCATTCTTCTATATATACTTCTGCAGAAGATGAGTGAGGGGTTCGTTGCAGAACTTTGATATACACCTGAGCTTCAATTTCTGATTGTAAATAGTGTTCACTGGCTCTTGGAGCTCTGCTAGTGATAGATAGGTTAGGCTGAGATGTATAGATGGTTGCTAAACTAAAGCACTGGACTTAAAGCTGTAACTGGTTTGGAGCATCAATACAAGTTGATTTATGGGATCCTGGTCTATGTTGATGGTGATGTTTTCCTCATTTTAACTTGTCATTTTGTTTCTGTTTTAACTGTGTTCCATTTTCTCTTATAAAGAACAGCATGCATAGAGTTAGGACCTACTGTACATCAGTAACCTTCTCTGACTGAAAATCTTTATCTGAATGTTTTCTTCAAAACTGTGTTATTTAGGAATGATTTAATTCAGTTCAAGCATAGGAATGTTGGCGTTCCCTCGTCTTATTGTCTTAGTTGAATGTTATTCTTAGATGTTAATTTCAGTATATGTTTTGTGAAGATGAACTGAGGAAGATATGGTGAGCCCTGGTCCCAGTTTTATCTCCACAACTGTCTGAATGTTTCCCTTGGAATGTGTTAAAAGCTGGCTAGTTTAGAAGTACTTACCAAATCTTAGGCCATCCTGTGTTACCTTTGTGTTTGTCTTGAAAGTAACCAAGTAAAGCAGAGCTAGGAGAGGATTTGTGGTGAGCCCGGCCCGTTAGTTTCTACTCCAAAAGTTGCCTGCAAGTTTCCCTTTGTTTTAAAATGTTTTCTATTGAAAGTGTATCAAAGGCTGGCTAGTTTAAAAGTACTTACCAGATCCTAGTTTGCTTTTATGTTCTTCTTGAGTCTATGTCAAAGGCTGACTAGTTTAAAAGTACTTATCAGATCCTGGGCTGCTCTTTGTTCTGCATCTGTTAATTTCTCCTTCCTATTGTATCATTTCATTCCATAAATCAAACTTCAAAGAGATCCTTAGACATAGATGACTTGCCCCTTAGACCACTCTTGCCTCTTGCTGTTCCAATTAAACCCTATTATGACTCCATAGCCTAATGGACTAAAATCTGTAATTATCTATATTTTTGGCCGAAGCTTACTCTGATTGCTTGCAACTTCTCACCTTTGAAACTCTTTGCATTTGGGACTTTCCACCTCAAACAGTAATCATGCTCAACCATCCAAAAACAAAACAAACCCTTGGCCTTCATAACTAGCCTAATATCATAACCCCAAACTTCAAAGACAAATCCATCTTTGCACTTATTGGATAGATCCCTCTCCGGATTCAGGAGAGCTAGATCCTAGAATCCCAAAGTTGGTTGAAACGATGTTGTTTCTACAGTTTTAGTCTCGCCAATCTGCTAAAATTACAAATTCCTAACATTTATGGCGACTCCACTGGAGAATTTTTTGAGTTCATAGTTGCTTGGCCAGCTTTTATAGACTCTTTAGTTTTCCATACAACCACAGAAACTCAGAAAAACCCAAAAATATTTCAGATTGGTATCCAATAAACATGGTGGTGGACCATAAAACCTTTTACCTCCTTAGGAGCTAAAAACTTCCACTTGGCGACTCCACAATCCTGAACAGACCTTAAGACTCCACTAGGAAGAACCCTTATCATTGTAATATCATTCAAACTCAGTTAGAGGACCGCAGGATTAAAATTTGTGTAAACAGACTAGTTAAACTCTCAAAGATTGTCATATCTGATTGAACTTTTCTTGTTTAAGTTGGGTCCAAAAACACAGTATAGTGGATCCTAGAAAGATTCATACTAGAGCCTATCCTGACCCTGATCCACCTGAAATAGTTGATAACCCAGAAAGTTATCCTTAGGAAGTCTCCTAGGATTAAATTATCAATTGTTTTCAGATCACCCTTGAGAGCTAATTCAATTCCTTAAAACCTTGCAACTCTACAAGAAACACATGGTGGTGGAACCATAAAACACTTTACCTCCTTACGAGCTAAAAAATTTTCCACCTGGCGACTCCACACTCCATAACTCTCAAAAACTCCACTGAAGGAAGAACCTGAAAGATGGCCAGGCCTCATAGAAGGGTAGAACATATGGGTTGGATCTGGTTTAAAGAATTCATTGTTTTTGTCTATCACTATGTTCTGTCCTGCTTTAATCCTAATCAAGTGTACAAAGATGAAACCCACATTGAGTATGGGAAAGAACTCAGACCTCAGTCTTCAGACCATGAGCAGACCTGTACTCCTGTGAAAAATCTGGTGGGACAAGAGCCTCATGTTATATCTCCCACTTCTAAAGAAGTTTCAAACAACCATGAGCCTCCTGTCACTCTACCCACACCCACAAGGGTTATAGAAAGATACAAGCCTCTGATTTTACCTCTTATCTTCCAGCCCCTTCCTGCAGAACTTATAGACAAGCTGCCCCTTTTTAATGAAGAAAATTTAAAAATCACTGCTGACCAGCATGTCCAAAAGCTCGAGGATGTACTTGACTTACATGAAATAGAAGAAGATGATGTGCGTATTAGAATGTTCGCCTTGTCATTACAAGGAAATGCAAAGAGTTGGTTTAAAAACCTTCCAGTTGCAAGCATCTTCAACTTTCATCAATTTGGTCGAGTTTTCCTTGATAGATGGGCAGTCCCGGTAAATGATTTCCTCGTCCTAGAAGAATATCAGAATTTGAGAAGACAGCCAACAGAGACAGTACAAGAGTTTTCAGCCAGGTTCAATAAGGGGTACAATGCGATACCTTCTGATGTAAAACCACCTTTAGGATGGGCTCTACTGCACTATCCTAGTTCTTTTGAACCCGAGGTGGAATTCCGTATAATAGAAAGAGAGCCTTCGAGCCTGGAGGAAATGCAGAGCATAGCAATTACTATCGAACACAACATAAAATGCAGGGAGGAAGGATTGAAAGCAGCAAGGAAGGACCAAACAGAACAGAAAGGGCAGATCTCTTTAGGAAGCAAGCTACAAAGAACGATAGAGATGGCCAATACATTGCTGAAAATAGAAGAGGACGAATATTGGGTTGAAACCAGAAATAATGATTGGGAGAGACCTACACCTTGTCCTCAAGAAAGACAAACCAGACCACTGCAAGACAGAAGCCACATGCAGAGCATGTATGATGAACCAAAGTTTGAATCAGAAAATGAACTTGCAAATTATTTGGAAGGAAGACTTGGTGAGAGTCCTGATGACTTGATTGGTGACAATGCTTATAATTATGATTTCTCTGATGTTGACCTGTCTGAAGATGATTTTTTTCAAAGGGAAACCGAGCTTGCAGGGCCATCATCAGTAGTTTCATGGGAGGAATATCACGACCATCAACTTCAAGGAAATGATGAGCCTATGCAGGCCATCTATGATACTGATGAAGAAAGAGTTGAAAGCATGATAGCAGATGAAGATTCTTTGAATCTTCACTCTGTTATATATCAGATCATCAGTAATAATTTCAAAGAAGATGGAAGCCAGCATCTCTTTAGCGCAGAGGACAAGGAGGAAAGACATGAAGAAACTCTTGAGCAAGATGAATATCCGGAGCCTTCGCCTGAAAGGGTCAAGGTAATCAAAGCAACCCCTGCTCAAGAATATGTTAATTTTTTCACAGAGTTCAGTTCACTCCAACAAAACCGGTTAGGGTCAGAAGAGGACAACCCTGCCATATATGATGAGCCCTCCAGTTCAGGCTGCAGTGAAGATGAGGGAGACCTTCTTTCCCATAGACATCTCTGTCTTGATCCAGTGGAAGAAGAGTTATTCCTGGTTGATGCTCATATGCCAAATACTCCCAGCTAGGAAAGAGAGGAGTGTGATTACAAAGGCCACACTGCAGATGCAGTGATTGAAGCTGCCCGAGATACAGACAGCCTACCAGCCATGGCAGGCCTTAAAGAATAAAGTTTATATCATGTTCTGATTCATCCTGTGGCAGAATATATGGAGGCCCTAATTGGCTTAGCCCCTCAAGCATTAATCCTTTGCAAAAGCCAAATACATCAGAAACGGTCACCACTGCTGGTGGCCTCAGTTTTGAATATCCACATGCAGAGCACCCTATGGTTGTCTCTGATGAGAAGTCAGTTCTTTTCCCCTTTTTTACTATTGCTTGACTGGCTACATTGGCATTATTGTATCACCTAAAAAATGTAAATACTCCAAGTTAGAATAGGTTAGATAGGAATGTCAATAAAGCTCAGTTCTGAGCATATAGTTAGTTGTTGTTTTCTGCTTTGAAGAAAAATCAAAAATTCAAAAAATACAAAAACAGAGAAAAGAAAGAAAAGAGGGCAGATTGTGAAAATAAGAAAGGTACAGCCCCATACCAAAAAAGAGAAACAAATTCTGAAAGTGTGCCAGCTTAAATGCCACTCCTACAAAACACACTTCTAGTTAGTCAAACAACCTAATCTTGACTAATTAGTTTTAAATTTTCTGCTGATAGGATAGTGAATTTGATTTGCAAAACTGTTTAATCTTGGTTTATCAGTAGATAGTTTAGGATAGAAATTAAAGGTTCAAACATGATCAAAATCTGAACCTAAGTTTCCAAAGAGAGATGACTCAAATCTGTTTTATTTTCTGAGTCAAGAAATGTAAAAATCTGGTTCTAATTAACTCAAAATCTAAACCAGAGAACAAGGAAGAAACAACTCAAACAAGAGCCAAAACAGAGTTGTAAAAAGAGAAGGCCATGATAAGAACTTTCAGATCTTAAGCCTTCCATTTTGTTTAAATTTTCTGCAAAATAAATGTCTATGTGCAGTTTGTCTTTTATGCTATGGACCAGCTTCAAGTTAGACTGTTTAATCCTGACTTGAATGCTTTTAAATTTCTGTTGTAGAAATTAGAGAATAAAAATCTGTTAGACTGTTTAATCCTAACAGATTGATAGAATAGGTAGAGAATCATATGGGCTCAACTGTTTAATCTGAGTCCATGGAGAAATAAGGAGTAGAAATAGATTAGGTTTCCTGCTTTCAAAAGAATAAAATGTTGTGAAAAGAGTTTGCCAATCCAAGTGCACTCTAATGAAGAAAAAATGTTAGATCATTAGGATTGGGTAGGTAGAAAGTTTGTATTGATGAAGGTCCATTTTTTTCATGGCTGCTAATACGTTTTCAGAGAAGATCATCCCAACAAAGGAAGGGCAACACAATGGATGAGGCAACTGATCAGCCTCCCAGAGAATGCAGGTCTGAAGTTCTTCATGCCTTCAAGAAGGCATCATCCCCAAGTGGAGCCACTGTTAGCCACCTATAATATTTGTTATAGCAAAAGGTGGCTAAGACTTTTTAAGCCTTCAAGGAACAAATTTCATTGCTAAAAAATGTTGGCTCTTGAAAACTCTTGAAGGCCTCATGCCTATCCTCTGTCCGAACTTCACTGCTGTTTCCCTTCAAAACTCAGAAATCCTGCTGATTTCCAAGCCACAATACCCGCTGCAAGCACCATCCCCCTTTTTTCCTTTTCCAAAGCTAACCTCATTTTCTATCCCTCTATTTCCCATGAAAATCCCTCATTTTCATGTTTTTCCCATTACCCCTTCTTCAAAATCCCTTTTATAAGGTTCAAAGACTCCTTCTTTGTCTTATCGGAACCCCTCTAAACCTTTGAAAATCATTAAAATCCATGAAAATCATGTTTTTTATGCACTATAGACTTAAGCCCCCTTGGGCTAAGTCTTTAACCCCTCCATTCCATACGCCCTGGCGCCAGAACCAAGCGCCAGCTCTTCAAAGCGCTTATCGCGTCACCCGATCGCCTTTAGCCCCTTCGTGCATAAGCCCCTGGTCATTTCACCCTTCATATAACCCTCGGCCACACAGTCGGGCGCCAAGCCGCATCGTAAATTAATACAAACCTTTGGTTATGTTAATTTTTCAATTTTTATTATATCATAATTTTTCCGCCGGTCCGAAATTCAAATCAATCTCCACTGTCGATGTCGATTCCGCAGATCGACAGTGCGGAGTCCGTCTCCCCGGTGGTCCCTGCATTCCACTCACCTGTCCAAAAACCGCGCGGTATTCATCGCACCGCCTTTGGGCGAGGGCAGGTTTTTCCCGATTGGCAGCGATTCCATTCAACAGTTGACGCGTGGCCTGGGTACTGTTCATAAAACCACCATCCATCGCATGTTAACGTTCAGACCTGGACCCCGCGCGATATTGGCATCCACCGTCCGATTTGGGGCGGGCCATCCAACGGCTATCGCTCACCGAAGATGCCCGACAGTTAACCGGGCTACGGCGCGGCATTTAACGAATCTCCGCTGTCGTTCTGATTTGCAGATCGACGGCCCACATTTCATCGCCCTGTTTCGATTGCCCAGTCAACGTTTTCCACTTTGACTTCCCGTTTCCACTCCCGACCATCAATCTCTGTGCGATCGACGGCTCTGATTTAACAATTCTTCCGCCTTCTCTATGACTTCTCCCGATAAATCCTGACCGTTGGATGATGCCATCCAATGGCCACGCTTCCTCCACATGCCTTCTGCAGCAATAAACCTATATATGCAGGATTTTTTAATATTTGTTTGTATTTTGCAAGGTTTAAATGATTTTCTCGCCATTTTTGAAGAAAATTCGAAAGCCGAGGGTGACGATCCTCCTGCCTTTGATTCACTAAAGAAAATCATTGCAGGGTTTAGGCTTCACGTTTTATCAATGATTCGCGAGGCATTGATGCCATTCGACCCCTGCGCAGCCCTGCACACCAGCAGAAAAACATGAACCAAGCACAGTGAAAGAGTATCAGTGCAGAAAACCAGAAATATGCCAGAATAGAAGATTGAAGACAGCTATTTGCGGGGATCACGGCTAAGAATGATTATCAAAAGCCTAATCCCCGATTTAAAACACAGTTTAAAGAAGATCTTAACTGTTTTATCAACAGGAACACCTCCACCGCCATGATTGAGGCAAATTGATTCCTTTAGATACCATGATGCCACCTGTGCCTCAAAGTATTCAATCAGTGGCCAAATTTATTGATCAAGATCAGATATTTGTCTCAAAACGCAGCCAAAGAGGAAACTCTGCCAAGGAAATTAATAACAAACATCTGTAGAGTTACTTCGACGCCACACAAACCCTCAAAGGTCAACAAAAGCTCCCACCGAGCTTAAACTTTATGTAAAACATTTAATACAGAGTGCACCCATGTAAGTTCTTCATTGAGCCCCTCAAAGGCCAAGAAGCCATTAAATCTGTATTAATTGTAATTGGAGATCTTTTATCAGATCTCACCTCCTCATTCTTCTATATATACTTCTGCAGAAGATGAGTGAGGGGTTCGTTGCAGAACTTTGATATACACCTGAGCTTAAATTTCTAATTGTAAATAGTGTTCACTGGCTCTCGGAGCTCTGCTGGTGATAGATAGGTTAGGCTGAGATGTATAGATGGTTGCTAAACTAAAGCACTGGACTTAAAGCTGTAACTGGTTTGGAGCATCAATACAAGCTGATTTATGGGATCCTGGTCTATGTTGACGGTGATTTTTTCCTCATTGTAACTTGTCATTTTGTTTTTGTTTTCACTGTGTTCCATTTTCTTTTATAAAGAACAGCATGCATAGAGTTAGGACCTACTGTACATCAGTAACCTTCTCTGACTAAAAATCTTTATCTGAATGTTTTCTTCTAAACTATGTTATTTAGGAATGATTTAATTCAGTTCAAGCATAGGAATGTTGGCGTTCCCTCGTCTTATTGTCTTAGCTGAATGTTATTCTTAGATGTTAATTTTAGTATATGTTTTGTGAAGATGTACTGAGGAAGATATGGTGAGCCCTGGTCCCAGTTTTATCTCCACAACTGTCTGAATGTTTCCCTTGGAATGTGTTAAAAGCTGGCTAGTTTAGAAGTACTTACCAGATCTTAGGCCATCCTGTGTTACCTTTGTGTTTGTCTTGAAAGTAACCAAGTAAAGCAGAGCTAGGAGAGGATTTGTGGTGAGCCCAGCCCGCTAGTTTCTACTCCAAAAGTTGCTCGTAAGTTTCCCTTGTTTTAAAATGTTTTCTATTGAAAGCATACTTCTGGGAAGTTATCGAATTAGTTTCAAAGTACTTACCAGATCCTAGTTTACTTTTATGTTTTTCTTGAGTCCATGTCAAAGGCTGGCTAGTTTAAAAGTACTTACCAGATCCTGGGCTGCTCTTGTTTCTGCATCTGTTAATTTCTCCTTCTTATTGTATCATTTCATTCCATAAATCAAACTTCAAAGAGATCCTTAGACATAGATGACTTGCCCCATGGACCACTCTTGCCTCTTGCTATTCCAATTAAACCCTATTATGACTCCATAGCCCAATGGACTAAAACCTCCAATTATCTATCTTTTTGGTCGGAGCTTACTCTCATTTCTTGCAACTTCTCACCTTTGAAACTATTTGCATTTGGGACTTTCCACCTCAAACAGTAATCATGCTCAACCATTCAAAAAACAAAACAAACCCTTGGCCTTCATAGCTAGCCTAATATCATAACCCCAAACTTCAAAGACAAATCCATCTTTGCACTTATTGGAGAGATCCCTCTCCGGATTCAGGAGGGCTAGATCCTAGAATCCCAAAGTTGGTTTTAACGATGTTGTTTCTGCAGTTTTAGTCTTGCCAATCTGCTAAAATTACAGATTCCTAACAGCATGTAAGTTTAATTTAACCAAAATTTAGTTAGATGGATGTAGAGTGCATTAGTGGTTAATTCATTGGCATGCATAAAACGAAAATTAGAACATAAATAAATCCACCCAAGAAATTCCTTCCTCTTCAACCAAGGAAGGGGGATACCATGGGAAAAATATCCCAAGCTCCCTCAAGCAAAAAATAGTTATTTTATTATTGATTACAAGTGAAGAAAACAACCTTTAAGAAGGCTGCCCAAAAGGAGATCCTTCTACGAATAAAGAACTTAGAAAAGGGCTTAATCTCCTCCTCAAAAATAGTTATTTTATTATTGATTACAAGTGAAGAAAACAACCTTTAAGAAGGCTGCCCAAAAGGAGATCCTTCTACGAATAAAGAGCTTAGAAAAAGGCTTAATCTCCTCCTCAAAAATTGAAAACACAACTTATGGAGAAAACCTTCAAAATATGAATTTTTTAAGGCTCCAAGGCCCATGACAAAGATCAAGTTTGTTGTTGACCCAAAGGTGCTTATGGCCTCCCTAAAATCAGATTTTGAAGTAATGGAAGCCTTCACATGCAAGGAAGATCAATTGTCTCTTGCCGTCTTTTCCTCAAGCTCTTCGCTTTTCACGCTCAAGCTTGCGGGCTGCGAAAGAAAATCAAACGTTAGGCTGAAATAAAGAGGATCTAAAATACAAATTAATGTACAAAGGCACTAGCCCAAGGAATGGGAGCAAACCCCCATTCTTGCCTAGTTTAAAGAAACGCTCTTGAAGTAGAAAATATGACTTTAAGACACTCTACAAATGGAAAATTTTAGATTTTAAAAGTGGAAATAGATGATCACGTAGCTCGAAAACGAGAAACTCCCTCTTTGTCTTCCTTTGATGCAAAACTCGGGGTTGAAAGTAGTTGAGTCTTTGATCGCTTTGAATCTAGAAGTGAGTTGATTTATTTGAGACTTCTCCCACACACGGATGGATTTCCTACACACAATACGAATAGATCTTCCCTACACACTTAAACAAATATCAGTCTACAAAAGGATTAGAGCATCATAATGAAATAGATAAACCAAACATTCCTCCAAAAATGACTTGGCAAGCTAATTCCTAGAATAATACTCTAAATCAATGATGCATGCAAGATAGCTTGAACGAATCAATCCAAGCAAGATAACAAATATAAACTAATATTGATCAAACATATAAACGAATTCAAATACAATAGCAATAGTATGGAAATAAATCACCTCATAACGCCAAGAGAAAATCCGCTAAATAGCCCCAAAGTCTTGATTTTATTGATATACAAAAATGGCAGAGTTTCCTCAAGCCCAATAGCTCATAACATGATACAATATGAGAGCTGATGACTCCATTATATAGAAAGTTGGGAGCAAATCCCAATGAAGAACCAAATGCCAAGTGGTCAGAGGAAAGAGATCTCAAGGCAAATTCGAATTTGACAAGTGGAGCTCATTGCCAAGTGTAAAAATCGGATTTTGGCAAGTGGACATCATTTTCTTCTTCCCTTATGTGCGAAATTCGAATTTTATGATGGAATGACAAGTGTATGTGGTTGGTAACTGATGTGGGGAAAATTTCACACAACAATCTCAATCAAATATTCTCCCAAATCCTTCCAAATGTGCATTAACTTCACAAACTCGAATTTCCAAGTAAGCAACTCTTAATTAATGCCAGAAATTCGATTTTATTTGAGCACATGTCCTTTCCCTGATTTTGGGAGTCCACATCACCTTGGGACTTCACTTTAACTCCTTCATAATTTTCCATTTCATTTCCACATCATTTAGCATGTGTGGATATTTATTTTTCTCCATTTATTTAATTTCTGGCTTAATTAATTGCCAGATTTTCCACTAAACTTAGGAAAAGTGGGTTTTGAGGGTTCAAAACACATTTTTAATCTTTCAAAGTGTGTCATAGTAGAAATTTGAGGATGAGAGGTGTAATTTTGATTACTCATACCCCATACAACTTCTCTAGGAAACACTTATTACAATTCAACTACAATTTTTATTGCAATTTTCGACTTGCGAGAAATCTAAAAAATTAAAAAATCACTACCTAGACCTAACCAAATTTCACAAAAATTTTTGCGTGAGCTAGTATGGTAATATACATTGACTCTAGACTCTAAGATGCGTCAGGAGCTCAACCTTCAAGTCGTCACCTTGGCTTTGGGGCAATGCAATGAGTGAAAAAACCTAGAAAATTATTCGCCATTAAAAAAAAGGAATAATTAACCAAGTAAAAAAAATACTCCAAGGTGTACTCACTTGCTGATAGAGTCCCAACATCCTAGGCCTGTTATAGACTCAATACTGACTCCAATTCATCATTTCTAGCATCACTTATTACAATTCTCCGTAGGGCGTGGAATATGTGCATCAAAGAAAGATGTTGAGAAATAGAAGTCGAGTTCAAAAACTCTATTGAATTGATGATATCTGATGACATCTGATGGTACAAGTGTCCTCTGGTTCATCCTTGGGCATGGAGTCTTCACATAATCATCAGGTGCCACTCAAGTGATCAACAAGGTCATTTGGTAAAAATACCGAGAGAGCCACGGGATCAAGAGATTAAATTTATGAAGTGAGCAGTGCTTAGAGGAAAGATCAATTGAGAGATTCTTTGCAGAGCGGGGCAGTAATTCCGCTTGGAAGAATTCCTGATTTGAAGAGTGCATAGCAGAGGAGGCAGTAGAAGCCACAGAGGCAGCGCAGAGCTAGTGACACAGAGGCTACGCAAGCACTGCGCAGAGCCTAAGAGGGATTCTGTTTTCTGTTGAGGAGGCAGCGTTGGATCGGTGCCAAATCCCAGAGAGAGTTTCCGGAGGCCAAAATGCCCAGTTTCCAGCCAGCAGAGAGACCAGCGCAGAGACAGAGGGCAGCCACAGCTGTGACACAAAGGCAGCGCAAAGCAGCCCATTTTGGGTGCAAGTCAATGTTGGGTTCCCGTGGAGGAGTGAGGTTTGCCTCACAAGATTTTACTTGTCAGTTTCTTTGCAAGATTTGCTAGATTCGTCAAACATAGATTTGTACTCTGAATTTACTGCATAATATATAAACCCTTAGCTGCTACACCGATTTTCACACATTGGGTTTTTCCGGGGACACTAGTCCAAAAATAACGGTGTCAGATGTGTATGATTTTCTATTGCTCAGATCTTGTTTCCACATTTGTTTTTCTTTCGCAGTTTTATTTGTGAAGGTTGTAGTGAATGGATTTCGATATTTTCTTATAGAACACAGTAAATAATTTGTCAAGTAAATAACAAATAGAAGATTTTCCATCAGTTATTTCAGTAGGATTCTTGGTAATACGAATTTTCACATTAAGATTCTATCCTAGACACTAAGGTCGTGGAAAAACAACATTCTAACCTGGTAGTAATAATATTTTATTACTTTTGTTTCAATGATATGTTTTTCCTTTTTAATTATCACCCATACGTTTTTTAAAAATAATCGGTTTTAATTAAAATGTTTCAATGATATGCTTTTTCTTTTTAATTATCACCCACGCGTTTTTTTAAAAAGAATCGATTTTAATTAAAATGCAAAGCAACTCACTAAAACTAAATTATTGTGAATTATTGAACCATCGCCTTGTTTCTGTAAAGGCACAATTGGTCCATTCACCAAATTAGAAATTTGGCCTTTCGATGCTTCGAATGGCGGTTGGATGCAGGCCCTGGCGTGTACAGAAATTATTGTACAAACAAGGATGTCAGTGGTACAGTGTGAATGTTTAATGCAAGAGTGAAATGTACGGATGAATACTACGATAATTGCACAAATTGGAATATGCAGTGTATGACTGTTGTGAATAAAGAAAGCGAATTGTGCGACTGTACTGCTTGGCTATGCAGGGAAGAGTAGTGACTTCGGAGGGAGTTCACAGTGGAGGTTGAGGCAAGGGAAAAAGTTGTGCGACTCGAGCCCAGTTTGGATGGGAATGGGCAGCCGTGGTTAGCTGTTGTAGGAAATACATGTGGCTTCCTGTTGTGGCGTAGGCAAAACACAGGTTGTGGCTGAGTTTTTGTTTTTTATTTCTTATTTTTTATGATTTTTCAATTAATCTCTTTTCTTTTTTTTAATAATTCCTTTTTTTACATATATTTATTGATTTGTTTTCTCTTTCTTCTTTTTATTTTTACTTTTCTAATTTTTTTAGCTTTTTTTTTAATCTTTTTTTCCAACCCCTTTTAAAAAAAAAAAAATCCTTCTTTTAATTTTAATGGCCAAAGGCGTAAGAGCAAGATGGGGAATCTCCAGAATTTTGTGTGGTGAAACGCTCAAATTGCGACAGCAACGAAGTTGACGAAGAGTCAATGGCCAAAGACCGGATCAGACCGACACTGTGGAGCGGTTGGGCGTCCAGATGATCGAACAACTCTGATACCAATGTAACTAACAAAGTTCGTATATGCAGCGGAGTAATCTTCAGCACACTTCGAAGACAAAAACATCCATTGTAGGACAAGTAATTGTATATAAGAATATTTGAATACAAGTGACGTTTGGCTGTTACAAATGAGGCCCACTTATATACCTAGGCAGGTACCTCTTCATGGAAGGTCATGTCCCATTTAGACATGTCTCTTCAGTACTAATTACTAATTAACTAATCATTATTACAATTATAATCATTATTCATATATATTATTTTTATATATATTTTATTCATAACAGCTACTTTTGAATGGAGAACAGCCATGAAGCAAGCACATAACCAACCTTGACATTCACACATTCAAATAAATAACCATGAAAACAAGAAAATCACATAACATTTGATATTCAAATTTTCAATAGGATATAACAGCATATCCATAACATCCATGAGTAAATACAGAAAGAAAAGGCATTCATAAAAGCATCCATTTTACATAAATAGCTAATTCAATTAGATTAATTGTAACAAAAAAAATGCCAAAAGCTCGACATGAGAAGAGACACATAGGGGATGTTTCGCTCAATCAAAAACTGAGAAGAGACACATAGGGGATGTTTCGCTCATTGCTATCACTGAAGAATAACAACTTTTAGGCTCTATTATTTGTTTCAAATGATTTTATGTTCTATCAAGTACTTGATTTTCCTAAAGTTATTTTTTTGCAAATTGTCTGACAAAAGCTCTTTATGGATGCCATTAAAAGCAACAAGTTGACTACAAGCCTGCTTCATCATCAAATTATTTCTCAATTCATTTGGCTGTCCTTGTCCTTTGAAATTATTTTAAATCATGAGAAGCATACAAATTACTGTACTTTCCTCGATATTCTCCTTCATACTCTTTTCTATAAAATTATAAATGCAATCTGAACATCGAAACAAAATCAGAACTTTGTACTGAAATTGTGGTCAATGTTCAATTAATTTCTTAGTAACATCTGTATAGTTTCACCTCTCAATGCATTATAGTGGGAGGGAAAGGATAAAGATATCACTATGGCCTATAGTTGGTAGTTGCAAATTGCAATACATGAATTGATGAAATTTCAAAACTGGAAAATAGTTAACAAGAAGCTGAACTCCACAAAGTTAAAAATACCATAGACCAACTTTTAAATAAGAAATGAGTGAAAAGTTTACTTCTTGAATAGCCAAATCCAGCATTAAATAGAATTAAGATTTTTTTACTTGAATCTAAAGCCCTTGTCTACTGCAATAAGGAAAATAAAAGGTAATTTTTGAAACAGGAAGCAACCAATTGAAATAAGACTAAATAAATTTAAATTGATATTTTTACCTGGTTTTGGGAAGCCTTCAGGAAGAGCAAGAAGTTGTCGTTGCCCATCCCCAAATTCAAAGGCCAAATCACAGGGCTTTACAATATCGAAGACCTCAGTAGGATTCTTTACAGCGAAATACAATGGCCTGACTTTGTTTGAAATGCTCCTCACAATGGATTTACCTGCAAAATATGCATTGAAAATGTAAACGTCCCATAGTATTTAAAAAAGAATTGAAAAATATTTTTAAAAATAAGTTATTTTTGACAAGATGCTTCCTATTGTCACTGTGTGGAAAACATAACAATCCTCAATCTGGAAGTAATGCAATGGGATGTAGCTAGTTTACAACACTCTAGAAGGATCGCTTCAACTGAGAAGCCACAAATAGGGATTATCTATTCCCTAGGACTTAAACCTAGGCCCAATCACATGAAACAACCCACTTTAGCAACCATCCAGGACACATTGACAAAAAAAAACAAAATTCAACGTATCTCCTGAACTACAAAACCTGAGTCAAAACTTGTCCACCCCCATTGAACTGATTTCAGTTTTGAGATATCTTATTTTCTGTCTTCTTTTTTAACTTCATTTCTAGGGCACTACCTGTAGGAGCATGCAAACCTGCTCAAGCACCAGTTCCACGAAACAATATATCCTACTCAACTATTGCAAATGAGATATATTATTATCATAACAATAAATGGAAATTTGAGATCAAGGAGATGAACTAAAGGATTTGTTTAGTTTGTGGAAGCAACATAAACCAACAAGAAATGCCTATGGTGTTGGATGATGCATTTTGTTTCTTCATCATTAAGAAATGTGGTTATTGCGCATGGGAATCATAACTACTTAGATACAAGCAATGTGAAAGAATTTGTCAATAAGGTTTATTGCATTTATGATGACTACATTCCAGATTTAGGCCTTTGTTACATATAAATCCTGATGTTGATGCTCAAGAAAGGATGTTCGCCAAGGATACAAATAGTATGAAGAAGAGCTACCAAACATGCACAATGTTAGAAAATCAAAGACAAAATAGATTTTCTTACTTGGTAATTACTTGTGAGAGTTAGTCATCTTTCTTTAGCTACTTATTGTTCTTTCTTCATCAAGCAATCACACAAATTATTCTTCCAAGATCACAAAGAAGCAAAAGACACAAAATTTAGGCTTTCAAGCCAGGGCAAAACCCCATAGATGGGAAAAACCCAACAATCATCTTCTTATTGAATCAAGTCAAAATGAGATATCCAACCCAAGACCAAACACTTCCTCCAAGTCAGCCCTCCTCTCCAGTCAAGGTCAAAGTTAAGATTCTTCAAACTTCAATCAAGCTGTAAAGATCAGATCACAGTTCTGTTACCTACTTCAGAGAAATTTCAGCCCTGTCACAAGTTGTAATCTGCTTCAGATTTTCAGCCAGTCACAATTCTTCAGAAAAACTTCAGACATTTTGGTCTGTAATAACCTTCAGACTTCGGTCCTGTTGACACAATATAGATAACTTCTGTTTGCTTGCATATTTTGGTTACTGTAGATCACAGGTAGTCTTCTCACTTCAACTCCTTCAGACTTCAAAGGATTTGGTCCCCTTTTCTTTTCAGATTTCCCTCTATATATTTGCTTTTCTTCTCCTTATTAATTGCAGAGATCGAACTGTATGTGACTTGTCTACTTGTCCTTCCAAAAGAGTTCGAGTGAGTGTCTATATATAGTTATCCATGAGGTGCCAAATGGTCATGCAGGCTGATTTTACAGAGGAAGGGCCAAGTTGGAGTTATTGACAACAAATTTTACAAGCATAAAAAAATCATTTTTCTTTCTTTACAAATGTCGAATTTGAGATGAATTTTTAACAAATTTCTTTGACTCTTATTGACTCTAATGAGCATGAAGAACATGCTAGATCAAAACATAAATAAAAAATAAATTCAACAATAACTTCTTCTTTTATTATGAAGACCAACAATAGTTACATTTTCCAACACTACCTCTTAACTAGGGAGGTATTCATAATGACTTGACAAGCCTATTTCAAGTTAAAATATTCACATACGAAGGGATCCAAATTGATAAGCATCAACAATGATATTATCATCATAGCCAGCATTGTCACATTACCAAGGCCTTGACAGGTACACTCTATCTCTCACAAGATCAAAGCATAATGTTGGGAGGCATTCCATGGGACACCACACCACCTCACCGAGTTACATACTTCACCTAGGATAGCCAGAGTATATCTTTCACCGGACCATTTCCCTCAAGGATATCTTTGTCCATTAGACCATTCTTATCAAAGTCCATGTACTTGACTTATATATATATATATATAACAAAATAAGAATTTCATAAATTCATATTACCATTCATCTTTGAGAATCTAGATTATATCTAAAAATGCATAATCATCTATCATCTATCATCATCATCAATTCATAATAAAGTTATAAATTCATAAATGATAATCCAAGTTCAACATATCATCAAGTTTTTGTTTCTAATTTCAATCATCAACATAAATAACATTTACATATCAGCGAATATGTCTTCAAAATCATTCTTGTCACTAAGAAGTTCCACATCATCTCCAGAAGTGGGAACATTTCTGCCATGTCCACTTGAAGATCCACTTATTAGTGACTCCGCATCAAACAACGTCATATGAGACCTGTCATTCAATGTCATATCCAAGTCAAGCAACTCTAGTTCCACATCCCATAATTTGGCGGCCCCAAATTTGTATTTATCTTTCTTGTGTGACAGAAAGTGAAGGTTTGAATGAACATACACTAGTTCCTTGGCCTTCTTAGAGCCCAATCTGTTCGCTTCACCGAATGGATGAAGCCATATGTAGTCCAGTTCCTTTTTGCTGAAGAGGAACTAGCAACCTGTGACAAGATCGTGATGGCCAATTTTTGTATATGTGGAAGTTCCCCACCATACCAGTTCCACCATTCAATTGGACTCATTGCCCTCTTGTCCCACATACAATCAATATCAGAACCCCAACCCTTTGATCCCACAAAATGAGCAAACTTTGAACGAATTTGATGCCCAATTTCAGAATCTACAAAAAGCTTTCTAAAAGCCTTTTTAAATCCTTGCGAGACTTCTGGGTCTTTGCTTGATGCAGTTCTTTCTGGATCACTTAGCAACTTTGCAACATAATATTTTGGTTTCACTGCTTAGGCCAAAAGGTGCAATGGCGTGGTCATCTTGTTCCACCTTTTGGTCAATATATCTTTTAATTCTCTGTAAAAGAATTCATCTAGGTCATTCCCCTTGGCATTTATAACCACCCTTATCTTCTCTATCATGGAATCAATGCCCTCATACACTTCTCCCAAATTAAGCATATATGTGGCAAACATACAGAGCAAATCCACTATTGACTTAGTAAATGCCAAGAGGTACTCAACCTTATCCCACCATTCATCATCAACAACAAATTTTTTCACTGCTTGTGCTCTATCAGACTAGGATTGCCTCCATTGATTCCAAAGAGAACTGCATACCATTGATTGTAATGCATCTTTCACCTACACAAGCCTTGTTAAGACTATGATGTGAGAGGCAAATCGAGTCTCGGCAACCTGCAAGTGCCAAATTGTCAATGTTTCAATAAATTAAAAAATAAAAATCATAATTTGATTGAATAACTATTGTGATTCACAAATCATGAAATTTGAGAATCCAATTTACATATTTGAATTTAGAGTCATAGAAATTAGAATTTATGAAATAAACTTTAACGTTTAGGTACCTTAATGAGCTCCAACTTCGCAAATTCCCTATAAATACCTTGGGACATGTGGTGGTTTGTGATGAATGCTTGAATTTCTTTTGTCTCTTCAAAAATAACACAAATCCACTCGATTTGCTTCCCCATCTTGCTCAACATGAAGTTCAATGAATATACAGCACAAGGGATCCAAAAGATGTGCTGATATTTGTCTTCAATAATTAGGCTTGCTACTCTACCCACTGTTGTATTGTCAGTTATTACCTAAACAACATTTTTTGGCCCCACCAATTCAATTGCTTCAATCAAAATGTCAGCAATGAATTGAGAATCTTTCATTTGCCCCTCACAATCCACTGCCTTGAAAAACATTGCCCTCTTCAGACTTTGAGCAATCACATTGATCAAAGGCCTATTCCTTTGATCTTTCCATCCATCAGAAATGGACACCCCTGAAATGCACCATGAATTACGAATGGGGCTTAATTTAGCCCCTAAATCTAACTTTTCAGCACTCAACATTGTAGTGGAGACCTTCTCATATCCAGAGCTCTTGAACACTTTTGGGGCTTCATTCATTGCTTTTATCGTCTTTGCCCAGTAAGGAGATCATACAAAGTTAAAAGGAAGGCCATTTGCATAAATGCATTGATCAATAGCTGCATTTTCAATCTCTCGAACATCATTATTAAAAATCTTTTCAAGCAGTTCCAAATTAAACCGCTTTGAACTAGCAAATCCATGAGAATGAAGTGGAGGTTTTGATGAAGATGCTGCCAACCTTGTTGGATGTTTTAATTGAGAGGTAGGATTTGCCTCATTTGATTTAGCATCTACCTCATCTTGTTCTTTCTGATATTTTGCAAGTTTTGTCTTACTTAAACCATTTCCATCTGTCCCATTCTCTTTAAGTGGGCAACTGCATACTAAAACTCCATTTCCTTTTAACCCAAGTAAATGTGCTTTGACCCATGTATGATCTCTTAAATTTTTTTTTACACTCACTGCAAACCCAAGCCAATGATCCACCTCCTTGGATCTTCCCAACAGTAGTTACATATTTTCAAAGTGGTGACTTTGGATCAACTTTAGGGGCAGATTCAATTTCATGTTCCACTTCATCTATCTCACGAATGACTGAACTTGAAGTTTCCATGATGATAATGTAAATGAAACTGCAAAATAAAATTGACAAGTATCAAATATGTTTTTTAAACCAACCATCAAATTAAATTACCTTGATTAATTGAAGACATCATTGATGTACTACCATTAAAATCATTTACTGACATTCAGAGTATAGGACCTAGGTTCAACCTTCAGGTTTGTATCCACTACAACAAGAAATCTTCATATTTTTTAACATTCATATTTGTGACCAAGAATCTTCCGCATATCATGAAATGACTTCCTCAATCTATTAAACATGTGGCCAATGGTAGAATGTTTTTTCATTCCCTAAGATATATGCACTTTCCAAATCATAAATGTCTACCTTGCATGTCAGGCATTGGACCTGTGTTAAAGAGAAGTCACCTTTCAGCTAGTCCCGAAACAACCTCTGTGATCTAAATCACAAGTATTTGTAGTATTGAAATCAGGTTAAGGGCTTTCCTTGTGATAGAATATTTGGTTCTTCAGTATTTGAACAGCTTTCCATACCTTCCTTGAAGACATCACATCATTATTGAAGGACATGGGCCAGATTCTAGCTCTGTATATGACCTCTCCATGTAGTTTGGCCAACTGAGAAGACATTTCTGATTTATTTATATCAGATTTTGGGGTCAAGCAATTGCTGGCATTATTGCTAGAGGAAAATATACATTGTTGTATCTTACTTGAGTTATTTCCAGAGGAGAAACCAGATTTATGTGGCTGTAACAAATATCTATCAGTGGTAGGTATCTATTTGGAATTTAATACAAGTTTAGCATTGTTATTCATATT
Organism: Pinus albicaulis; assembly: GCA_034641835.2. Lineage (NCBI taxonomy): Eukaryota > Viridiplantae > Streptophyta > Pinopsida > Pinales > Pinaceae > Pinus > Pinus albicaulis. The sequence continues at coordinate 215,461,965 of CM076578.1, read as the reverse complement.
ATCTTTTGGGCATCTATTTGGTACTTTGCCGGCTTATTTAAGATAAATTGTAAAAAGTCCACCTACATCCATGAGTATACAAATTGTTTGACAAAAATTCACAATTCCAAAAACCAAACAATTCATGACTCAAAGGTTTGTTGGGCACAAATTCGCTGAGAAAGTTAACGCAGATTTAAAGGTTAAGGTTAGAGGATTTCAATTTGAAATAGATCAGTAATATTGTCAGGCATATCCTTGGTAGTTAGTGAGGGCAACTTCAGGCACGATAGTGGCTGCGTGGCAGAGTTGTGAGTTCGAAGTTCTAGCCCGCTGCCCTTGTGAAAATCTTGATGGCCCATCAAACTTGGAAATGAAAGAAAACAAAAAAAATGTTAAAAATAGCACTGTCCACATCTTCGACCGTCGACATTACAGCACTATCCACACTCTGTGACTCCACAACACTGTCCACAGCAACGAGTCAAGACTCAAAGACTACTTCGAACTTCGAAGTTTGGACGGCGGACTGTCCACACCTGTGATGGCTCCCACAACGACAACGAGTGGACGAATCCCACGATGACTAAGCTCTAAATTCTGCGCCAGCGAAAAAGAAAAGTAAAGTTTAAACACGCAGCATAAAATCTAAAAGGGTTAACCTAAGGCTCAAACATAAAAGTTCACCTGGTCAAATAAAATCGCAAATCTGTTCTCTGCGGTCAATCGGAAAACGTTTTGATTTTTCCTGAATCCGTTTCTGAAATGTCAAAACCATATTACATTTGGTCAGAAATGGCATTTTTTTTCCAAAAACGGTCGAAATACGTTTCTCACCTTTTGCTCGTCGTTTCCGAATTTCTGAAACGCCATGGATACAAATCATGGCCGTTTTTAAGGCGTTTCGTACATGTTTAAGTATCTGAAATGCCAAAACACATTTTGGGAGGGTCAGACCCACGTTTCCGGTAACTTAGGCTCAAATTATACACCAGAATGCGACAACGTTTAGGGAGGGATTGTCACTTTGATCCTGAACTTCTTTGTTTAATCTGTCTCCCTAAACCAGGCTAAGGGGGGTAGTCCCTATGGATGAGATTGTTGATTTCTAGTAGCATCAGATGAGCTCTAAGTCTCAAAATTTGTAGGGAGGCTTAGGCACATGTATTCCAAAGAACCCAGAAAGCGTTTTTGGAAATTCCACTCAGATTATGTTTTATGGAAATAATTAATTATTTTTAATGGGACCCTAAGTCTAAACCTAGGAAATTAAAATAATTAAAGGATATTAATTAAAACAGAGTGTGAATCTTCTAGAAAAGACAGAGATAAAGTCAAGTTAATCTTAGCCATTGATTAACAATTTAATCTCAGTCGTTGAAGTCTCAACGAGAAGATTATAAGGACTTGATGGGGCATATGGAAGGCACACCGAAACATCGAGAGACAGAGGCTAGAGATCAAATTTCTCAAGTGAGCAGTGCTCAGGAGAAGTTAAATCGAGAAGATTCTTAAATAGAGGGGCAGTGATAGATCCGGTTGGAGATTTTCCTGAGCCGAGAATACATCATAGAGGAGACAGAGAGCAGTACGCAGAGAGGCAGCGTAGCAACTATGCAGAGTCAACAGAGGCAGCGTTGCAGCCTTGAGGAGATCTGTGATTCAACTGAGGATCAGTCAAATCTAGTGTCGGAGTGCCAAGGTGTGAGACCGGAAGGGCCAGAGATCAGTATCCAGCCAGCGAAAGAGCCAACAAGGAGAGGTTACGCAGTCCCTACGCAGAGTGACGCAGAGGCAGCATAGGGCTCATCAGCTCAGTGTTTGGCCAGTTCATATTTTTCCAGTGTCAGTGTAAGGTAATCATCACAAGCTCTTTGTCAGTCAGATTATCTATCTGGATGGTCAGTAAGGCATCACAAATTGTATTAAGATCTTCTACATAATAATACAAACCCTCAGTTGTTGCACCGATTTTCCAGCATTGAGTTTTTCCGAGGACATTAGTCAAAAAATAACGGTGTTGTGCGTCTATTGTTTATTCTTGCTCAGATCTTATTTTCGCACTTATTTATTCTCCGCGGTTTAATATTGTGAAGGTTGTAGTGCATGGGTTTCAATATTTACCATAGAACACAGTAAATAATTTTTAAGTAATTAACAAATAGAAGAATTATCATCAGCTGTTGCAGTAGGATTCTGGGTAGAGGAATTTTCACATGGTATCAGAGCTTGTTTAGCAGTGCAGGAGGAGCAAGAGAGCAGACCAGAAGGATCCAGCATTGAAAAAGCAAAAGGAGATCAAAGAGTTTGTAAGCAACAGATCGATTTCCTGATTGCGCAGTCCAGGCCAGGAGGGCAAGATTCACGAGGACAATCTCTCTCTAAGTGAGCCGACAGAGAGGTAAGATTTGTAGATTCATGTTTTTCCAGCAGTAGAGGGAGCAAAACAGCATATTCAGCACAGATCAACAAGCTGGTGGGATGCATTTTTCTTGTAGCAATAGTTGCTGGTGCAGAAAGCGTCAGAAGAGAGAGAACAAGACACTTTTGGGGGATTTCTGACCTTAGAGAGTTCCTCTCTAATTTCCCATGCAAAAGCAGCGTGTTAGTGATTTATTTGGCTTGCTCTAGCAAGGAGTGCATAGAGCCAGCTGCGCAGAGGGTTAGAGGTAGAAAATCGACATCTGATTGGGTGAGATGGCAGCCAGTGGGTTGCGTGATCAGGATCGGTTGGAGGGTGCCTTCAACTACGTAATCTGGAAGGCAAGGATCTCCTTCCTTCTAGATGAGCATGACCTCAAGACTTTCATCGACATCATATTAGCTGAACCGATAGATGTTGCACCATTGAGAGCCTTCAAGAAGAACATGGCAAAAGCCAAACGGTTGATCCTTGGTGGGGTGAAGGATCATATTGTTTCACACATTTATGGCAAAGGAACAGCCAAGGAAATGTGGGATGCGTTGGCCACACTACATCATGGGTTTTCCAAGTAGCAGAAGATTTTTTTGGAGGAAAAGATGCAGACTACCAAGATGCAGAAGGGAGAACGCTTTGATCCGTTCCTTGCAGAACTTGAGGAGGTCTGAGATCAGCTGGCAGCTGTGGGAGCAACTCCTTATGCCACAGAGATGGTCAAAATTTCCTTGAATCTTGTGTCTGAAGACTATCAAGTCTTTTTCCAGAGCATCTTGGGCAGAGAGAAGTTGTCGGACTGGGAAGGAGTGTCAGCAGCTCTTTAGCAGGAAGAGATGAGGAGAGATCTACTCAAGTGTAAACTTGATGGCAGTAGTAGCAGTGGGACGAAGCTCAAGGAGGAGGAGGAGAACGCAGCCCTTGCAGCAGGAGCAGTGGAGACGAAAGAAGGACGTCTCAAAGATCAAGTGCTTCTGGTGTGGCGAGATGGGATATTACACTACACAGTATCCTCTCAAGAAGAAGGACAAAGATGAGAAGCATGATCCGCAGGCTGCAGCTACGGAGATTGAGGAGGAGGAATTCACCATGATGGCCCATATATCGCCAAGGGAGCATTGGGGTGATTTGGAGTTGTAGTTCAGCAGAACTGCAGTTGGGCAAGATTCTTGAGGAGTCCACCTCTCATATTATCACCTTGCTACAGGAGCCCAAATCAGAAGTAGCAGGATGGACAAGCTTCGATCGGTGCAAAAGAGTGCAGAAGTGATAGTGCAGTGGCTAAAGAGCGTCAGAGTCTGAGCAACGCAGAGTAGAGTTGGCATCAGTGCAAGGAGGCACAGTGCAGAATCAGCAACAACGCAACAGCTTTAGAGGGACATCGCAGAGACTAGCAGCATTCAGATCTTCAATACGAGATGCATCCTACTGAACACTTAGTTCATATTTTGGATGTTTTTTTGTTGCAGTGAGCAATAGAGTTGCAATGCAGTGGCAATTGGCAGTAGTACGCAGGGTTAGCAACAGCACGGATGCAGTAGCGCAGTGTTGGTGAGCAGCAGTGTCAGACATCAGTAGCGCAGAGGGAGATGTTACAGAATCAGAGCAGTACTTCATCTAGATGTACTAATAGGGCACATTCCTCGCTAAGAGGCAGTGTTGATTTCTGGTAGCATCGAATGTGCTCTAAGTCTCAAAATTTGCAGGAGGATTAGAAACATGTATTCCAAAGAACCCAGAAAGCGTTTTTGGAAATTCCACTCAAATTATGTTTTATGAAAATAATTAGTTAATTTTAATGGGACCTGTTGACCACACTTTGTCAACGACCCCATAGCAGTACACCCTCATTTTTTCAAATGGGATTCTTCATGTTCGACGTGGTTGCGCCATTCAGATTCCATCATCAGTCATCAGTCGACAGTTTTGAAAATGATGTAAACCCATTCTGCATGTAATGATGTAAATGATCTAAATAAGACCATCAATGTATGTAACAACCTAGGTAAGCCTAGTATGTTGTTGATGATCTCTATCCTAGGAGGTTTTTTGTCTCACTGATTCACGAAAGTGATCGGCAGAGTTTTTCCCTCCAGCCTCACCCCAAAGCTAGGGTGGATTTTATCATCAGCATACTAAGTGAGTCATAGTGTTCTATCGAGTCCTTGTAAAAGTAGTTTCAACTACTTGGTCTACTAGATCATGTTTTGAGTCGCAGAATTGGGTATTTATTTGAGGGTCTATGCAAGTGGGTTTTCCCCCTTCATGTATGTATATGTATTATCTCATGTAAAAGAGGGTTGGAAAAATAATTATAATCCCCTCTTGGTCAATTAATTAAATTTTCTGGTCAATTAATTAATAAAATCTTAAACCAGAAATTTAATTAATTTAGGGTCCTAAATTAGGATTAAATCTTTAAAGGCAAAATTTGTGGGTCCTTGGAAAATGATTTTGACAGCCCCAAGCCAAGGGAATATTGAGAATTTTAAGGAATATTGAACCCTTGGGCCTTGGTGGTTAAGTCAAGGTCAAAATTTTGGGGTAATTAACTCAAAAATAATATTTTTGAGTTAATTAAAATTGAATTAAATGATAAATTCGTTTTTCCCCAAAATTTTAATATCAACGCTCCGGATTAAAAGATAATTAAATATTTTGGACGGTTGAGATTATTTTGACGAGGATCATCCAAACTAGTCGTTAGAGATCTTGTCCTATAAATTTAGAGGTCTTTCTCATTTTTGAGTCATCCGATCTCAGGATCGTGCACTTGCTCTTAGAAGCTCTTGTAAACTTTTTGAAGAATAAAGCATAAAGACTTTGGGGTTACAAATCTGGATGTTCCTTCTCAGATCTATGTGGTGAATTGTCTCTAAAACTCTGCTACTTGGTTTCTTGCATTTTATGGTTGATGGCCTTCATGGATTAATCTGCATATAGGTATCTTATGCAGTTTTCTGGGTTTATAAAATAACATTTTGATTTTTCTGCAAAGGTCTCATGTTGTTTTCTTAAATCTCTATCATCTAAAGTTCAGATCTAAGTGTACAGAGAAATTTCTTTTAAAGATTGGGCGTCTGGGGAAGTCTTCGGTTGGACCAGCCGACTCTCAATAATCATAAATCTGATAAGCTCTTTATTTGTTAAATTCCGGGTCTATCTTATGATATTTGTGATTTTGCAGGGTTTCGAAGGCTTGTGCCTCTCACTAAAAATTTTAAACTTCTGAAAATTGTGCTAAACGGATTCAGATCTGACCATGAGGGTTTTAAATTGTAAACTAGTTGTAAATTTGTAATTTTACTGTGAGGGTTTAATCATTTTCTGGTGTGGTTGGATTCAGGGTTCAAATCGAATTTTTTTTTAAAGATCTAGGGCAGATCTAGCCTCCAAAGGCCAAATCTGGCCTCAATCTGCTACTGTGGACGAATACAGATTAAAAGAGCATAAAAATCTGAGCATAAATTGAAGAAAATTCTGAGTTTGCTGGGGAATTTGTATGTACTGGGTTTATCAAGATTATTTTGCCTCTGCAAAATCACTGTCAAACTCTCAATGCTGCCTTAGCCTCCTCCGCTGCGGTTATCTCTTTGTCCCTGCATTCATACTCTGCTGCCGCCTTTCCTCCTGCCGTCTAGCATTTCTCCACGTTGCCTTCCATTCCGTTGTCCCTTATCCTCTCCATCGATTCTTCTACCCTCGAATTATCTTCTCTGCTACATCCGCCTCATTTCCTTTGCCAATTGAACCCTATACGCTGCCATTTTTCTGCTTAAAGACCCATCGAATCCCTCCGTCTTACCTTCCATTCTCCACGTCTGCGTTCAGGCTCGACCCTTGACATCCGTCCATCGAGTTGCTTGCAAACAAACGCACGCTGCATCTGTCAACTCCTTTCACGCTGCCTTGACTTGCATCATTTTCTGCCTGTCCGAGTTTTTTTTCACGTCGTCCTCTATCCTATCGACCTGCAAAGAAAAAATCAAAACACAAACGATAAACCACCAATGAAATAAAATACAAAGTATAAAACTGTGTTAGATTTTTTTTTACGCCGCCATTTTTTGATTGATTTCTTTTTTAACGCGTTAGCATAGGGTTAGGAAATCAGTTTCGATTTATTTGTTTATGTAGGCTTTGTCTTAAACGTAGTTTTGATTTTTTTCATTTTTTTTTATTTCATTAATGTAGGTTTAAAACTTTTCGTTGGGTTAGACTTTGTTAGATTCGTTTTTAGGTAGGTTTCATTTAGTTTAGTTTTAAATTGTGTAACTTGTAGTTTTAATTTAGGACTTTCAGTTTTAAATTTTCATTTTAGATTTCGATTTTAATCTTTAGATTAGTTTTAGATTTTTTGTGGTGGTTAGTTTAGATTTTATTTAGACTTAACTTTTTAAATTCTTAGTTTTAATTTGTATTTGGTGTATAGTTTTAATAAATTTTTTTTTTTTTTTTTAAGATTTCTTTTTAGTTTTAGATTTAAGTTTTAACTTAGATTTAAATTTTCTAATTTTAGATTCAAAAAATATTAAAAAATCAAAAATCAAAAAATTTCCAAAAAATCTTTAAAAAAATTAAAAAAATACAAAATATAAAAAAATTTCAATGGTCCACTGAGCCTTAAAATTTTTATCTAAGTTTGACTGTGGATATTTTAATTTTCGAGTTGGGTAATACTGGAACATCTTAAACAGCTGGCATTTTCATTATTCATGGTTGTGGTGTTTTTAATTGGATATCATTGTGATCAATCGTGTTTTGATAAGCAGCAGTTAGTCATCATTTACTGGTTTATAATTGCATAATGGGATTTTGTGTGACTCCATAAGGCACTAATTATAAAACGTGAAATCTACCCAGATTCAGAAACTCGTTACGGACCCTGACAGGTTCTAGCCGTGTCTCCCCGGATTTATCCTCTTCGTTCTACAGGGTCTACCTCCTTAGCCTCACATGTTTTAAAGAGAGAGATTGTGGGGATAAAGGTGATAAAATTTCTGGGCTTGTCAGTGTTGTCGCGGTGCATTGACAATTTGTGCGACAACATTTTTTGGCGCCGTTGCCGGGGATAGAATTTTTCTGTCCTTGGTCTTAACGACATTTTATAATCTTCTGATCTTGCATCGCCATTCATTAGCCTGTCGCAAGGGATCACGTTTTCTGGCGTCTTTCATCTTTTCATCGTCTTATCTTTCATCATATCTCTAATCATTCCATCATCGTATCTTTAGCACCTGGACATTTCGGTTGGCTTCTTGTTTAAGTGGCGACTCCATTTATTCATCTTTTTATTCCCAGACAATAATCCCCCTCTGATATCCATCTGCTATCTCTCGATTATTTCTCCTGTTTTAGAATTAGTTTCATGTTCAAGTGGCGACTCCATTTCTTTCATTTCTTACAAGAGTTCCTGCTAAGAAGTTCGCTTCTTGGGGACCTTTTGACTATTCTTGAACACGGATCTATTTCTAAAATCCTAAAAACGATATCATGGATGTTTTTGCCCTATGTAATTTTGCTAATATTCAAGGTTATCCCCATGATGTTCCTCAAATGGATAAATTACCTTCTTTTCAAGGATATGATGCAGTTAGTGTTAAATCTCATTTGTTTGCTTTCACTAATTGGTGGAATAGATTTGCAATTGCAAATAATAATTTCGATGATGTAAAGATGAAAACTTTTGTTCTTACTTTTGGCGAGGATGTTGCTGAAAGGGAAGATAGGCATTTGGTAAGAAAGATCAGTACCATAAAAAAGAAAGAAAATGAAACGACTGAAGAATTTAACAGGAGATTTAATGGTATTTTTAGAGAAATATCTCAAACTCATAAACCTCCTGATGGATCTCTTTTGAATTTTTACATTGATGCTTTTGATTCTGATACTTCATATGAGTTAAGGCGGGCTAAAACTGCAAATTATAAGGCTTGTCAATCTTTAGCTGAAGAGCTTGAAAAAGACAAAAGAGCATTTGGGAAGTCTGAAATTCCTGATTTTGATAGGGCTACAACTAAAAAACCTCTAGAAGATGATGATGACCCTATGAAAAGGTTAATGCAAAGGCTTGAAAGCATGGAGCTTAATCAAGCGAAATTGATCTCTGAGCATGCTAAAGAAATAAGTGTCGTACAGACTAGATTGGTCCAAATGGAAAGGGCTCAAACGCAGAATTCCCAACCTAGAAATAATAATGCTTTGCAGAAAAGAGGCCCATCTTATGAGCAGAGACCGACAAATCAACTTGAGTTTGCTAATCTTGTGGATGAAGCTCTGCCTTATTGTACAGCCTGTAATGATCTTCATGAAGAGGTTACTTGCCATGTTGTCAAAAGAATCATAGCTAGTAGAATGGAAGGGTCGAGCCATCAAATTAATGTTGTTGGTAAGGACTATCACATGCATATAGAAGATCATGAAAGTTATGTTAAGGAACCAGCTCAGATGATTAAGGATATGCAACCCAATCATACGCAAATCAATCTTCAAAATAAGATAACTTCCATGGAAGCAAGTCATGCACATGAAATAAATGTCATGGAAAACAAGTTAGAGATAATGGAAGTTAATCATTCTAATCAGATGTCCATCATGGAAGCAAGACACATCCAAGAAATGACTACCATGAAGGAAAATCACTTGTTGGAGATCAGTGCCATACATAAAAGGTTGGAAAAAATGGAAAAATTACATATACAAAAATTTCAGCCGAAATTTGATTATGAAGATTCATCAACAGACCATAAGACTTCTTGTCTGCTAAAGCCATTTCCATCTCATCACAGGGAGGTCACTTTTCCCATTAAGGAAGAATTAATTATGGTTTCAAAGGATGTTAAGAAAGACCAAGCTTATGTGTCACCATTGACAGAGTATATCCAGAATAATATTGGTCACGCTCCAGGTTCTTCATATATTTTGTACAAACATCTTCAAGATGAGGACAAGAAATCTACAGTGGTCTCATTGCTGACATCACAACCCATTCAGAAGAAGAGAAAGAAGCAAAAACGAAGAAGTAAGTGGTTTGATTCGTCTGATGGTCGAGAGCAGCTTGACATTCAGATAAGACAGTGTCCTACAATTAGCAAGATTGGACATGGCACGTCTGAAAAGTAGCCCACAGACTTGCCTGAACGCAGGGAAATGATCAGCATGCACTATATTGAGCACATCTGATGCCACAGGGCATCCTTTGTATTGTATCTCTAACCTTACACCTTGTTATTTCAGCATTTCATTTTGCAATTAGAGTAAATTTACTTTCATGTTAAGTAGAATAATAAATGTTAGAAGAGATTTTATTTTTCATGAGCTTAATGTTTTTTGGATGGACGCTACTTATGTAATCTTGTGTGTTGCTTGGATTCAGATTATGGATTCTCACATTCCTTCGATGAAGCAGCGTGTCCCCAAGTAGAGCCAGATGTGACCACACTTTGTCAATGACCCCATGTTAGTGACACCCCCATTTTTTCAAATGGGTTTCTCTGTTCGACGGGTTGCGCCATTCGCATTCCATCATCATCATCGGGCCGACGCTTTGAAAATGATGTAAACCCATTCTGCATATTTATGATGTAAATGATCTAAGTAAGACCATCAATGTATGTAACAACCTAAGTAAGCCTAGTATGTTGGTGACGATTTCTACCCTAGGAGGTTTTTTGTCTCAATTCCATTCACGAAAGTGTCTACAGTAGTTTTTCCTCCACCTGCCCCAAAGCTAGGGTGGATTTTATCATCAAGATACTAAGTGAGTCCTAGTGTTCCTCTATGGAGTCCCTAAGAAGTTTCAACTACTTGGTCTACTAGATCATGTTTTGAGTCGCAGAATTGGGTATTTATTTGAGGGTCTATGCGGGGTTTTCCCCCTTCATGTATGTAAATGTATTATCTCATGTAAAAGAGGTTTGAAAAATAATTATAATCCCCTTCTGTCAATTAATTAATTTTTCTCGGGTCAATTAATTAATAAAATCAAACCAGAATTTAATTAATTTAGGGTCCTAAATTAGGATTAAATCTTAAAGCGCAAATTTGTGGTCCTGAAAATCATTTTGATGCCCCGTGCCAAGGGAATATTGAGAATTTTAAGGAATATTGGACCCTTGGGCCTTGGTGGTTAAGTCAAGGTCAAAATTTTGGGGTAATTAACTCAAAAATAATACTTTTGAGTTAATTAAAATTGAATTAAATGATAAATTCGTTTTTTTCCCAAAATTTTAATTTCAACGCTCCAGATTAAAAGATAATTAAATCTTTTGGATGGTTGAGATTATTTTGACGAGGATCATCCAAACTAGCCGTTAGAGATCTTGTCCTATAAATTTAGAGGTCTTTCTCATTTTTGAGTTATCCGATCTGAGGATCGTGCACTTGCTCTTAGAAGCTCTTGTAAACTTTTTTTGAGGAATAAAGCATAAAGACTTTGGGGTTACAAATCTGGATGTTCCTTCTCAGATCTATGTGGTGAATTGTCTCTAAAACTATCGACTTCTCGCTACTTGGTTTCTTGAATTTTATGGTTGATGGCCTCATGGAAAAAGTGGATTAACTGCATATAGGCCCTCATGCACTCGGGGTTTATAAAATAACAATTTTGATTTTCTCCCCCAGTTTAACCTTTGTGTTTTCTTAAATCTCTATCATCTAAAGTTCGCATCTAAGTGTACAGAGAAATTTCTTTTAAAGATTGGGCGTCTCTGGGGGAAGTCTTCTCGGTTGGACTACACCGACTCTCACAAATCATAACCGATAAGCTCTTTATTTGTTAAATTCCGGATCTATCTTACGATATTTGTGATTTTGCAGGGTTTCGAAGGCTTGTGCCTCTCACTAAAAATTTTAAACTTCTGAAAATTGTGCTAAAAGGATTCAGATCTGACCTTGAGGGTTTTAAATTGTAAATTAGTAGTAAATTTGTAAATTTCTCAGGATTGTCAGGGTTTAATCATTAAATTGGTGTGTATATCTGCGGATCTGACTGATTGTTGTAGGTTACAGGTTCAAATCGAAATTTTTTTTTTTAAAAGATCTAAGGCAGATCTGGCTTCCCAAGGCCAGATTTGGCCTCAGAACTGCCACTGTGGGCAAAATCTGGACCATATTTGATTACAGGAGCATGAAATCTGAGTTTAATTGAGGAAATTTCTGAATTCGTGGGAAATTTTTATGTGTACTGGGTTTATCAAGATTATTTTGCCTCTGCAAAATCATTGTCAAACTCTCTGCTGCAGCCTTTCCTCCTGCCGTCCAACATTTCTCCACGTTGCCTTCCATTCCGTTGTCCCTTATCCTCTCCATCGATTCTTCTACCCTCGAATCACCTTCTCTGTTGCATCCGCCCTCATTTCCTTTGCAAATCGAACCCTTCCTCCTATTCAGTCGACCTCGTCCTGCCGGCATTCATCTCCTCTCTGCAAATCAATTCGTCCCTCGCCCGTCTTCTCCTCCATTAGCTCTCCGTCCATCAAGTTGCTTGCAACAAACGCACGCCGCATCTCACAACTCCTTTCACGCTGCCTTGACTTGTATCATTTTCTCGTCGTCGAGTTTTTTTTCACGCCGTCCTCTATCCCGTCGACCTGCAAAGAAAAATCAAAACACAAACGATAAACCACCAATGAAATAAAAATACAAAGTATAAAATCGTGTTAGATTTTTTTACCCGGCATTTTTTGATTGATTTCTTTTTTAACGCGTTAGCATAGGGTTAGGAAATCAGTTTCGATTTATTTGTTTATGTAGGCTTTGTCTTAAACGTAGTTTTGATTTTTTTCATTTTTTTTTATTTCATTAATGTAGGTTTAAAACTTTTCGTTGGGTTAGACTTTGTTAGATTCGTTTTTAGGTAGGTTTCATTTAGTTTAGTTTTAAATTGTGTAACTTGTAGTTTTAATTTAAGACTTTCAGTTTTAAATTTTCATTTTAGATTTCGATTTTAATCTTTAGATTAGTTTTAGATTTTTTGTGGTGGTTAGTTTAGATTTTATTTAGACTTAACTTTTTAAATTCTTAGTTTTAATTTATATTTGGTGTATAGTTTTAATAATTTTTTTTTTTTTTTTTTTTAAGATTTCTTTTTAGTTTTAGATTTAAGTTTTAACTTAGATTTAAATTTTCTAATTTTAGATTCAAAAAATATTAAAAAATCAAAAATTTAAAAATTTTCAAAAATCCTAAAAAAAAAATTTAAAAATTTAAAAATATAAATTTTCTAATTTTTCAATGGTCCACTAAGCCTTAAAATTTTTATCTAAGTTTGACTGTGGATATTTTAATGTTTGAGTTGGGTAATACTGGAACATCTTAATTTTGGAACATCTTAAACCGCTGGCATTTTCATTATTCATGATTGTGGTGTTTTTAATTGGATATCATCGTAATCAATCGTGGTTTAATAAGCAGCAGTTAGTCATCATTTACTGGTTTATAATTGCATAATGGGATTTTGTATGACTCCATAAGGCACTGATCATAAACCTGAAATCTAATCTAAATCTGTGAAATCCTGTTAATTTTATCCTGTATTTGGTGTTCTAGCTGTGTCTCCTGGATTTATCCTTCATTTCAAATAGGGTCTACCTCCCTTAGCCTGCAAGGAGACAGCTTAAAGAGAGAGATTGGGGATAAAGGTGACAGCCCCCAGTCTGAGCCATTGTCGCGGTGCCTTGACAATTTGTGCGACAACAGGACCCTAAGTCTAAACTTAGGAAATTAAAATAATTGAAGGATATTAATGAAAACAGTGTGTGAATCTTCTAGAAAAGACAGAGATCAAGTCAAGTTAATCTTAGTTGTTGATTAACGATTTAATCTTGGGCATTGAAGTCTCAACAAGAAGATTATAAGGACTTGATGGGGCATTTGGAAGACACACCGAGAGACAGAGTCTAGAGATTGAATTTCTCAAGTGAGCAGTGCTTAGGAGAAGTTAGATCGAGAGGGTTCTTACAAAGAGGGTCAGTGATATATCCGGGTGGAGATTTTCCTGAGCCTGGAATACATCATAGAGGAGACCAAAAGCAGTACGCAGAGAGGTAGTGTAGCAGCTACGCAAAGCCAACAGAGGCAGCGTTGCAGCCTTGAGGAGATCTGTGATTTAGCTAAGGATCAATCAGATCTAGGGTCGGAGTGGCAGGGTGTGACAACGGAAGGGCCAAAGATTAGTATCCAGCCAGCAAGGAGAGGTGACGCAGTCCCCACAATGAGTGATGCAGAGACTACGCAGAGGCAGCGTAGAGCTCATCAGCTCAGTGTTTGGCCAGTTCATATTTTTCCAATGTCAGTGTGAGGTAATCCTCACAAGCTCTTTGTCAATCAGATTCTCTATGTGGATGGCCAGTAAGGAATCACAGATTGTATTCATATCTTCTGCATAATAATACAAACCCTCAGTTGTTGAATTGGTTTTCCGGCTTTGGGTTTTTCCGGGGACATTAGTCCAAAAATAATGGTGTTGTGTGTCTATTGTTTATTCTAGCTCAGATCTTGTTTCCACACTTATTTATTTTCCGTGTTTTAATGTTGTGAAGGTTGTAGTGTATGGGTTTCAATATTTAACATAGAACACGGTAAATAATTTTTCAGTAATTAACAAATAGAAGAATTTTCATCAGTTGCTGCAGTAGGATTCCGAGTAGCAGAATTTTCACAGAGATGATGAGTTCGGGAGACACCATTGAATGTCCTAGCAACTTGGTTAAGGATAAGAAAGTTTAATTATTTAGCACAAATTGATTAGATTTTAGGATTTTTTAAGTGTGAGATTAGTGCCTTTACAAATTATTTACTTGCACAATATAGGTTGAATTCCAAGTTACTGGATGAACTGTTACCGCTAGGATAAAAAAATAACTATCCCATATGGCAACACCTAAAACTAAATGAGATGCAGGCTCTTGGTCAATTTTAGTTGGAATGCCTATTCTAGGTGAGACCCCTCAATTCAGTCGTCTTTTAGCAAGTCTCGCAAGAAGGTTGTAGAAATAAGTCCAAAGGAAGGAGGCTAAGGCCTCTTTAACGATACCTCTCGTGGAATTCTAATGACCCAAGTGCCTGTTACCCACCACTTCGTGGGTGATATCCCTAGGAGAAAAATTTTCTCCATGATGTACCTCAGTCGGTACCCAGTAGCCCCTTGCAGCCCTCAACTAGCTCCTTGTGCTATTTTTCCGCCACTTGAGGCAGCCATGTGGTCCCTCACCCATCTGTATTGATCGTATGTTGGAAGGTGGGCCTCCCCAACCTAAAGGTGTATCTTGTCATTTGGTAATTGAGTATTGGGTTTGTTTATCATGGACGTTTCTAGGTATGGATTAATGGAGGGATTCAGTAGAAAGAGTGGGCTTAGATTGTGCTTTTGTCTCTTTAACTTCTTTTGGGGTGCTACCCTTGGATTTTAGTCCTGTGGGATCTCCTTTACTGACCATTTGGTTTTAGGGTGGTACTACTTGGGAAACCCTGACTTTGGTTGCGTGGTCCTAATGTCGCCCGGATTGTACAGGCACCGCGACAATGCTCAGGACGAGGGTTATAACTCTGATCCCCCCCCACTCCGTTCTAGCTGTCTCCCAACAGCAGGCTATGGGAGGTAGTCCATATGGAATGAAGTGGAGGAAAGCAAGTTGAGAATCAACTTACTTGGGAGACACAGATGAGTGGCCTAGCCACTTGTTTGAAATTAAGCAAGATTATGATTTAATTAGCTTTTTAATTTATGAGACCAGTGCCTTAATGGGGTCAAAAATTCTTTCCTTTTACAAATTGGAACCAAATGACCGGATAGACACCCGCTTCTTGAATGATTGACTAACCTATATGATATGAAAATCCTAGGACCTAGGTGAGATGCAGTGATCATGATAAATTTTAGTTAGATGCCTAGTCTAAGTGTAACCTTCTTCTAATTATTTAAGTTGGGCTCCAAGGTAGGTTGTGGGAAGGAGGCCAACAGGAAGCAGGCTAGGGCCTAATTAATGATACCTTCTGTTGTGCTCCTATCACCCGATGCCTCCGGTGCTACAGAGACTGTGGCTCTGACCACTGCAAGGTCACCTTGTTAACCACTGAAGAGTTGTCGAGGCCCCTCGAGCTAGATAAGAAGGGTTTCCCTATTATCTCTATCAACCTAGCTTATGCTAAGAGGTAAATTATTAATGCAAGTCTAGATACTAGAATGTCAGTGCAAGAGACTATGAGTGAGATTGTTATCTTGAATTAAGATTGGTTAAGTTACTTAAGTACTTGTATGAGATTTATCTTAAGAGTACTTAACAATGTTGTGATGCAATATTTAACAAGAAAAGTTTCAAGAGATATGCGTGTAAACTTCAAGTAAACAATTCTATTCACCAATTACACCAGATGTTATGCCAAACCATGCGATCAACAAAATTTAGCTAATTTCAGATTTATGACAGTTTATATCAGCAATAAATATTCAGAAAATTTAGACTTGATCAATGCTAAACCAATAATGCTTATGTTTTTCCAAGATCACAAAGATATGTCATTTTGCCAAAACAACTTGATTTACTTAAAACATGTATGTTAGCGTTTTCAAGATGTATTATGCAGCAAAATTTCAGATCTGAAATATAAATTGCAGTTGTAAGTTAACCCACAGATCAGCAAACAATGATATCGGCACCAATGCCCAAAATTGCCTAAAAATAGTAAAAATTGCCAAACTTGAGAAAATATCAATTTTAGGAGTTTTTAAGGCTTAAGTAAGAAAATTTCAGATCTGATATGTTAACTTCAGTGGTGAAACAGTGACAGATCAGCAAGATAAAATTTCCCAAAAATAGATAACCAACATTTCCAAAAATGACAAAATTGCACTAGAATTTGAAAATTCCAATTTTAGGGCTTTAGGAGAGTTTACAGCAACAATTTTCAAATCCGATGAGTTTATGGCAGCAGTAAGTTAATGACAGAACAACGAGCTAAAAATACTGAAGATGGCCCCCACAATGTCTAAAAATAGTAATTTTTGCCCAAAAACTGAAAATTTATATTTTTTAGACCTTAATTAGGATGTGATTCAGAAATGCTCAGATCTGATTGTTTACAATTATGCAGAAATTTTCAGCAAGCTAAAATATCAGATTTAGGTCAATCTAGAAATTCCCAAGTGGCCAAAAATTGCGAAGATGAAAATTTTGCAATTTTGAAGAGTTTTGACCATATAGAATTTAATTTTAGTTCCTAATTATTTTTGTTTTTCTTGCTGTAATAAAATTGCAAAAAATATGGTTTAGAGATCAAACCATAGGCCAAAGGCCTTGAAGATCCCACTGTTGAAATTTGTTGAAACTTTGAGATGATGTTGCCGTTTGCTAAATATGAATTTTGAGACCTTATTCTTGCAAATCGACCAAGTATTCAGCCCTAACACTTCAGATTAGGGTTCCAAGTCAAATATGGGTCAAAAGAGGCCAAGAAATGGAGACCAAGGTCACGGGAGTGGAATTTGAGGGGATAAAAGAACTAGAAGGATAGATCGGGCCACAAGGAGGAGGAATATGGCCTCAAAAGGCCAACGCTTTGCCTAGTGAGGTTAGCGTTGGGAAAAAGAGGGTTCTAGGGGCTAAGACAAGGCCTAAGGCCTAGGGCCTAGGGCCTAGAGGCTCGAAAAAGGAGTTGCAAGCCCTTAGAGGGTTGCAGCCAAGGAAGAGGGAGAGGGAGAGTTGAGGGAGGAGGCCGAGAGGAGAGGGGAGGCCTAGGAGATGAGGAGGAGGGAGGTTGAGGCTCTAAACCCTACGGCAAGGCCTAGAGAGGCCCTAAATCAAGACACAAAGGGCAAGGAGGGTTGATGCAGGCTAAGAGAGGGAGACGTTGGGCCTGGAAGAGGTAGATCCGGGCCTAGAAACCCTTAAACTCTGAAACCCTTGCTCCAAATTTTTTTTATGCTTCAGCTTCTTTGATTTTCGAAAATTTTGTCGTGGGAAACCTGCAAAAAATTCCAAAAGACTAGATCTTACCCTCAAGGGCCTAGATCTAGCTCTCCTTCCACTTGACTCCTTGATTTAACCAGCGAAAATGAAACTAGAAACTCCCAAACCCCAATATATACAAAAATAGATCTAAAACCCCAACCCAAGTTAGAAAAATAGCTTACAATTTAAATTTACAATTCTATTTACAAAATATACATGGGTTTTCAAAATGGGTTTTGAGAAAATAATTTTATAATATTTTTTAACTTGAAAGAATGGCTAAAACACTTCAGAAAAATTAGTGATCACTATAGCCCAAGCAAAGATTAAATCCACCCCATAAAAACTAGAGATCCAAGCAAAGTAACCCTTGCCCACAGTCTATGAACTTGGAGACCAAGGATTGAGTACATGCAAACACTATGTATTATCTCAAAATAAGAATCATAAAGCACCACCTAGGAAGCTCGTAGTCAATACATACCACAGATCAACAAAACAAGAACACCTTGAGTTGCACCCCAAAGTCTTTTATTATGGTAGAAAAAATAGTTCTCAGTGGGACAATAGTTTACACAATGCTTCAGAAGCAATTCTAGCCAGAGATCAAGTTTTTCTTATTTCTATCACTTTCATAATGACTAGAGACTCAAATGTCTCTCTAATTTATAGATAAATCCTCCAAGTGAAAAAATGGCTAGTTTATTTGATCCTTGTCAAAATAATCTTGGTCGTTGATAAACACTTCAAGATCTTTTAATCTTGGCCCTTGATTTTTATTTTTGAGGAAATTCCAAAATTATCATTTAACTCCACATTAATTAGCTCAAAATTAGTTATTTTGGGCTTATTTTCTCAAAATTTTGATTTTGACTTAACCACTAAGGACCAAGGGTCCAAATTTTCTTGAAATATACAATATTCCCTTGATGGAGGACCTTTAAAAATTGATTCTTTTAAGACCCACGAATTTTTCCACTTGGAGAATTAATTTTCCTAAGACACACTAACTTGAGAATAATTTATTAATTTTCTAGCTTAGGATTTTATTTTATTTTGCTAGAGAAATTAATTAACTTACATATGAGGATTTAATTACTTTTCCAACCCTCATTTGCATAAGATTTTATATTTTACACCCATGAAGGGAAAACACACATTTGTATAGACCCTCAATAGACACAACCCATCTGCGACACATTATGATCTAGTATACCAAGTGATTTGTAATAAAATAACTAAGCCAAACAGCTTAAATTATTCCCAAACCATTTTTACATTAGACTCAAATAAAACACTATGACTCATCTAGGATCTTGGTAATAAATTCCACTCTAGCTTTTGGGTTATAAGATGGAGGGGAAAAACTCCTTTGATTCATCATGTCTAGAAACACAGGTAATCAGTGAGGTTAAAAAACCTCCTAGGATGAAATTCGTTGCCAAAATCACAGACTTACCTAGGTTGTTACATGGACTCAAGGATATATGTTGAAAAAAATAAAAGGCTGGCACTTCAACTTCCTTGGAACTTTGATATTTTGAGTGCAATAGGTCCCGCTCCTTTATCCACATATACTACTCCCCTTCCATTCACTATACCCCCATTCATCATTTCTGCCACCTGGGTCCACATTGCCTCTCTAGGTCCACATAGGGTTGGCCTCCCCATTCTCTTGCCCCCACCTTGAGTCATGCTTGGAACGATGCCTAGGAGGTTGAAGCAGCTAACAGAAAATTAAAAGCATAAATGGCCACATTCAAAAAGAAAATGTACCAAAAAATGCAACAGATGGTCGGGACAAACATAATTAGCACGTGGGCAAAAGCCAATACATGAGCTCTACCCCATACCCATGACCATCACCCTGGTTCCATAGGCCCTAGCTGAGCCTCCTTTATCATTCAGGAACCCATGATTGTCCCAATCTCTAGAGGGCAATGAACCATCCTACCAAAAAGGGGGGTAAACATTGTTATATCTTACACATCATGCTCTTATCCTTTGAGCCCCGAGCAGTTAATCAAAGAAAAATCATAAAAAGAAAAATCTATACAAAGAAGGTGGAAAAATCAAGGTCGGGGAACCTCGTGTACCACGATTGCTCCCTCCTACACATTACATACCCAGATGTGGGCTTCCCTTTCTCTAGCTACCCTTGTGCCCCGATATGTGGCCCAGGATTGCCCCTATCATTCCCTATTCGATTTCACCTACTTATCACATGCCAACACCATTTGAGGGATATACCTTGGACATACTATCCCCTCTAAAGGTAGAAACCACCTAATAAGGTACTTGGCTAACCCCCTTTGGAGCTTGGAAACATTATCACATGCCAAAGCTCACTATGGAAGGGCATGCCATTATGAAGTGTCCACTTATTGTCCATGGTTTGTGAGCTCTTTTACCCGATTACTTTAATGACTTGTTGTACTGGAAGACTAGGGGACGCACTGGATCTTATGCAAGATTGGAGATGGTGTCTATTTGGGTTTGGTCACCCTATACGAGGTCCTAACCCTCTAGAGGGTTACATTGGCACATATAGGGTGTGTATAGAGAGAAATGGGCCTCCACAGCAGTAAACAGTACTCCATGGATCCCCAGAGATGTTCAGAGATTGCTAGCGATCCACCTTTTGGACAAGGAAGATACATTTGGTACATTATGTCCCGCAGTCCCCACAGGTGCACCACATGCTTGGCAGGTGTCCTGGGACTTGTACGATGACATGGAAGCATTCATTCCATCATCCGAGCCCTTATAGATGATCTACAAGAAACTTTGACTCATATGGAGACCCATGAGGTCATTGGTGTGCACCCCACATCCACTAGGAACACCACAGGTTTATTGTTTGGAGAGCAAGGGGTCACCCCCTTGTCCATCACTTTTGAGAATTTTATTCATCATTATGGCACTTATGGACCTCATCAGGCCTCTTCGAGGGCCTTATGACATGCATATATTATTATTTGACCTCTTGAGAGGCTTATTATTTCATTTGTGAGCTAGTTTGGTGGGCTTGTCACCAAATGTTAGTTGATTTGCACATTAATTTTTTTTAGGGGCTAATGTAGGCCCATTAGGCAATTCAAACTCTAATTGGTGTATAAATAGGAGTTGGATGGATTCATTTGTATCATCACTTAGATTGGGATCTCTCTCTCCTTAGAGAATTTCACATTTTTTCCTTGGTGGATATTTTTGGAAGATGGATGAATTTTGATGTATGGATTGGGTTCTTTTCTATCTTGGAGCTTCTTATATTGCAAATGTGATGTTGGTTGGATATATTCTCTAACATGTAAGTGTAAATTTAACGCTATTTTTTATGTTGATGCATCCATTGGAACTTCACTATTATTAGGGCTAATTGCTACATGTGTTTAATGTGGAATTATGTTTCCATTTAGCTCATCTATGTATGGGCCATATTGGATGAATGAAATGTCCTAGAGATCCTATTATCTTGAAGATCCTTCACCATTTGTAACAAAGTATAAATTATTCAAAGTCACTCTTCTTCTCTTGCCTTTAACATTGGACGAAGTTGACTTTTGGAACCTCCTTGAGCGAGAAACAAAATCTGTCTTCACAATTCTCCTTGACTCCATATCCCCAAGAGGAATGAGGCACTATTACATCAAAGGGTGATCATTCCAACCACTTTTTCACCTTTTTCCTCCCTTTCCTAGGTATAGCCTCATAAGGTCTCCTAGGGCATCAATTTCCCGAGAAATTGACCATAGAAAAACTTCGATCTCCTAGGTACAACTGCGCTGGTGGGTCCCCTAGCTCTCCTCCGAATTTGAAAGAAATCCGACGATGGAATCTCGGGATATCCCATGCCCTAGCTCTAGGACCAAGTTTTTCCCTAGTGTTCCCAAGGCTAGTACCTAATAGGATCAATTTGACATATTTGGGTGAAAATTCTTGTTTGATCCTTCCCCCTCACCTTGTTCAGGTTAAGAATATCTTTGGTTGCTAAAATCCATCCCCTAACTAGGCCGGGTCCACTTGGCCTCATGTGGTCCCACCTTTCGCCAAAGACAATTCATCAAGGACAACTCGAGAATCCAAGTTCTATAAGGATTTCAGGGATTGGGAACCCCTTTACAAGTCATATTCTTCTCCCTCAACCCTCTCCCTAGAAAATCAATTTCCCTGCTTAAAAGGCAAGCAAGCTCCACTCTTCATCCTATCCTAGGGAAAGGGTCTAAGGGGTCACCTCTCATAATATTTGTTGATATATCCTCTATAAGTGACTTCCTGATAACATCGGGTCTCCTCCCATCAATGAAAGTCTACAAAGAACAGGGAGCATTGGTTGTGGTGACAGTGGGCTAAGTCTCCATCGTTTCCCTTAACCTAGCAGTTGCCCTCATAGGAACCCCTTTAGGTCCCCTGCTCATTTGAGTGGTAACAATGCCTCTATTCCTACAAGGGATTTTCCACAAGAGAACTGCAAGGTCACTTGTTTTAGCCCTAGTGCAACGGTCAAGGGTCACAAGCCAATAGAGAAGGGTGGTCTTGTTGCACTCACTTTTGTCAAAGTTCAAAAAATGTAGATGTACCAAATTTTTTCATAGGATCGGATGATCAATCAATAGTTTATTGATTCACTGTAAACCCATTCTGCAAATTTTTAATGTAAATGATGTTAGTAAGACTGTGAATGTATGTAGCAACCTAGGTAAGCATATTATTTTGGCGAAAATTTCATCCTAGGAGGTTTTTCGTCTCACTGATTTATTTGTGTTTTTAAATATGGTTGGTTGGCGGAGTTTTTCCTTCCAACCTCGTGCCAAAACTAGGGTGGAATTCTTTGTAAAAGTCTTAGGTGAGTCCTACTGTTTTAGTTGAGTCTTATGTAAAAGTGATTTCGGAATAATTTAAGCTAGTTGGCTAAATTATTTTATTACAAATCACTTGGTCTACTAGATCATATTGTGTCGCAGAATGGGGTATGTAATTTGACAGTCTAAGCCGAATGGGTATTCCCCCTTTGAGGGTTGAATTGTAAAAATATTATGTAAAAAATATTTTAGTGCATGTTCCCTCATACTTAGACACTATGGCTAAAATATTAGAGGGCGTAAATGTTGAGAAATCTAGGGCATAGAGATTAAGTGATTTCTCTTCTATTAGTAACTGCTTGTGAGCGTTGTTTAATTCTTTAGATTAGGATCTTCTTTCACTTAGGTTATTAGTGTTCTTCTTCATCAAACAGCGATCAATGCATAAACCATAAAGAGACAAGAGACACAAAATATAGGCTATCAGCCAGGGCACAAACCTCTCACTCTTTGAGAGGAAAACCCAAACAAAATATTCTTATAGAGATACTAATTGACGAATACCAAGACCATGACCCTTGACCTACTTGCCACTCCAAGACCAAGACACAATCTCTTGTTTCAGTTCTATGGCAGACTTAATACTTCAGTTCAATGACATCCTCACCATGCTTCAATCTTGAGGCAAACTTACTCTTGTTTTGATCCTGTAACGAGCTTATAACAGACTTGTACTTCGGCCCTATAATGGTATAGTGTCAAAACTTCAATTCTGTGGTAGCCATGATTTCAGTTTCTGAGCCATCATATAAATCTTTGTCTTCAAACTTCGATCTCTTCTATACTGTGGCTTCACCGAACTTCTTCACTGAAAATTCCACGAATTTTTTCTTTGAAATAATCCGAACTTTATCTCTCTGAAATTAGCACCGAAATCCTTATCTTTGTGATAGCATCATACTTTTATTCTGCAATAGAACCGAGCTTATGTCTTTGCAACAAGGACCGAACTATATCTCTGCAATAGGACCTAACTAGATCTCTGCAATAGGACCGAACATGTGTCTCTGCAATAGGACCGAACTCTATCTATGAGATTGCCGAACTGTTGCAACTAAGCTTCAGACTTCGCACTTTCTTGACTGCTCTTTCTCAGCTCCTTATTTTGTTGTACTTCGCACTTTTTGCTTCAGACCAGATCACTGAAATTTTGTGTCTAAATGAAATTCAGAAAACCCTATTTATAGTGGTTTTCCTCTATAATAAGCCGATTTGAATAGGGTGAGTTGACATTACTGTTTGGAGGAGTTAATTAATTCTATTTGAATCCAACTTGAAGAGGGATACCTTATGCTTGTCTTGGAGGGCTACTTGACATTTCTATTGACTCATACATACATGTAATATGCCCAAGAAGGGTCCTTCATACATGACATAGACTCAAATTTAATTTTATGACTAGATGACTCAATCCTAAAGGCTCACAATGGGAGCCATTACTAAAATAAAATTCCTTGCTCATGAAACCCATAAGACGAGCATTACAATAATTTTATTTTTCTTTCTTTTCATCAATTACATAAAATCACAATTACACGTCATTATGAAGACTGAACCTAGTTACTTTTCAACACTCCCTCTTAACTAGGGAGGTATTCATAGTAGTACTTGATCATTCTCAATTTGAAGAATTTCTCATAAGAAGAATCAGATTGGTAACCCATCTGTATAGCATCATATCTGTTATCACTTCCCCTCGCTTCCCAAGGCTGAGAATGGAACTGAAGGAAGGTAACCACAAACCAACCTTTAAGTTAGCCCTACCAAAACCAAAGAGGGCTCTCTCAATGTCACTTGGTAGCCAAAGAGATGACTGGATATAATGATCTTAGGCTAGTTATGATGCTCAGTAGATTAGGGTTTTTATTTGTTTGAAGTTTTGCTGGATAGGAATGGCAGTCAAGGAACTAGGTCTAGGGTTTAAGTCTGATTTCAAAGGTTAGGTTGCAAAGACAAGGATGAGGCCAGGTAGGTAAACTTAGGAGCATACTTAATTTTTCATTGTGTATAGGGTGAACAGAGAGAGAGTCAGAATGAGCATTAAAATGAATTCAGTCATCAGAAGAGCAAAGACATGTTCATGTAAATCTTATTAAAACAGAGCACGGAAAGCATGATTTCTATCTATATACTGATAGGATTAACATATAGAAGCATATATGCGAAAAAAAAAAAAAAAAATAATATATATATATATATATAGCATTCAACTTGATAAAATTACAGAGAAAAACAAATGCTCAAAGGCATACCACTGGAGTCTCAACACTATTTATGCAACACTGTGTTTGATTTCATTAAAAACAAAAGCTTGTACAATAGCTCCACTGCAAATAACAACTATCCAACCCTTCAAATGGCTTGAGTTGGACTACATATAGGAAAATAAAAGTCATGACACCTCATAAGGTTGAAATCCTATCCAAAAGGCATCATAATTACATCAGATGAGTCACTTCCTAGAATCTAGAGAAGTTAGAAACTATTCCCTAAAATGTAGCTAAAGACTAGGAGTGTGTGTTGTTGAGTTTTTTGAGTGTTGGGGTAGCATCGGTTGTGCTCTAGCTCCCAAACATTGTGGAGGGACTACAGTACATGAGATCTCCAAGACACAGAAAGGGATTTGGGAAATTCCATCCAGTTTAGGAGATAATTAATTAATTAATATTTTTAATTAAGAACCCTAAGTCTAACTTAGGAAAATTAAAATATTAAAGGTAATTAATTTAAACATGTGATGAAAATGACTTAAATCACACAAATCAAGATCTCTTTTAACCTTAGCCATCGATTCAAGATTAGATCATGGTCGTTGGTTTCCCAATGAGAAAGTATAAAGGAAAGGCATGGGGTCAGTTGGAGAACACACACACGAAGGCAGAGCACTGATACTAAGCTGGAATTCTAGGGCAGGTTTGCTAAGAATTTCCAGAAGTGTTTCAGCTGCAGCGAGGGGTAGTATTGGCTAAGGGGATGATCTGATCCCAGAGCCAAGAATCAGCAAGAGGCAGAGAGGCAGCAACAAGGATCTGCGCAAAGAAGCAGGGGAAGCAGCAGTAGCTGTGTAGCACAGAGGGCTTCAGCCGCTACACAGGCCCAAAAAGGGCAGCGCTGAGCCAGCAGGAGGCCCCCAGGGTTACAAAGAGGCCATCAGACGGCAGCATAGGGACTACGTCACCCAGTCTAGGGTTACACAACCCTCTCCAGGCCAGCACAGAGGCACATAGAGGCTAGTAGGGCCGACGTAGGCAGCGTTGGGGTTTCTAGAGGCAGAAAGTGGTTGATCCTGTTTGAGGGTGTGTATCAGTCAAGTTTTCAGTCTCCAAAACATCAGGGATTGTTGCAGATCTATTTTTTTCTATCTGGTTAACCAATAAGGTGCCCATATTTTTCGTATTCAGAAACTACTTAATAATATAAACCCTCCAGTAGCCAGAAGACCAATTTTCCCGCATTGGGTTTTTCCAGGGACAGTTGTCCAGAAAATCTTGTGTCACTATGTCTGTGTGCATGTATCCTTTTCTTAGATCTGAATCGATGAAGAACTGTTATGTGTTTAATGATGTTAATCTGAATTTTCAACATTAATAACTTAATTGAGTAGGAGAAGTATAACCAAATCTAACAGTACGATTTCTGCATAAAGTAATATTTAGGAATTTTCACATGTGTCTCCTTCATTAAATTACATGTTTCATCATCATAAGAGGCAAAAACAAACTCAAATACTCAAATGACAGCTCATGGGACAGATTAGCATCGAATTTTGAAGTTTTCCTGGCTTGACAATTGTTTGAAGGGAATCCAATGCAGAAACGTAGCGTCATTAGCAGAAGCGTCGTGCCTGTTCAAAAGTGATTTTGACCTACTTTAAAGCATCCAATTGCAAGTCTGAAGGTTTGGATGAGTAGCCCTATGTGTCTACTTTCCAATGCACCTTCAAAATTGAGAAAACACCTACAAGAAGACCTCCAAAACTTGATTTTCCCAACCTCACTCCAGAAGCGCCGCCCTTGGTCAAAAACATTGGCAAAAACATGAAAAAGAGGCATTTTTTTGGCTTTTTCTCCACAACCAAGGGGTGTCATGAAAAACTTGGACCTGATCTAGAATGTGCAAGTGAAATGGCATCCAACCATGTAAGCCATTCTTCATTTGAGTGCCCTGAGAGAAAGTGTCGCGCCGTTGTGCGACGCTTCTGTGGAGACCAAATTTCTAGAATTTCTCAAAAATCACCAAAAATGCTCAAAATGCTCAAAGTTTGGCAAAATTTGTTTTGTGACACCTGTGGATGATAGGCTAAATAGCCAAGGATGCTTCTGCAAGTAGGTCTAAGTTATCCTTCTCCTTGAGCTTCATTTGGGCTTCCTTAAGCTTTTTCTTCATTTGCTTGAGCCTAATTTGGGAGATTTTGTTTCTGGCGCAATAGTGATTTTCCATGTCTCTGGAGGTCATTATTCTTTTTGGCTTTCTTCAGAAGCTTTTCAAGATGTCCATTCACCCTGCCAAGCCAATACTCTCTATCCTGATTGATTTCATCAATAATTAATTCATCAAAAGTTTGCCAACCTATTTTAGGAGCTGATTCTCTTTCTTTCTGAAGCGTAGTCTTGAGACCTCTTGTCCTTGGTCTCCTTGCTTTTGTTTCAACTTCTGTATCCTCCAATTGATCATGATCTACCAGTTCTTTGCCTTTGCCTTTATCTGCCTCAATATGCACCTTTGGCTTGTCTTGGAGGAGTAGTTTCACTTTTAACTGTAGATTCTCTTGTTGTAAGAAGGTGATCTAAGAGTTTGCCATTGAGAAAATCTCCCTCAACACTAATATCTCCTCATCTTTATCCTTTATGATTTCCTCAGCTGACTTTTCCTTCACATGCTCTGCCATGTCAACCTCTAGGGGTGCTTGTTCATCATGCTACTACAAAGGTGACTCGCCATCATGACTAGGTGGCTACTCTACTGTTTGTCTTTGCTCAAGAGTAGCTTCAGGTGAAAATACATCTTTAATGGTCTTAGGAGCAAAAACCATCCTCTTACCCTTCTCATATGTTTGAGTGATCTCAACCCTAGGCGCTTTTGAAACCTCTGCGTGCCTGCTTGAAGAGCCAACTTCCTTTGGTTGTGTTGATGCTGATGATGTCCTATGAACAATAGGTGGACTAGTAGCAAGTGTTGATGCTACTTTCTCCATGAAAGTTTCCCAAGTCATATTGTTCGCTGAGAGTTGGTGCAAAACAACCAGCTTGACCAAACCATGGTGGCATAAACTAGGATGATGACTTTTACCTTTTCTCTGTACCTTTTCCACCATCTTGACCAAACTCCTGAATAAATAGTTAGACAAATTGAGTGATTTGGTGGCTGTGAAGTGCATCAGTAACCTGACATGGTATTGGTACAGTCTTGAAAATCTCCCTTCGCATGTAAAATATTTCATGATTAGCTTCATTAATGGAGCATACTTATGAAGTAAATGCCTGAAAGGGAAAACATGTTTCAGGTTCATCTCTGCAATGAGGTTTTAGGAACAATGGGTAGTTCTCAAGGTCCAATTCCATGCCTTTGAACTAGACTTCTCCTTCATTTGGAATACCTGTTGTTGAAGTGATGGCATCTGCTAATAGAGTGAATTCAATGCCAACTATGATGACCTTGTCTCTATTGAAGTTAGTGGCAAAAAGGTTGGTCAATTGAGTATGACAACCTACCTCCATGATTCTCTCACAAAATCGCAAACATCCATTGTTTTCAAAACATCTCTTGTCATAAGGGGAAGCATTGAGTTCTTGCAAAGTGGATGGCTCAAACCTGGAATTGTGGCCTCCTTGTGAACCTTCTTTTCACTCTCCATAGTGCTTGTGAACAGGATGAAACCCTAGCTAGATGAAGTGGGTAGGGACAGTGAATTTGGTATATGAATAGGGTGACTTTAGGGGCTGTGATGAGGTATAAGGAAGTTTAGGAAAATTCCCCAAAAAATTGAGGCAGGGTCATGTGTTAGCTTTAGGCTACAAGTGAAATTTCTTGAAATAGGTATGAGGAGATGGACCAAAATGTGAAAACACAGGGATTTTCTAGTTTTCCTGTGGAAATGTAGTGGGAAATTAGGCTTTTGATGGAAACAATGGTAGAGAGGGTTGTGAGTGATAGGGGGTGTTAGTGTAGGGTCTGTGGAGGATATGTGAAGGTTTTTAGATGGTGGGATGAGGGTTTTTAATCACTGAAAACAATCAAGAATGGGAGGCCCTAAAAACGTAGTGGAGCAAAACCCTTGTTGAGAATTTGGAGGGCCGTGACTAATTCAAATTCTCTTCTTGATAATTACTTGTGAGCTTACTTGATTTACTTATGTCTTCTCTTTTTAGTTTATTTAGTCTTTCATCAAGTCAATTACCAAAATACAAGAGACACAAAATTAAGCTCTTCGAACCAAGGCAAAACCTCTCCCTCTTGGAGAGGAAAACCCATGAGAAATTCTTCTTATAGACTTTCAGATGACAAGTACCATGACCAAGATTTAGACCCTTGACCTATGTATGCTTCCAAGACCTTGTCACTGCTTCTTGTTGACCTCCAACGTTGATCCTTCTTTTTTGCACCAATCTGCATTGTCCTACACCAACACTAGAGAGATTGGTCTCTAGATCTATCTTTCTCGGTTACTCAACCACTTCCTTTCCACACACTTGTTTCTATGTAGTAGCCAAGGTCACTCGAGACCCTTTTTCTTCACGTCTTTGAAACTTCTTCACTCAGATATACTACCTCTTTTTTTATGTATTGTAGATCAAGAAGGTAAATCACAGGTTTACCTTCCTTCCTTTCTCTCATCCCATTACTGTTTCTCAACTTAATCCCTTTGTATTATAGTCCAAAGAGCTCACCTATGCTGCTTTCTACTTCATACTGGTTCGTATATTCCTTTAGATAGATCTGCATATTTATACAGTACTTTAACATAGTCAACTACTGCCTTGACTTCGCATTCATTTCAGGATACATCATGGTGTGATATGTTGTGATATATCCGCACTTCTTTAAGCCCGTAGTGGTTCCAGACCTGTAGTCCACATTCAAACATAGATTTATCCGAACTGATCCTTTCGTTCAGCTTTAGGTCAATCCACATTCCATTCCAGACTTATTTGCACTCCTTTCTATAGTCTGAACACCTCAGATTCATTACCGAATTACTTACTCAAATGACAGCAGAGCTTCATGTATATATAGTCTTAATGACCCT
The DNA here is from genome assembly GCA_034641835.2 of Pinus albicaulis. Taxonomy (NCBI): domain Eukaryota; kingdom Viridiplantae; phylum Streptophyta; class Pinopsida; order Pinales; family Pinaceae; genus Pinus; species Pinus albicaulis. Next base: position 215,432,514 of record CM076578.1, on the reverse strand, counting down.
ATTTTAGGCCGACCCTTCAAACTACTAGAAGGCCGACTTTTACTTCTGTCCATAGGCCGACATGGAGAACTCGTATTCCGGCATTGTGAGTGTAGCTTTGAGCATCATTTAAGAGCCATTTCTTCACGATATCATGACAAGGTCTTGGAGCATAATTTTTTGACTAGACCCTTCATATATATGAATCTTAATTACATTTATAACTAGAAGACAAATCCTAATAGACATCAAGAAGAAGTCTATTGACCTAATAAAAAACCTTGCTTATGAAACCCATGAGACAAGCATACCAAAAATACATTTTCTTATCTTTGTCTTCTTCTTTGCATAAATACATAATTACATAATCAATATGAAGACCAATCCTAGTTACATTTTCCAACAATCCCTCTTAACTAGGGAGGTATTCATACAGGTACATGGTCACTTTCAGACTGAAGAATCTCATAAGAAAAATTGGATTGGTAATCACGTATGTATAGCATCATATCAACCAGAATTGTCCAAGTGCAAAGCCTTGACTAACAGCCCCATCTCTCAACGAGACAATGGGCTACAGTGCTGGCGAGACATGTTGAAATTTGGTTACCGGAGGATGGGTGGTTCCCTAAGGCTTTGATCTTTAACCTAGGGAAAAGTGTCCAAAAGAAATTAATTTTTCTCCTAAAGTGACTTTATAAAGTTATAAAGTCAAATCTAATTTAGAAGCGACTTTAAGTGATAAATTTACTAAGTCTAATTTTAAAGTGACTTTAATAAAGTCAATGTGAAATTAGAAAGTGAAAAGTGATTTTGGAAATAAATGACTAAGTGGGTCTTTATTAAAGTGGGGTGAATTAAAAAATAGAAAGTGAGATTTAAATGAGCATTTAATCTCAGCCCTAGATCTAAAGCTATCTCAGCCATTAGATTTAGGGATTCCCCAAAAGTCACTTAGGGTTAGGTTAAAGGAGGAAAAAGAGGGAAAAGGCAATTATTCTTTCATGAGTAGATTGAAAGAAAGAGGAAAAGAGAGCTGGAGACATTTCTGGTTTTAAGAAAGAGAAGGAGAGGAGCAGTTCAGCAAATCCGTACAGCAAGGAGAGGCTGCACGCATTTCAAGGCAGCAGTATGTATAGCAATAAATCAGCACAGTTTTCAAGGCAAATTTTCATACAATAGCAGTGGGCACGTTTTTCGAGGTCCATACAGCAACAAGGAGGCACAAATATCGAGGAAAAGCAGCAGTAGTGTGCAGCACGCATTTCGAGGCTGAGTTGGCACGGTTTTCAAGGCTGAAAGAAGTTGCTTTAATTTCCGTACAACAGTACAGAATTTCTGGTATGGTTTTCGAGGAGGACGTACAGCATTAAATGTTGTTATCTCTTGCTGTAAAATTTTTGTTATTACTGTTTTGCTGATTTGGCACATTTTCCGAGGCAGAGGCGAGCACGGAAAACGAGATAAGTCTATACATTGTTTGCTGGAATTTTTCCTGTATATTTCAATTCTCTGTAAAAGCATTTTCCAAAAATAAAGAGAAGCTTTCGAACTGGTTTTCCCCAAGAGCTGTAGGGGGTTTTTCCAGGGTCAAGTTGACCAAAAATCAGCGTGTCTATTTTCTGTGTGTGGCTGATTTAATTTTCTGACTTTTTATTTCTGCATTTCAGCACTGTGAAATTTCCAGAATTTGTGTTTTCAGAAAATATTTATTTTTACAACTTGTTGAATGTATGGCTATGGGAATGTGCATTTAACTTTAAGGGAGAAATAAGGAGAAATTGAAAACCGGGGTTGGGTTATCAAATTTCTACATGGTATCGGAGCTATTTTGCTTAAAAGTGCAGTTTGGGACAGCAAGCTGATTTTTCACACAGAAAACAATACCTTTACTACAGCAGTGTTATTTCCAGTTTATTAGGACAGCAAGCATGTCTTTGGGCTTGAGGGTGGAGGATAGGTTGGATGGGCATAGTAACTACAGTGTTTGGAAGGATAGAATGTAGAGCATCTTTGAGGAGGCAGAAGTCTAGGATATCATGGTGCATATCGCACAGAACCCTATTAATGTGCCTACTGATGTTGTTCAGTTGGCAACATTTAATAAGAAGAATAACAAAGGTAAGAGACTGATTCTAGATGGAATCAAAGACCATCGCATTCCTCATGTGAGAGGAAAGAGATATGATCATGAGATGTGGACAACATTGACCAATCTCTACCAGAGTACCAATGAGAATAGGAAAATGGTCCTAAGGAAGAAGCTGAAGACCATTAAGATGGGTAAGACTGATAGTGCAGCTGGATATCTCACAAAGATTACTAATGTGAAAGATGCATTGGCAGCAGTTGGAGAGGTCATCCCACCCACTGAGTTGGTGCAGAATGCAGTGAATGGCCTTCCCATTTCATGGCTGAACTTTGCTGATGGAATTTGTGCACGTGAGACCCTTCCCACTTGGGAGAGGTTCTAGGATGATTGCATACAAACAAAAATCAGAAAGAGCCAGCTTGGGGCAGCCAAACCAGTTGAGTAGGATGAGGATGTAGCACTGTTGGCAGGTGGCAAGAAAGGCAAGGGAAAGAAGCAAGCTTCCATAAGTGTTGGTGGGGGCAAAGGCAAAGGTAAAGGTAAACAGGGGAACACGTTGAAGGACTATTCCAAGGTGAAGTGTTGGAATTGTCAGAAGATGGGACACTATGCAGTTGTGTGTCCGAAGAAGAAGAAGAAGGGGAAGAACCAGAGCATGGCAGCATCAGCAGAGATAGAGGACTTTACGGATAGCTTTGACCGGGAGTTTGGGTTCATTGCTTGTGAGTCCACTAGTGCAAGATCACCTGCCACGGAGGTTGAGAGGGAGTGTGCATTTCCCTCCACTAGCGGAGCATCTTCAGGTATCTGGTATGTTGACAGTGGGGCTTCATGTCATATGACAGGGGTCCGTGAGTACTTCTCAGAGCTTTCAGAGAGTGGCACTGATATAGAGGTAGTACTCGAAGATGGCAACGTTGTTAGAGCAGTCGGTGTGGGGACATTGACATTTGATAGGGAAACCAAACCTCCATTGAAGGTGTCAAATGTTCTATATGTGCCAGGGATGAGGAAGAACCTCACATCCGTCTTAGCATTGGAGGACAAAGGATATGAGATATTGTTCAGGAGAGGACAGGTGCTGATATATCCCAAGGGCGCTCCAGCTGATTCAGCTAGAGTGATTGGTGTACGCCATGCAAAGGTGTACAAGTTTGCATTTCAGCCCCTTTTGGCATTGAGCAATAGTACCGACAACAGAGCTAGCAGTTCATAGTTGTGCAAGATTTGGCACCGCAGGATGGGGCACATGTATCTTGGAGCCTTGAAGACATTGCAAGAGATCACTACAGGTGTGCCAGATTTCAGTACTGATCACTTTGATACATGCAAAGGATGTGCTATGGGCAAGTTTTCCAAATCCCCTTTTCCCAACAGTGACAGCAGATCAACTGGGATACTTGATTTGATTCATTCCGATGTGAGCAGTCGGATGTCTCATGTTTCCTTGAGTGGATATGAGTATTATGTTTTATTCATTGATGATCACTCGAGGAGGACCTGGATTTATTTCTTGAAGACCAAGAGTGAGGTCTTCAAGCAGTTTCAGGAGTTCAGAGCTCTTGTGGAGACTCAGACAAGTCGGAAGATCAAGTCCCTGAGGTCAGACAATGGAGGGGAGTACACCCTTGGTGAGTTTGTTGATTATTGTGCGGAGGCAGGCATTAGAAGGGAGTTCACAGTTCCTTACAACCCCCAGTAGAACGGGGTTGTGGAGAGGAAGAACAGATCCATCGTTGGGGCTGCCAAAGCCATGTTACATGATCATGGGTTACCATTCTTTTTGTGGGCATAGTCCTGCAACACTGTTGTATATTTGCAAAACAGGAGTCCACATCGTGCCTTGGGGCATGTGACTCCGGAGGAGGCTTTTTCTGGGAAAAAGCCTGATGTTGGTCACTTCCGTATCTTTGGGTGTATTTACTATTGCATACTCCTACGTACCCAAAGAGTAGAGGACCACGTTAGAGCCCACCGCAGAGAAAGGTATCTTTGTGGGCTACAGTGATACCTCGAAGGCCTTTTGGATTTATATTCCTGCACAGAGGAGAGTTGTTGTCAGGCGGGATGTGAAATTCGAGGAGGACGGGGCTTTCAGAAGATCACAGGAGATAGAGTATCTGGATCGGCCAGACCCTCAGGAGCAGCTGAGTCAGGCACAGGGATCCAGTGGGCAGGGATCAGGAGGATCCAAAGGTACATCGATTATGATGTCAAGTCCGTCAGTGAGCAGTGGCTCACAGAGTCAGAGGGGTGGTGCTTCGAGCAGCTTGCAGAGCAGTCCACAGAGCAGTTCACTAGGGAGTCCACTGATGGACAGTTCACACAGTACTTCAGCGTCTACAGGTTCAGGTTCAGGCAAGAGGACAGTAGACAAACAGTCACGAGTTCAGGCTCCTGATGATGAGGAGGAGGAGGAGTTTCATTCTTTGGTGGGAGAAGTGTGCTCAGGGAAGAGGAAGCCCAAGTGGCTTTAGGATACCTTGAGAGAGGCCACATCTATTGCTGGGCCAAAGAGGCCGGTCAGAGAGAGCAGACCAGCTGATAGGTTCTGTAGCTATATGGCAATGGTTGCCAACATCGTTGACTCTGAGCCTTCTAGCTATGAGGAGGCAAATAGCCAGCAAGTCTGGAGAGAGGCCATGCAGGAGGAGTATTCTTCTATCATGAGAATGATGTTTGGGAGGTGGTGCCGAGGCCTGAGGGCAAATCCGTGGTTACTTCCAGATGGATTTACAAGGTAAAGCATGCTGCAGATGGCAGCATTGAGAAATTCAAGGCAAGGTTTGTGGCTAGAGGGTTCTCCCAGGTAGAGGGAGTAGATTATGAGGAGACCTTCGCTCCCGTGGCTCGATATACTTCGATTCGCTCCATCATATCGATAGCAGCAAAGATGGGTTGGAAGATCAACCAGATGGATGTGAAGACCGCATTTCTCAATGGCTTCATACAAGAGGAGGTGTTCATTGAGCAGCCACAGGGATTTGAGGTGCATGGGAAGGAGTCCCATGTGTGCAGACTGAAGAAGGCCCTTTATGGCCTGAAGCAAGCTCCCAAAGCTTGGTACTCCAAGATAGATACATACTTGTAGGAGATGGGTTTCACAAAGAGTGATGTAGATCCAAAACTTTACTTTATTGTGATAGGTGAGGAGCCTCTCATTCTGGTGCTATATGTGGACGACTTGGTCATTACGGGTGCAGAGAGACTCATAGAGAACTGCAAGAGAGATCTTGCGTCGAAGTTTGAGATGAAGCACTGATGCAGGAGTATCGAGATCCTAGCCAGCAATGTGACGTCTTGGTCACATGTTGTGGCTAATTGGAAATAAAATAAACTTAGGAATAGTTTAATAATTTAATTATTAAATTTGTTATTTATTTTTAGAGAATTGTTAATTTGTTTTATATTTAATTAAATTTGGCATAATAATAGAAGTTGGTTTCTCTCCCTGCGTGGATATAGAGCCAACATAGAGATAAGCCTAAAAAATAGGAAGGTAGAAATTTATTGAGAAAGTCTATTCTAAGAGAAAGTAGTTTTATTTCTCAAGTATAAATAGTTGAAGGATGGTAAGGGAACTTCAAGTTTTTGTTTTGTCGATATGTAGATTCCAAAAGTTTTTATGAAAATCTGATCAATAGATTATTCATATTGGATGAAATGTTTTTATGGATTAGTTCTACAATTTTATTATACATATACATATTTCTGGATTGTATGAGTGCAGGAGATTGAAAAGCGTTGTGACTATGTCTGCGAGAGGCGTTTCGATATGAAAGATTGCCAGCATGGATAGCGTACATTGGGAAGGCGCTTGGAATGGAAGCAATCTCCAATCGTTCGCGTTATGAACGAATGCTGGAGTTAGGAGTGTGAGAGATGGACGAAAATCGCAGCAGACCCACTAAGAGAGCAACAAACAATTAACGCAGTTTGAACACCAGCAAGATGTATTAATCGGATGGATGGGTTGCCAGTGTTCAGTGGAAACCGTGAAGCAAAGAAGTACCGTGATGAACTATTTCTCCAAAACTGTAACGCAAGGTTGGTTATGTTGAGTCAAGTTCAGAACAGTCCATTCATTTTGGGTCAGCAGAGATCGTATTTAGACTGTGTAGATGTTCACGATGGGATCGATTGCTGGGTGTGATCCTATACTGAATTGGGAAGATCGTGGTTCAATGCACAAGTCGACATTGCATTCTGGTCATGAACATTTAGAAGACCAATAACATTGTTGTGAATGTTAATGATTTTCGTGCTTGATTTGTTGAGAAGAGCGTAGGCTCAAATATTGTGTGAAAGGTCTTTTTTATTGGTTCCCAAATATAGATTTTAGTATATCCATTCACAATGGTCCTTGAGAACTCATAAATTATTATATGCACTGAAGTTTGCTTGAAGCTATCATATTCCATATTATTGAGATTTGTTTGGGATTACATATAAAATACAAAACAAAATGGATCAATTCCATTATCAAGTAATAAACCTGGGCCTTAATAGAATTGGACAGTTTTGAAAAGCAAATTGTAAGGTGAAATTTGTGTATGTTCATCAAGGACATTGGCTTGATGCATTGCTTTTTGAGTTTGGAGGTGTGGTAGGAGGAGGGGCATTTCTTCCTGGGGCAGGGAAAGTATATTGTGGACATCCTTCGCAGGTTCCACATGGAGGATTGTAGACCCATGTCGACACCTATGATCACCAACTGGAAGAAGCTTCACGCTTCAGATTCTGAGTTGGTGGACTCCACATTGTGTAGACAGCTGATTGGTTCTTTGATGTATTTGGTCAACACCAGACCAGATATATGTTTTGCAGTCAACACGATGAGTCAGTTCATGTGTGAGCCTAGGAGGGTTCACTGGGTTGTTGCAAAACACATTTTGTGGTACCTGCAGGGGACAGTGGAGTATGGTCTAGATTATAGGCAGGGAGATGGAGTGAGATTGGCAGGTTACACTGATTCTGATTGGGCAGGTTGTGCTTCTAATAGGAAGAGCACTTCAGGGTGTTGTTTTGGGTTGGGTTCGGCAGTGGTGTTTGTTCACCGAAGAAGAATAGCATTGAGTTCATTAAGAAGAGTACACATGGCAAATCCGGCCTAGCTAGTTGTGAGGCCATCTGGCTTCGCAAGATGATGTTTGGCTTATTTGGTCAGCCGTTGAGACCTTCAGTGATTTACTGTGATAATCAGAGTTGCATTAAACTCACGGAGAATCCAGTATTTCATGACAGGTCAAAGCATATCTGGATCAAATATCATTTCATCAGAGACTATGTTCAGAAAGGAGCTGTGAAGCTTGAGTATATTCCCACTGATGAGCAGGTTGCAGATATTCTTACCAAAGCCTTACCACGGGGCAAGCATGTCTACTTTAGAGACAAGATGGGTGTGGTGAGGAACACTTTCCTCGGTAAGAGGGAGTGTTGAAATTTGGTACCGGAGGACAGGTGGTTCCCTAAGGCTTTGATCTTTGGCCTAGGGAAAAGTGTCCAAAAGAATTTAATTTTTCTCCTAAAGTGACTTTATAAGTTATAAAGTCAAATCTAATTTAAAAGTGACTTTAAGTGATAAAGTTACTAAGTCTAATTTTAAAGTGACTTTAATAAAGTCAATGTGAAATTAGAAAGTGAAAAGTGACTTCGGAAATAAATGACTAAGTGGGTCTTTATTAAAGTGGGGTGAATTAAAAAATAGAAAGTGAGATTTAAATGAGCATTTAATCTCAACCCTAGATCTAAAGCTATCTCAGCCATTAGATTTAGGGATTCCCCAAAAGTCACTTAGGTTAAGTTAAAGGAGGGAAAAGGCAATTAATTCTTTCATGAGCAGATTGGGAGAAGGAGAAGAGAGCTGGAGACATGTCTAGTTTTGAGAAAGAGAAGGAGAGGAGCAGTTCAGCAAATCCGTACAGCAAGGAAAGGTTGCACGCATTTCAAGGCAGCAGTCCATACAGCAATAAATCAGCGCAGTTTTCAAGGCAGATTTCTGTACAGCAGCAGTGGGCACATTTTTCGAGGTCCATATAACAGCAAGGAGGCACAGATTTCGAGGAGCAGTAGCAGTGTGCAACACGCATTCCGAGGCTGAGTTGGCACGATTTTCGAGGCTGAAAGAAGCTGTTGTAATTTCTATACAGTCCGTACAGTAGTACGTAATTTTTGCCACGATTTTCAAGGAGGACGTGCAGCATTAAATGTTGTTATATCTTGCTGTAAAATTTATGTTATTACTGTTTCGCTGATTTGGCACATTGTCCGAGGTGGAGGCAAGCACGAAAAACGAGATAAGTCTGTACATTGTTTGCTAGAATTTTTCTTGTATATTTCATTTCTCCGTCAAAGCATTTTCCAGAAATAAAGAGAAGCTTTCGAACTGGTTTTTCCCAAGAGTTGTAGAGCGTTTTTCCAGGGTCAAGTTGACCAAAAATCAGCGTGTCTATTTTCTGTGTGTGGCTAATTTAATTTTCTGAGTTTTTATTTCTGCATTTCAGCACTGTGAAATTTCCAGAATTTGTGTTTTCAGAAAATATTTATTTTTCCAGCTTGTTGAATGTATGGCTATGGGAATGGGCATTTAACTTTAAGGGAGAAATAAGGAGAAACTGAAAACCGGAGTTGGGTTATCAAATTTCTACAAGACACATGACTTATAGACACCATAGTCATTGTCTCTCCAAGGTATGACCTTCTTGGACTATTCTTCTCTTGGGTAGCTATCCCTCAAAGTATATTAGTCCCCGACTACTCTTATCTTGAATGCCCTATTACATTCTCAAAGAGTATCAAATGCCAGATGATTACCCACTCCTCCATTCTGTCTTCCCCAGTGAAGACCAGAATGATGTGTTTATCCATTCTCTCCACATGGCCTACACTGAGACTTACGGCTATTAGTCCTGGTCTAGTGCATAACACATGTATTAGAGAATCATATACGTCACACTCTTAACTTAGGAAGGGAATACTTCAAGTTTCTTCCAAGCAAGAAACTTATCACCAGGCTCCCTCTTAACCAGGGACCTGCAGCAGCACTGGTGAGACACCCAACTACTCATGAAGAATTACTCCCCTCGATGTCATGGATTTCGATATTGAGGAATCTTCAACCTTTGGCTTCTGGGCACAGATCATCCATCACTTTCATCCACGAGTCATGTCAACTATCAAAAAGGGATTTATCTGACTTCCTTATCTGGTCCACTTTTATGCCATGCTGCTTTCTTTCGAACCATCTCCAAGGATCTTACATCCTTTCACATGATTGGCAGCCCTGCACAAATTCATCCAGATAAACATATACGTATGAACTTTTAAAAACAAAAGTTACCTCAGTGATGATCTTTCACCATGACATCTTCCTGTAGGCATTGGCATCCTCTATTTAGATTGACACATCTCCTAATGATATGCCTTGTCAAGGGTCTTCTTCTTTACCAGACTTCTATCAGAGTCTACATATCCTCCCAGGAGATATTCTAGTCACATCTTCTTGGCTTCCGGATGATACTTGCCTCTTGACATGGTTGCACTTCATGATCTCTTCCTTTTTGCACATCTTCATTCCCAAGAACTTCCAATTTCCAGTTCCTTGTTCATATACAACCACCTCATATTCCATATGAGGATATATTATGTTGATTTCATTTGTCTGTGCACCATGAGAAATCATACTTCTAAATATAAAAGTTCATTACCTATAACCATATGACATGACTACACAGCATCCAGTGTCAGCATATAAATATATATACCTCATACCTTTTTCCTTTGAGTCATCCTGTAGCAATTTTACTAGAATGAGGAACTTCATTCCATTGACCTGCTTCATCAATATGTCATCACATCCTAATGCCAGAATTCTGTAGCATAGAATTCTTGATGAAACCTTTTTGCTTTCTTTCTAACTAGTGAATTCATAGAGAATTACATTTTTAGAGTGTGAGCACCTGTTTCCATGATGACCCTTGATCTTGATGACTGCCTTCTATCAGTATTATTATCAGTGAGGTTTTCCAAGAGTTGTTTCACCAAGAGCTCCTACCATGCTTCTATCATGATGATATGGTTTCCTATAATACTATTTTACAACCAACATAAATCTCTTAAAGAAGAAGATAATCTCAATCATAATAGATATTTCTCGCTTCTCCTTTCTTAGACTTTTTAACATCAGGTTCTTTTCTTTTATCTGTGACATGGACTTCTTCCTTTTTCCTCTTGTCCTTTCCAAATTAAGGACAATATTTTATAATGCCCAAGTTCATTACATCCAAAGCATCGTACTTTGTCCATATTTCTTTTTTTATTCTGAGGACCAAATTTTCCAAGTCTTCCCTTCTTCCTGGATATGGATGCAAAGGCTTGATTCCCTTCACTTGATCATGTATCATCTTTGGCTTTTAATCTTGTTTCCTCTATTTTACATAGAGACCATAAATCATGGAATGGTGTTGCTTCTTTCTTCCCATATAAGCTTGAAGTGAATTTCCCCATTCTTCCAGTAGAGCATTTAGAACCACTTTAGTCATCTCAGTATCAGACATTACTTCTCTCAATTCTTGCAGTTGGTCTCTTATTTCAGAAATCATCATAAAGTATGAAGTGATTCCTTCTTCTCTTGACAATTTCATTTTGTATAGTTCTTGTCTTAGAGAGATTGTTTCTCCTGCAGTACTCACAGAGAATAGCTCCACTAGTTTCTCATATATTTCTTTTGCAGACTTCAGTTTTGATACATAGAGAATGAGTGAGTCCTTAATGGATTCTATGAGAATCCTTTGGGCTTTGATTTCTCCTTTCATGTACTTGGCATGAGCCGGAGCATCTTCTTTTGAGGGTTGAATTGTAGATCCTTCGATGTCGCCCATAACTTCGTCTTCAATTAGATTCAAATCTATCCTTATTTTCCATGCACTAAAGATTGATGACCCAACCAATTTGTTGGTCTCTTTATATTAAGTCATCTTGACAGATTTAAATAACGTCATAGATACTTACTTGAGTAGAGTGACTTGTAGCTTCCTTGATGATGATGAAGATGAAGTCAGGAGCTTCTTCTTAGATTGAATTCTCCAATGTAGATGTTCTTGGATCCTGGACGATAAAGGATGTCTTCAAAAGATGATGTCTCTTCCAACAATGTCTTGAATACAAATCTTTAAATGAGATTGAAGATCTTTCTAGAGACAGCTTGAGAATCTTCGTGCAAACTGATTTGACTTTTCAACGTAAACTTTGACCTTCGCTTCCTGGAGTGTCTTCTTGTCAAATAGCCCTTGTGTTCAGCACCTTAGCTCTGATTCCATGTTGAGAATTTGGAGGGTCGGTGATTAATTCAAATTCTCTTCTTGATAATTACTTGTGAGCTTATTTGATTTACTTATGTCTTTTCTTTTTAGTTTATTTAGTCTTTCATCAAGTCAATTACCAAAATACAGGGGACAGAAAATTAAGCTCTTCGAGCCAGGGCAAAACCTCTCCCTCTTGGAGAGGAAAACCAACGAGAAATTCTTCTTATAGACTTTCAAATGACAAGTACTATGACCAAGATTTAGTCCCTTGACCTATGTATTCTTCCAAGACCTTGTCATTGCTTCTTTGTTGACATCCAACGTTGATCCTTCTTTTTTGCACCAATCTGCACTGTCCTGCACCAACACTAGAGAGTTCGGTCTCTAGATCTATATTTCTCAGTTACTCAACCACTTCCTTTCCACACACTTGTTTCTATGTAGTAGCCAAGGTCACTCAAGACCCTTCTTCTTCACATTTCTTTAAAACTTCTTCACTTAGATATACTGCCTCTTTTTTTATGTATTGTAGATTAGGAAGGTATTTACCTTCTTTCCATTCTCTCATCCCATTACTGTTTCTCAACTTAATCCCTTTGTAGTATAGTCCAAAGAGCTCACCTACGTTGCTTTCTACTTCATACTGGTTCGTATATTCCTTTATAGATAGATCGGCATATTTATACAGTACTTTAACACAGTCAACCACTGCCTTGACTTTGCATTCATTTCAGGTTACATCATGTTGTGATATCTTGTGATATATCCGCACTTCTTTAAGCCCGCACTAGATCCAGACCAGTAGTCCGCATTCAAAAACAGATTTATCTAAACTGATCCTTTCGTTCTACTTTAGGTCAATCTGCATTCGATTCCAAACTTATTTGCACTCATTTCTATAGTTTGAACACCTCGGATTCATTACCGAATTACTTACTCAAATGACCACAGAGCTTCATGTATATATAGTCTTCATGACCATGTTTCAGGCCGACCCTTCAAACTGCTAGAAGGCTGAGTTTTACTTCTGTCCATAGGCCGACATGGAGGACTTGTATTCCATCATTTGTGAGTGTAGCTTTGAGCATTAGTTAGGAGCCATTTCTTCACGATATCATGACAAGGTCTTAGAGCATAATTTGTTGACTAGACTCTTCATATATATGACTCTTAATTACATTTATAACTAGAAGAAAAATCCTAATAGACATCAAGAAGAAGTTTATTGACCTAATATAAAAACCTTGCTCATGAAACCCATGAGACAGGCATACCAAAAATACATTTTATTATCTTTGTCTTCTTCTTTGCATAAATACATAATTACATAGTCAATATGAAGACCGATCCTAGTTACATTTTCCAACAACCCTAAGGAGAGAAATCACTCATACACTGATGAATTGACTTGAAAAATGTATTGAGAGTGTCCACTTACTAATAAAGATGCCAAAAAAGCTTTATGCACTTGTTTTGTCACTTGAATGGCTGACTTGGAGGCTAAAACCTGTTGAACACCTAATCCTCTATGGGTAGGTGTGGAAGGCGAAGAGTCATAAAGGAGTCCAAGTGACCTTGGAAGATGAATCCAAGAGTCACACCATTGTATTATAAATGTACATCGATGTGTAATAAAGATGCAACGAATGTCTATCTTTCTATTGTGTGTGTTGTGTGTATTTATCTTTCCTCATACACCATGTGTGTGTTTAACATGGTATCGGAGCTGATACATTCATAACCAGCTCAACCTTGAGTGAGCCATTTGTTTTTGTGGCCTGTGTATATCTGCAAAATTCTAGTCATTTTTGCAGCATTCAGAGATTTTCTGCAGCAGTCATTTTTGCCGTATTCATCAATCTTTTGCAGCATTCAAAAATTAGTTTTGAAGAAGAGCGGCATTTTGCATCTTAAACTCTGCAGGTTTTCTCACTGCTCATTCCAATTCTGAATTTTTCCTGCAATTTCTGCCTACTTTTAATTTCTGCACATTGGAGAGCTGCTGGAAAAAATATTGTTTAAAGTGGGTTTCTGAAAAAAATTTCTGGTTTTTTACTGAAAAATTTCTGCAAATTTCTGCATATTCTGCCTAAGTTGTACATTCATGAAATTTTGCAATTGCCCTCTACAATTCTCAGCTGCTGGAAAAAATATTGTCTGCCATTGTTCAATTTGGGTCTCTGAAAATTCTGAGTTTTTACTACTGTAAATTCTCCTATTTCTGCAATTGCACCACTCCCTCAAAAATTCTGCTGTACATTTGTGAAATTCTGCTATATTCTACTGCTTTGTTGTATTTTGCTGTCTTAAAAAAAAAAAAAAAAAACAAATTCTGAGCAAGGCTCTCGACCCTCGACCCTCGGCCCCCTCATCTCACAGCTCGACCCTCCCTAACCCTTCGCTCTCCCCCTCGCAGACCACACCCTACCCCTCACACACAGCTCCCTAACCCTTCGCTCTCCCCCTCGCAGACCACACCCTACCCCTTGTACACAGCTCCCCAACCCTTCGCTCTCCCCCTCGCACCAGTTCACCCCATCCCTCACCTCTCGCCCTTCCCAACTCTGCGTTCCCTCACAACCGACTCGCCCCCTCCTCACTACACACTCCTCACGCCTGCCCGCCCTCACCTTTGCGGCTCCCACACAACGCTCAACCCCTACGCTCGCCCTCACCTCACTGCCCTCCCCTCTCGGCACCACCCCCACTCACCCCTCCCTCTCGACCTTCGGCCACGCCGTCTGCCAACCCTCGCTCTCCCCCACGGCCCCCTCACCACACCCTCCACTCAACCCTCTCCCCTTCCCACTTCACAACTATGCTAATCCCCACCCAACCCCCTCACCACCATACGCCCTCCCCTCAACACTCTCCCACGCAACCCTCACCCGCATTCCACCCTCGCTACCCTTCCCCCCCCGCCCTTTTCCCCATCGCCCACCGCTACCCATCCCCACCCGCTGCCTCCTCATTACCCACGACCGCTCAGCCTCCCTCCTACCCACGCAGAGTGTGTTTCCTTTTTTTAATTTCGGCCTTTTTTTTAATTTAAAAAAATAAAAAATAAAAAATAAAAAAAAATTTACAGAAATACCTTCCCCAGTTTCACCCTCCCCCAGAAAACACCTCCCCCAGTTAAATCCTCCCTAGGTAAAAACTCCCCCAGATAAATCCGCCCCCAGATTTCACCTCCCCCAGTTAAAACCTCCTCAGATAATACCTTTGTTTTTCGCTAAATTTTTTTTCCCTAAAAATAAAATAAAAAACAACAACAGAAAAAGGGAGAGAGGAGATGGTAAATGGATAGATGGATTGTCTACATAGTAAAAAGTGAAATTTGTGTTGTATGATTTGTGGCATGTATAGAAGGGTGACTCTCTCAAAGAATTTGACAATGTGAAGACAAATGTTGTAAATTGGTCATCATTTTCAAAACAGCAGTGGCATTCACTCATAGTTTGGCCACACAGAGTTTCTAGTTTTTGGAGCTTCTCTTAGTCTTTATTGTGAAGCAGTACAGCAAGGTCAAACATCCAAGCTTGTGAATATCTTTTTGTTGAATTTGAGTTGTTGTTGGTGTAAAACAACGTTGTGAAGAAGAGAGAAATCATCTGCCTTAAAGGGTTATTGCACAGTGTTTTTGCTACACATTTACAAAATATTTGCAGTGACATTGTATTGTACTCACATTGTGAGTGGATATTGCTTCTTCATTCATAGTTGCAATCACTATTTGAAGTGTAACTTTGAGTTGTTGAGAAATTGTTGAGGTGAGTCATTGTTGCTTGCCGATCAGACAGCCAAGTCTACACCTTGAGGTCCTCCATAATTTGAGTAGCAAAATTTGTTCTTTGGGAATTCCATAATTGAAAGTTCTTTGAAGTCATTTGTATTCTTTTGAAAGTAAGTTGAATCACATTGTAAACGAGTGCATTATCGGTTGAAGCCGACACCCTTTATTTCTTGAACCTGGGCTGTTAAGAAAAATGGCTAAAATCAATGATGCATTAGAATTGTTGAATAACCTCATTCATTCAAGTGTTCATGATATGGTAAAAATGAGCAAGAACGCTCTTTTTAATATTCAAACTTGCTTGCAAGTTGCACAAGACAAGATTGAGTTTTTGCAGTTGGAGTCTCAGCTTCAGCAAGAGGAACTTCAGCAAAAGAGTGATCATTCTGAACCTGTTTCTGTTCAGAACATTGAGAAGGGCTCTCATCAGCAGCAAGAATATAAAGTTGCAGACAATTCACATTCAGTTCCTTGTACAAGAGCATATTTACATGCAGATGCAGCAGCTCAGTCTGCACTTCCCAAGCCCATCATCAGACCTTGGGAAGAGCTTGTCCACAACAAGCACATAAATGGTCTTAGATATGATAAGGATGTGTCCTTTCATATTCCGGACTACTCCAAGCCCATCAAATTTCAGAGTGCCAAATTTCTTTATGATAGTTCACCTACAGTTGTTCCAGATCCTGCTCCACTTCCACAACAACAACAACAAATTGTAAAATGCCAACACTGTGATCGAGTTGGCCATATGAAAGATCACTGTTTTGATCTTCATCCATGCAAGCACTGTGGTCGGCACACCCATTCCTCACACAGATGCTTCAGAAACAAGCCTCCTACAAGAACAAAGATTCATTTTGGATGGATCGCTTCTTGGAAATGGGCATCAACAGCCAAGAAGATGTTTAAGTCACATGTTAGAACTTGTTCTCGAATATTGAGCAAACTTGCAGTTGAGTTTTCGCCATCATCTCACCTTGTACCTGACAGGGGGGAAAATGGTGGTCATCTACAAGCTTCGACGTCACATCAAGTGAGCCTGAGCCACAATCTCTCATTCCAGATTCAGAGTTGTAGCCAGAGACATAGCAGTTCAAGTGAGCCTGAGCCACAATTCGTCATTCCAGATTCAGAGTTGTAGTCGGAGACACGGATGCCCATGAGCATGCCTTTGGTTGATGGACAGCCTTAAACCATCCTTGTGAGGTTGATATTCTTCCTCTTTCGGAACACTTCCTCTAGTAGAAGATTTCAGCTTCTTGCCAGTTTTGGTTGAGTTCCAGGAATTGCATCAAGCATTCCAGTGTTGGTGGTCATCCTTAAACCATCACAGGTTGTAGACTTCCCTTCTTTTAGGTTGAAGGTCTCACTTTAAATATGAGGGACAATTACTCTAGCAGAAGCCCTTAGCTTCTTGCCAGTTTTGGAAGAGTTCTAGGAACTGCAATAAGTGTTGCGTTCTAGTGTTGGTGGTCATCCTTAAACCACCTCTTTATGTCAACATTTCAGAGAGTTGATTCAGCCTAAGTGCTGCCATGCATATTTTGCAGATTTGTATTACAACTCTCTTCTCAACTCACATGTAAATTCGGACATGTAATGTTGAACACCTAATCCTCTATGGGTAGGTGTGGAAGGCGAAGAGTCACAAAGGAGTCCAAGTGACCTTGGAAGATGAATCCAAGAGTCACCCCATTGTATTATAAATGTACATCGATGTGTAATAAAGATGCAACGAATGCCTATCTTTCTATTGTGTGTGTTGTGTGTGTTTGTCTTTCCTCATACACCATGTGTGTGTTTAACAAAACCCAAAAGCATAGTGCCTTTGGCAGAAACGTAGCACTTGCACCTAGAAATGTCGCGCTGCCTCCAGAAGCATAGAAAAATGAGTTTGTTTGCAATTTTCTTTGGTTTTCTTCCACCTTTGGCAGTTGTAGAGTGTTCTGAAGGTGAGAGAGGCGCTTTATTGAACAAGAGAGGATAAAATGGGTTGAGGAAGTGACTTTTTCCCTTTATAACATCAATAAATCACCTTTTTGTCTTTTAGTGAAATCATGATCTTTTGAGAAAAATTTTGCTTTTTTTAATAATTTGACAATGTAATAAGCTTGGAAAGAAGACAAATTTGTCTTACTTTGTTTTCCTACCTAAGCTAATTCCCTTTGAAGATCACTTCTATGGTGAAAATGACTCTTTTTCGCCTTCTTTATGACAGAATTTGGACACTTATGGTGGCGAAATAAAAGACACCTAGACACTGACCTACGTGAAAGTATGGTAAGTGACCTAAGACTCTAGATGATAATGGAGGACATGACCCATGTAATGACAATGACCATAAATTAAGTGGAGGAAGTAGCTTTTAAGACCTAGACAATATCCAGTGAACAAAATTTTATTTGAAAACTGACTTGAAAATATAAAATTTTGACCTAGGACAATTACTAAGTAAACCTTAAAAGAGTATTTTTTATCACTGCATATTGGACACTAACAATATCAACCAGCATTGTCACAATAGCAAGACCTTGACTACCACCTCTATCTCTCCACGAGATATGAGCACAATGCTGGCAAGACCAATGATGTATTGACACCCTCATCATTGTCTCTCTCAGAACATAACCCACCCAGGTTCTCAGGGTGTGTTCCATCAGGACTATTCTTATCTTGGATTCCCAGTCCTCAAAGAATATCGGTTCTCAACGAATACTCTTATCTTGGATTCCCTAATACATCCTCAAAGAGCATCGGATGCCAAATGCTTACCCAATCCTCCATTCTGTCTTACCAAGTGAAGACAAGAATAATGTGTTTATCTCTCCCTCTTAATTAGGGATGACATATCTATTCCAATAAAGGAATGTACTCATTTCTATAGAAGGAATGTACCTAAGCTCCCTCTTGGCTAAGGAATTTCCAAGTTTCTTCCAAGTAAGAAACTTGTTTCCAGGCTCCCTCTTAATTAGGCTACAGCAGTGCCTTGAGCGGAGATGATGGGACAACCAACTGCTTGAAGAACTCCTCTTCACGATGTCATGACTTTCTTTTCGTTATCTAGTAGTCTTCATGTATGGGACTTATACATAGGGCACCGACCATACATCACTTTCATCCACGAGTCAGCCATGTCATCATCAGAAAGGGATCCATTAGTCATATCTGGCCTTCCTTCATGTCATGTTGCTTTCTCCATGCCATGTTTACTTAAGGATCTTTCATCCTACTACATGTGCATCGGTGGTGGAAGACATCCATAGATCTTCCCTTGGAAACTCTACATAAATCCATCTAGATATAAGAATAAAGGAATGAACATTAAAACCAACATTAACTTTGTGATGGTATTTCATCATGACATCTTCTAGTTTGCATCAACATCCTGCATACATATCGACATATCTCCCAAAGATATATATTGTCAAGTGTCTCTTTCTTTTTCAAATTTCATCAAAGTCTTCATATCTTCCATGGAGATATCTAAGTAAAATCTTCTTGGTCTTTCGAATGTTGATTGCCTTTACCATGGTTTCATATTTCATCTCTTCCTTCCTTTCTTCGCACATTACATTCCCAAGAGCTTCCAATCAGAGTTCCTCAACTGCTATGAAACCAAATTCGTCCTCCACCCTCCGCAAGTCCCGAATCGATCGAATCGGACACGATTCGTGGGGATTCGAATCCATTTGCCATGATTCAATCGTGTCCATACAAGACATGACGAGTCTCGATCATGACCTGTACGGACACGATCGAATCCCAATTTGCCAGATTCGTACAACGCGAAAAAGCGTCTGAAGGGTTATAAACTTCTGCTTTTCTCATTTGTTTTTCACTTTGTTAGTGTGTGAGTTGAGCAAGGAGAAAGGAGTAGCA
This sequence comes from Pinus albicaulis, assembly GCA_034641835.2. Classification (NCBI taxonomy): domain Eukaryota; kingdom Viridiplantae; phylum Streptophyta; class Pinopsida; order Pinales; family Pinaceae; genus Pinus; species Pinus albicaulis. The sequence goes on along the minus strand of CM076578.1, from coordinate 215,413,466 downwards.
AGGAGCAAGGGAGCGTTTTCAAGGAGATTCAAGCAACCGGTAAGTGCATTGTCTCTCTATTTTTTTGCATTTGGTTTATGTGCATATGTTGTACAAAATTGGTCATTTTTGTTTATTTTTTACAGCATTCATGGCTCAATCAAGGGCAACAAGGAAGGGGCAAAGAAAGGGGAAGAATGTCCCCATTGGAGATGCCCATCCTGTCCCTATTTCATCAGGGTTTGCAAGTATTCCATCTATTGGAAGTGGGGCTGCAACAATAGCTTCAAATGTTCAGGGAAAACAAACTCAAGACCCCAAATATCCATTGTGGAAATATGTAACAAGAGAGTCAGGGCCAAGCAGCAAGGTGAAGGGAGGAGGCAATGTTACATGGAAATGCAGTTTTTGCCACAGCCATTTCATGAGCACATATTACCGTGTGAAAGCTCATTTGTTGGCTGTGCCAAGTTGTGGCATTTCAGCTTGTACACAGGTGCCATTAGCAAAGAGGAAGGAAATGGAGAGAGAGACATTTGTTCGTGTGGCAAATGTGGCATCAAAAACAAAACAAAACAAGAATGATGACCCCCTTCCATTCTTGAGGAAAAGTAGCAACAAGTTCCCATTTGAGAGTTCTAGTGGGGGACAAGCAGCAAAAAGAAAGGCAACTGCGCTTGGTCCAATGGACAAGATTTTCCAAAGAGAGAAGCGAGAAGAGCTTGATCTCACCATTGAATTTTTTTTCTATCAGAACTTCGTATCCTTCAATGTTGCACGCTCACCTATATTTATTGAGATGTGCCGAGCTCTAACTCAAACAGCTCCAACAGGGTATGTGCCTCCTGGGTCAGAGAAACTTAGAACCACATTGTTGATGAAGGCAAAGAAAGAGGTGGACAAAATTCTTGAGCCTATTAAATCAGCATGGCCAACATCTGGGGCTAGCATTGTTTCTGATGGATGGACAGATCCAACACGGCACCCACTCATCAACTTCATGGTGTCTTCCTTGAATGGTCCAGTGTTCTTGAAATCAGTGGATGCACTTGGACAATACAAGGATGCACAATATATGTGTGAATTATTTATTAAAGTTATTGAAGATGTAGGTGTCGATTCTTCTGTGAAAATCATTATAGATAATGCACCTATTTGCAAGGTTGTTGGCATGACTGTGGAAGCTAAATATCCACAAATATTTTGGACACCTTGCATTGTCCATTCATTCAACTTAGCATTGAAATCTATTGCCTCTGATGTGCTTTGGAGTGAAGCATTATTGAGGATGCACGGCATATTCGCAACTTTGTACAAAACCATACAAATGCCCTCACTATCTACAAGGAGTACACAAATATATCATTGTTGAAGATTTCAGATACACAGTTTGCCTCTTCATTCATCATGTTGAAGAGGTTGAGGGAGGTCAAGACCGCTCTTGGGGCCATGGTTATTTCTGAGTTTTGGTCTTTTTGGAGAAAGACAGATCAAGCAACCTCAAAAAGAGTGAAGGACACAATGTTGGATGATGTGTGGTGGGAGAGGGTAGATCTAGTTATTTAGATCATGGACCCTATCATTTCCTTGCTTCGATTTTCAAATATAGACCAACCCATCCTAGGAGAGGTTTATGAGGGATGGGATTCCATGATTGAGTCTGTGAAGAACAATATTTTACATAGTCAGTGCCCCGAGTATGAGACATCACCAAAGGCCTTCTTCACCACCATACAAGATATTATTGTCAGCAGATGGGACAAGAATTAAACACCTTTACATTGTTTGGCTCACTCCTTGAACCCAAAATACTACAGCCATGAGTGGCTGAATGGTGGACATCCCACAGATTCCCTCCTCACGTGGATGGTGAAATCTCACAAGGGAGGAAAGATGCATTCAGGAGGGATTTCAGGATAGGGCATCCCTTGATGAGGTGGAGGATGCCTTTGCAGAGTTTTCCACTGGCACTAGGGGATTTGCAGGATATGATTTGATTAGAGACAGGGGGGCTAAGAGTCCCTATTCTTGGTGGGCAACTCATGGGGCAACAAGCCCTCCTCTATAGCAGTTAGCCATGAGGCTCATCTCTCAGGTGACTTCATCCTCTTGTTGCGAGAGGACTTGGAGTACATATGGAAATTTGTAGTGAAGAAGAGCAGGCTTGAGCAGTCCAAGGTAGAGACAATGGTGTATGTGCACACAAACCTTCGTCTTATTTACAGGCAGAGGGAGGATTGGTTGAAGGGAAAGACAAAGATGTGGGATGTCTTTCTTGATGATATGGGTCTGGACATCAGTGTTGAGTTGGCATTGGCCAACTTGGATCTTAATGAGCCAGTCTTAGAGCCTGTCACATTTGATGATGGCGATAGAGTAGAGGGGTCATCCTCCACACCAGAAAACGCAGAGATGACATTGGATACAGAGGAGGATGCAATAGAGGAGAGCAGTGGTGAGCACGATGATCATGATGAGGAAAGCGATGTTGATTATGATGATGAGGATTGATGACTCATGAGTCATGAGCTACCTACTCTGGCACTACCTTGAGGCTTGTAGTCTTGTAGACTTGTAGTTGTTTTTTATTTTCTATTTCTATTTGCCATTGGCATTGTACTACCTAGTACTTATGTAACACATTTTGATTTTTATGACTTAATGAGAAAACTACAGTATCTTGTCTTTCTCCTATTGGATCATTGATGAATATGTTTATTACTTTGTATGATTGTATGATGTATCTTTGTAAAACTTACATCTAGATGAAGATCTATGTTTGAATCAATGAATTTGTAAGAATTTGTGTAAGAAATATCTAATTTTTAATATATATATATATATATATATATATATATATATATATATATATTTTAATAAAATAATATATAATGCGTCTGGACATGTCCTGTTCTGGGGGGTCACCATGTCCGTGTCCGACACTCGAATCTGTGTGTCCGTCATGTCCTGTGTCCTCGTGTCAGGTGACTTAGGATGGAACACTTGCAGACCTTGATGAAATAGGAATAGGAGGGGCATCTCCAATGGGGACATTCTTCCCCTTCCTTTGCCCCTTCCTTGCTGCCCTTGATTGAGCCATGAATGATGTAAAAAAATAAACAAAAAATGCCCAAATTTGTAAAAGGTATGCACATGCAAACCGAATGCAAAAAAATAGAGACAATGCACTTACCTGTAGCTTGAATCTCCTTGAAAATTCTCCCTTGCTCCTTGCTACTCCTTGCTCTTTGCGCTTCTCTTCACTTACACCAAACTCAAAGTGAATAAAATGAAGGAAAATCTGCCTTTTAAAATCATCGGACGACTTTTTCCACCGATCATGTTTGGCGGATCGGGACACGATCGTGCCCGTATAGGACACGATCGAGACACGATGTGTCCTGTACAGACATGATCGGACACGATTCACCTAACACGAATCCGTGCGAATTGTGTCCAATTCATTGGATTTGACAACAAAGTTGCATCATCAAGATCATAATGTTTGAAGTTGAGTTTCAGAAGATGCTCAGTTAACCTCTCATACTAGGCTCACGGTGCTTGCTTGAGGCCATACAAGGATTTCACAAGCTTGCATACTTCGTGTTCATGGCTCTTCACAATAAATCCTTCTGGCTGGGGCATAAAAACATTTTCTTTAAGATCTCCATTCAAGAAAGCAATTTTTACATCCATTTGATGGACTTTCCAACTGTTCTGAGCTGCCAAGGCAAAGAGTATCCGGAATCCAGATGGTAGCCCATTTTGTTGTGGGGGCAAAATTTTCCTCATAGTCGATCCCTTCTTTTTGTGCAAAACCTTTTGCCACAAGCCTGGCTTTGTGCTTTTCAAGTGAGCCATTAGCTTTATACTTATTCTTGTAGACCCACTTGCAGCCAATTGGTTTGGTTCCCAATGGAGGATTAACCAGCTTCCAGGTGCCATTCTTTCTCAAGGCATCATATTCCTTCTGCATCGCTTCTTTCCATTCATCATGAGAAACGACTTCTTTGAAGGAAGTTGGTTCACAATCTGTAGACAAATTCAGTTCAAAATCATAAGAAACATCCATATCAACACGTGAATCAGAATCATCTACATCACCTCCATTTTGCCTGGTTGAATTTCTTGTTCCTGTCTTTTCAGCCTCATCAGGATGAACACTTTCAAGTGTCTTTGTCAGCCATTTTGGAGGACCTTTTTGAGATGGCCCAAGCTGCTTAGTTGACTGAGTTAGGGCTGAATCAAGATTTAGTCTCCCAATTCTGTTAATCACATCACTCAAAGTGTCATCTGTAGCTGGAGCTTCATGTGAGGGAGAGAGTGCTTCAGAAGAAGATTCTACAGATTGATCCAATATAGGAATCCCCCCTTCAAGATGTGGAATCTGATTATCAAATTCTTGAAACGACTTTGCATGTCTGAATCTATCCCAGCGATCAAACTGCTGCTCAACAACATTGTCAGCCTTGGAAGATTCAAGAAAGATCACATCTTTAGATACTACAAACTTCTTATTAACTTCATCATAGGACTGTATGCTTTGGAGGTATTTGAATACCCCAATAAGATACACTTACGACTCCTTGCGCCAAGTTTGTTTCTTTGTTCCTTAGGTATCACAGCATAACAGGTGGAACCAAAGACCTTGAGATGCTTAACTGAAGAAATGTGGCCCTACCACATTTCATAAGGAGTCTTGTTTCTAATAGCATTAGATGGACACCTATTCTTTATATACACAACACATAGCACTGCATCAGCCCAAAACATCAATTTAACATTCTTGAAAAACATCATGGAACATACCATATTTAAGATTGTCCTGTTCATTCTTTTAGCAACTCCGTTCTGTTGGGGATTATAAGGCACAGTTGTTTGATGTTTGATCCCATGCTGGCGAAGATAGTTTTCAAATTAATTTGAAGTGTATTATTTTCCATTATCAGTGTGAATAGAGCCAATATGAGATTGTGCATCATTTTCAATCCATGCATGAAAATTCTTGAATGTTTGAAAAGCATCATATTTGTTCTTCAATAAATAAACCCAACACATTCTGGTGTAGTCATCAAAAAATGTCCTCATATATTTATTACCATTTGCAGAAGGAACGAGCATTGGACCACATAAATCTGAATGAATGAGTTCAATTTTTCTATGTGCTCTGGAATGTGAATCATGAAAAGACTGTTTGCTATGCTTTCCTAGAATACAAGCATCACATTGCTTAAGTTTCCTAGGAATTGTAGGAAAACCAGTTACACCATTTTTCCTCAACAATCGAAGGTTGCCATAGTTCAAGTGTCCAAATCTAGCATACCATAAAAGACTTGACGGAAATGTACCTTCATCATAGTAAGTACTATATGAATTTTTTTGTGCACGAGCAAAGGTACCTTGCAGCTTCAGAAGTATTTCTTCTTCTTTCCCCGTCATGACAAGTGAGCAATCTGATGCTTTTCTGACCTCAACCTTGCCATCAAATATATGAATGGAGTGTCCTTGCTGGCGGATGTGGACCAAAGACAACAAGTTTCTCCTCAACTCCAGGAGGTATAGAACATCATGTAGAAGAAATTCTAAAAGACCAGGCAATTTGAGCCTGATGGTGCCAAGCCCTGATGGCTTGAGTTTTTACTTATCTGCAAAATATACTACCCCATCAACATTGTCAGTGAATTCTTCAAAAAAATCTCTCTTAAAAGTCATGTGGCAAGTTGCTCCTGAATCAAGCAACCAATCATCTTTCCATGAAGCAAGTGAAGCATCGAACAAGTCTTCATTTACTCCAATATTGCAATGTGCCACAACATAATGAGCGGCTTTGGGTGCTTTACCTTTCTCTTTGTCATGGGTTTTACCTTTGGCACCATTTCTTTCCTGCTCAATTCTGTCCCAAGGCAGCTTACATGTGGTTGCATCATGTCTATCTTTATTGCAACATATGCAATGAAGATCATACTTTTCTCCTTGAAATTGTTTGCCCCCGCTGCCTCTAAAATTTCTTCTTCCTCTTCCTCTTCCTCTTCGGCCACCTCTTCCTCTAGAAGAATCTTGAGCATGATACTTCTCTCTATGTGCAAGACACACAGCTTTTTCAGATGACTGAGGAGTTGTCTTCTTTCTAAAAGCCTTTTCTCTCTCAGCAAACTTCTTCTCAAGGGAGTCAAAGGTAATCTCCTTGAGATTTCCACTTGCTTGCAATGACTCAATATAATGTAAGTGCGATATAGTGCCTTGACATAAGCTATGAGAGGAATGTCTATTTCAACACTAGTTTTTTTAATATCATGCATAATAGATCCTAATTCTGATGCCAAAGCAAGAGGGTCATCATTTTTCAATTCAGGATTGAACAGTTTAATCCAATTGAACAACTTCAAGTTTAGAGTGTGAGTCATACAATTCCTTCAACTTCTTCAAGGCGTCATAAGAATTTGAGAATGGTGAAATATGGCGACTCACCTCTTCATTTACGGATGTTGCAATCAAGGCATAGGCCTTGTTGTTCTTGTTTTCACAAATGGCGATCTCCTTGTCTGAGGTGGGCTTTGCAGGTGCAGTGTCTCCTTCTCATTTACAAATTCCTCTCCACAACGCATTAAAAATGAGAGTGTGTTTTATCTTCCTTGACCATTCAGGATAGTTCTCTTTTCCCAAGAGAACTACTCCAACAATAGATATTAATGAATGCATTTTAAATGTGTGTATTGTGTAAAAAATGTACTTTGATGCCAATATATTGTAAGAAATTGCACTTGGTGGTAATATGCATGAAAATAAAATGCACTATGATATATTAAAAGAGAGGTATTATTCGGGGGAGGGTATATTTGGGAGAGGGAGTTTATGGGGGAGGAAGTATTTAGGGGAGGGTGTATATGGGGGAAGTTGTTATACAACGTATGGCCAGCGTTACATAGTGGTATAGTATAGCGGTTTAGGGAGGAGGCGGTATGGAGCGTCGATATATACGTTGTAACCGGGATTCAGAGATGACAGTCGAGATACCATTGGAGGCTGACTGTGTAGGTGAGAGTGGTGAGGGGAGGCCACTGTAAATCAAAGAGTATGGAGATGGGTCTAGTGGAGTCAGGGACCGAAATAACCGGGGTGTGGAGGAAACCAGTCTGCGAGGGTGGACGGTTACCGAGGGGCCGGAGTCGAGGATCAGAATAACCAGGGTGTGGAGGAAACCGGGGTGCGAGGGTGGACGAGCACCGAGGGGTCGGATTCGGGGACTAGAATAACCGAGGTGCGTGGGGGGACGAGCACCGAGGGGTCGGAGTCGGGGACCGGAATAACCGGGGTGTGGAGGAAACCGAGGTGCGAGGGTGGACGAGCACTAAGGGGTCGGAGTCGAGGACCGAAATAACCAGTGTGTGGAGGAAACCGGGGTGCGAGGGTGGACGGGCACCGAGGGGTCAAAGTCGGGAGGTAATGCTGACTATGAGTATTAATCGATGAGGAAAGGATCGTATTAATATATTATATTATTGTGCGGAGGAGGACCGGTGTCGACTGTGGTATGGGGAGGTAGAGGGTTCGAATAGCGGCAGAAGGTGATACCAGGGTTTGAGGTATCAATCTGCATCAAGATACCAGTGGCAGGCCACTTTGTAATACGGAGCCGAGAGAGTATATACGATAGAGGAGTGCAACCACGGCGAAAGGAAAGGGAGCTCGAATTGGTATGCGGAGGAGTGGAGGAGTGGTATGTGAATTTGGTGAAACCTTTCACAGAAGCTTGTTGAAACACAGAATCCTTTCACAAAAACTTACTAAAACACAACACCACATACCAGGAAGAATTCGACGCCAATTCTCGGTTCTCTTGATGATGATCTCCTCACAACAATAGCTTCTGACGCACCTAGTACTGGTAGCGAAGATCATAAACCCATAGCGCCGAATGATAATAAACAACCACCTCTTCTATACGATACCACAACAAAAAAACATTAACACATTCACGTAGAAAACGCAGAGCTGGCATTTGGCAGATCGAGGATGATAGAAATGACGCAGACTGCAGAAATGGCAAAAGGGAGTTACAAGGGAAGAAAAGCTAATTTGGGAGCTAGCTCTGATACCATGGCAGGCCAAGAGGTAACTCCACAAAACTGAATTGTGATTTTGCATTATGGTTGACCATAGATATATGCATGGAGGGAGAGACTCTTGGGCTTCATCTCCTAGGGTCTTTTCATATTCCATATATCCTTATTTTCTATTCACATTATTTTACATATTCACTCAATCCCAATGATTAGGTGTCAACAATGTGTTATTGCTTTGATATTTGCTTAATGAACTAAGAGAAAATAAGATAATAAGAAACTAATAAGAATACAGAAACATCACAAGTAAATTATCAAGAACAAGAAAATATTTCCGCCTTTCTAATTTTCTATCATGGTATCAGAGCTTTGGTGAAGAAAGAAGAAAAAGGAAGTTTCAAGGAATTGATCAAGGAATCATACAGAGGAATTTTTTTAAGGTAAGAAGTTCACTATCTAAAAGAAAGGTGTCTAACTCAATCAAGGGAGAGAACAATCTTGAAGGAGCATCAAACTACAAATCCTGGAAGAAGAGGATTGACCTCATTCTTGAAAAGAACAAAGTATTAGATGTGGTGAAAGGAAAAGTAAAGAAGCCTATAGAAGACTCTAGTGATTCAGATAAGGTAAATACAGGGAATTAGAATTGGTGGCCTTAACTCTAATGGTTGAAGGCATAAAGGACAACCTTGTCCCTTACATAGCTAACATTGCCCGTGCCCAAGAAATGTGCGAAACCTTGTCAAAAGTTAAAAATATTCACCATCAAGAATATTGGGAAAGTAGCAAGTTTGAAGAATGAACTAAGGACCACCAAGATGACTAAAGAAGATATTGTGGCTACTTTCTTTGTGAAGATAACAAGAATAAGAGATGATCTTCTTGCCATTGATGAAATTGTACCGGACAAGGAACTTGTGATCACTACCATATTAGGGTTGCCACCTTCTTAGAGAAATTTTGCTTCGGGACTCAACAACTGGAAAGAAGCTCCCACTTTTGAAGAACTATGGACTACCTGCAGCCAAGAGGAATTAAGCATCTCATTAGTAGCCAACAATGAAGAAGTTTCAAATGCCTACATTGCTCAACACAAGGGAAACTTCAAGAAGATGGGGCCAAGAAAGAAGGTTGACATGTCCAAGATAGAATGCTATCAATGTCATAAAATGGGTCACTATAAAAGTGACTGCCCTGACAATCCTAAAAATAAGAAAAGAGAAAGAGATCATGAAAATGTTGTTGAAGAAGCATCTCCTAAGAAAGTGAAACCCGAAGAATTTGACATAAGGGACTTACACTACTAAGCCCTTTGTTCTTAGCCTTAGATATTTCATTTGTATATTTTTTATTTTTATTTGTAGTTTTAACATATTCTTTGAAAGGGACATTTTTTTTATAAGTTTTAGGTATCCCTCAAAGCTTTGGAGGGAGCCCTCAACAACTCCCAAAGATAAGTATCTCATTTCTTTTCAATTTTGGTTTCATGTACTTATTTATGTTTTGATTATGATAAATAGTAATATTAATCACCTTTCTACTTTTGTTTCCTTGTCTAGGAAATGACTTGTTGAATTCTCAATGATTATGAAAGAAGGCCTCACAAGACAAAGCATTGGAGTTAAAAAGGTTTGTTAAGAAACAAAGGTATGTCTTAAATCATGAGCTTTGTTCTCTTCATGATCATTCTCTTTGGAAATCCATTCTACATTACTAACAATTGCTATGTCTAGCTCTCTTGAATCTTAAAGATTCTTGTTTGGAATGATTCATCATCTGATAAATCTATCCTCCTCATATATTTGATTGTTTGTATAAAAGAACCCTTGAAAGGTTCTCTGGAAAACCCTAACCTAAGGGTATGCTAATAATGTATGAAACCCTAAACCTACTTAGGATTATTAATGAAGAAATTGCTATTATGATTTGATATGTTGATGCTGTCATGTTTGGGGTTTTGATATGATCATGAAAACCCTAACTTGTTAGGGTTGAAATGGCGCTGTCTGAAATCCAAAACCAAGTTTTGGTATAATAGGGTTTGCTTTGTTATGAACTGAAACCCTAGATCTTTAGGGTTTGGTTGAGAATATAAGAAAAACCCTTGTTATGTACTTAAGGTGAACGAAACCCTAGGTATATGTTCATTTGGTTGAAATCCTAGCTTGGTCTAGGTCAGTAAACTTCCATCTATTGGAAGTGGGGCTGCAACAACAGCTTCAAATGTTGAGGGAAGACAACAATCTCAAGATCACAAATATCCATTATGGATGTATGTCACAAGGGACGCAGGGCTAGGCAGCAAGATGAAGGGAGGAAGCAATGTTGCTTGGAAATGCAGTTATTGCCACAATCATTTCATGAGCACATATTACCATGTGAAAGCTCATTTATTGGCTTTACCAAGTTGTGGAATTTCAACTTGTACACAGGTGTCTTTAGCAAAGAGGATGGAAATGGAAAGAGAGGCATTTGTTGGTGTGGCAAATGTGGTTGCAAAAAATAAACAAAACAAGAATGATGACCCCCTTCCATTCTTGAGAAAAAGCAGCAACAAGTTCCCATTTGAGATTTCTAGTGGGGGACAAGCAGCAAAAGAAAGGAAATTGCACTCGGTCCAATGGACAAGATTTTCCAGAAAGAGAAGCCAGAAGAGCTTGATCTCACCAATGTTTTTTTTTCTATCAAAACTTCATATCCTTCAATGTTGCACACTCACCTTTATTTATTGAGATGTGTCAAGCTCTAACTCAAACGGCTCCATTAGGGTATGTGCCTCCTGGGTCAGAGAAGCTTAGAACCACATTGTTGACGAAGGCAAAGAAAGAGGTTGACAAAATGCTTGAGCCTATTAAATCAACATGGCCAACATCTCGGTTAGCATTGTTTCTGATGGATGGACAGATCCAACACGACACCCACTCATCAACTTCATGGTGTCTTCCTTGAATGGTCCAGTTTTCTTGAAATCAGGGGATGCACTTAGACAATACAAGGATGCACAATATATGGGCGAGTTGTTTATTAAAGTTATTGAAGATGTAGGTGTTGATTCTTGTGCGCAAATCATTACAGATAATGCACCTATTTGCAAGGTTGTTGGCATGATTGTGGAAGCTATATATCCACAAGTATTTTGGACACCTTGCATTGTCCATTGACTCCATTCACTGAACTTAGCACTGAAATCTATGTTGATTTTTTGGGTAGCATTGGATGTGCTCTAGCTCCAAAACTTCTGTGGAGGGGCTACAACATATGAGATCTCCAAGACCCAGAAATCGTTTGGAGAAATTCCACCCAGAGCTTAAGTTATTCAAATAATTAATTATTTTAATGGAGACCCTAAGTCTAACTTAGGGAAATTAAATAATTAAAGTGAATTAATTTAAACATGTGGGTGAGAATGTTCTAAGTGATGAGGATCAAGTCTTTTCTAATCTTAGTTGTTGATTAGAGATTAGATCATGTTCGTTGAATGTTCAATAAGAAAAGTATTAAAGGAAGGCTTGGGGTCAGCTGGAGAACACACACATAGTGGCAGCACTTGAGCTAAGTCGAAATTTTGGGGCGTGGTTTGCTGAGAATTTTCGAGTGAGCTTGCAGTGCAGCGAGGGGTAGTTCAGCAGTGGGATTTCTGATCTAAGGCCACGAATACAATAACAGAGAGATAGATCAGCACCAGAGAGGCAGCATAGGCCTAGGAGGGGTGACGTAGACCCAGGAGGGGTGATGTAGGCCCAGCCAGGCTCATGCAAGCCCAAAGGGGTGACCCAGGCCTAGAGGAGCTAACGCAAAGCCATCAGCGGCAGCGCTGGGGTTTCTGTGGGCCAGATCAGTCTCGTATTTATCAGATCCAGAAGGGTGACGCAATCTCAGCGTAGAGCTTGCTGGGGACTGCATAGGCACCTGTGGGGTTCTTCATTCTCACACTAAATCAACCATAATATCTGTCTCCGGAGATAGAGGTACTTCTGTCGGGATTTTCTCTGTTGGGTAAGCCACTACCGGTACCCTAGTTTGTATTCAGAAATCTGCATAATAATAAAACCCTCAAGAGTTGTTGCACCAGTTTTCCCGCATTGGGTTTTTCCGGGGACATTTGTCCAAAAAATCTTGTGTGTCCTTTGTTGAATGTGCTTATTTCTTTAGTACTTGATCTGTATATTTGTGTAGGCAGCAGTGTATTTGTTTCGATGTTTTTCATGTATTATTCAAACAAATAACTTGTAAAGTTAATAAAACAAGTAGGAGAAGTAAATCAGATTACTATTGTAGGATTTATGTTTAGTCAATTCAGAAATTTTCACATGGTATCAGAGCTATTGTAGATTAGGGAGAGTTGAAGCCATCAGCGAAGAGACGAAGTTTTTTTCTGCGAGAAGGCGACTATCCCGATTGACAACACAGATCTAGGAAGAGGCAGTGCAGCTCCAGAGGGACAATGCAGGCCCAGAGGGTGACGCATAACCAATCTAGCTCACACAGAGCTGACGCAGAGGCTCACGCAGACCCAGAAGGATGATGTAGTCCAAGAGGAAGTGACGCAGAGCCAGTGCAGAGGGTTCGAGTCTTAATTCTTCTGGTTGTCATGGCTGGAAGTGCAATTCTTCGAAAGCTACTAGTGGGGCATTGTTTATGTCGGTACAAAACAATGTCTAGCAGGGTGTGACAAAGTAAGGGGATGCAGTTCCTCAACAGACTTTCTTGCCACGAAGTTTGAAGATCTGATCAGTGGAGTGATCGGAGAGGGTTGATTTGACAGCAGTTGGTGGAAGATTTATGAGAAGGAAATCACTTGTCAAAGGGGGCGTATTCTCTAGAGGGTTTCTAGTGCCAAGAAACCCAGATCCGAGTCTTTTACTGAGGGCAACAACAGAAGAAGGGAGAAGATTATTTTTTTCGACATCTTCTGAGAAGAGATGGGCGCACATGGATTGAGGGATTAGGACAGGTTGGATGGAGCATCCAACTTCGTCGTCTAGAAAGCCAGAATCTTGTCAGTCCTTGATGAGTATCGCATCAAATATCACGCCAAGAAGGTTGTAGATGTTCTTGTTGACGCTAATCCGTTGAAGAAGTATGAGGAAGCGCAAGCAAGGGCCAAGCGCTTGATTATCGACGGGGTCAAGGATCATATGGTCCCACACATTGCTAAAAAAAACACAACAAATGAGATGTGGATGATGTTGACCACATTGTATTAGGGGACTTATGTCCAAAGGAGAATGCTTTTGGAGAATCAGCTTCAATTATTTCAGATGCATAAGGGAGAGGAAATCGACCCCTTCCTCATTAGATTGAAGGCGATTCGTGATCAACTGGTTGCTATGGGGGCCACTCCTGATGAGGGTCTATTGGTCAGGACTGCCCTGGATGCAGTGTATTAAGAGTGGGAGACCTTTGTCCAAGGCATTTTGGGCAGAGCGACACTTCCAAATTAGGAAGACATGCGGGCAACTCTTCGACAAGAGGAGATCAGGAGGATGACCAAGGCGGGCAGCACCAGCAAAGGAATCAAGATCAAGAAGGAGGAGGAAGATGCGGCTCTCGCATCTAAGGGACAACAGGGGCAGCAACGGAAGAAGAAGAAAGACCTTTCTAAGGTCAGATGCTCCCGGTGTGGTGAACAACTTGTCCTATGAAAAAGAAGGGCAAGGAAGATTCTGATTCAAAGGTTGCAGCAATTAAGGGTGATGATGGGAGTGATGACGATGTGGCTATGAGTGCTCATGTGCCTCGAGAGAAGAGGTGGGATGACATAGATTTGTAGTTCTCTTGAACTTTAGATGTAGTGGGCAGGATCCTTGAGGTGTCTCAAACTCTTGGATCACATACAAGTTATGGGAGCCCTTAATGACAGTAGCAGGATGACTGGAGTCAGTTGGTGCGGAGGATATTGGAGCAGCATTGGCAAAGCTAGGATGTTGAAGTCTTTAGCAGCGCAGACTAGAGGCAGCAACGTGGCAGTAGCGCAGAGGTTGATGGGATTTCAACAGCGCAGAGGCAGTGCTCACGCAGTGCAGAGCAGCAACAGCACAGAGCTCTAGAGGGTCAACGCAGATTAGCAGCAGAGGGTGCTTCAGTATCGAAGTGTACTCAGACTGACTTGTATGTCATGTCTTTGAGATGTTTCAGTGGCTTAACTCTCAGCAACTGAGTTGCAGTGCAGCAGTTAGCAGTGGCAGTGTTATGGGCAGCATGATACAGCATTTGAGAGGGAGCTGCAGTACAGATGAGGCAGTGTCAGTGGCAGTGACATGGGCAGTAGTACAAAAGGCAGCAGCGCAGTGGATGAGGGGCAACAGCCAAGCATTAGCAACGCAGAGGACCGATGTTTTTGATCAGAGTAATGCTTTTGGGTTGAAGTGTTGCTAGAGCACATTCCTCGCTAAGAGGGAGTGTTGATTGTTTGGGTAGTGTTGTGGATGATTTTGTCACCCTCCTAGGGACAGCCTAGAGTTGCCATAGACCAGTGCCTAGGACATCTTAATATAGCAAGGAGCCCTTTATAGTTTGGGTTGTCAGTCCAAGAGCTCACTTACTATCTCTTGTTTGAACAAGGAAATTAGTTTTGAATGGGACCAATCTCTCTCAGAAGCTGACACAAAGATAAGAATAATGTAGGAACATCATGTAAAACTTCAGCATGAAAGCATCAGACAGTTAAGAGACCGCTTACCGTAAAGAGGGCCGATTCAAATAATATATCACAGAAATCAGATATCAGGAAGTGAGTGCAGTGAGGAAACATAAGAAGATATTAGCTGGCATGAGACTGATACCCAGATACACAACAGAACCATATAAGGGCGCACCAATTTACGAATCCTTATATGACAATAGCGTTTTGAAAGCACCCTCCTCAAGCAACTAATATAGCAGAAAATATGGAAAGAGTGAACATGGAACAGTATACCATGACTAGGCCTATTTAAAGCGCTTGACTAATTCCAGAAAGGGCATCAACGAGGATGAATCCTTAATGCAAACTAGTGAGCCACTCGCATTCTAGAACATGATACAAGAAGATAATGAGCATGAAAGAGATATTGTATTAACACATGAGAGAAATTACATACTGTGAGATACCAAATACCAGAATCCTCATTACAGTTATAACCCCTCCTCACTGAGACCCTACGGGCTCTGAAGCTTCATACAGAAATATTACAAAAATGTATACAAAAGTCTTCTCGCTGCACAATTTGCTGATAGAAATCTGGAACCCTTACAATGTCTTATTTCTGAGTATTTATAGAACAGATCGAAAATTCTAGAGGAGGAGGCAGATGAAGCACATTTAATGACTCAACTTGAACCAAAATGGCGGAAAACATTCGCGCCCTCCCTATGAATGACTGACTATAATTAAATGTACTTTACAATCTGTATTCAGAAATAAATGCTGGGAGATTAAAATCTCCTTATATACAAGACACAGGTAATAAAATATATACATCGTGCTGCCTGTAGCCGAGGGAAAATCTGCTGCCGTAAGAGACTTGAGATAATCTGCGTTCCTGTACTGTACTCTCGGCCCTTAGCTTTGAATTTGAATTTTGGATCTTAAATGTGGGGTGAATTTCTTTGGAGGGTTCTGTAGCTCCATATGTTAGTCTTCTTTAATGGCTATCACCTCTCCCACCTACCCTCGACTTCTTACTTTAATTTCGCCAGCAGAATATGTCCTTTGGTATGCTCCTGATCTTTGCAATGGAGGCGGCAAGTTAAAGCGCCTACTAAGTCGTTTTAAAACCTGCAAAACCCGCAAAACATTAGAGAAAATTGACTCGGAGACAGGGAGTGTGGAAAAGGGAGATGATAACGACGTCGTGAAGACGAACAAATAACAGGAATACGTATGGTGGCAGAAGCGACTTGATGAAGGCTCGACAGATGGACGAAATGTGGAATTTCTTCGTGACACAGTCTGGTCGTGAGGAAGGAATAACAAGAAATAAAACATATAAACGAACACACACATATATATATACATATAAAGGGGTGACGTCATGGATACACGGGGGCATGACACATGGGTGCACAGGAGAACAAGTGGAAGACTGACGAGGCGGCGGAGTCAACGGGTGGAAGTGGGTGAGAGCGACACGGTGGCGGGCCATAGGACATGGCGGACGCATGTTAACGGGCGGGCAGTTCTGGTACACCCCCACCGTTGGATAGAGATCGGGAGATCCAACGACTCGCATGAATTCCGCTGCCCGGCGATTGTACAGACATTAACGCGTGGGAGAAAAGCGGTTTCCCACCCGTACCAAAGACACGCGGCATATGATTTATGGCATCGCTGCTCCTGTGGCAAATACCGCCGCTTCGATGAGGGTGGTGCGGGGGAATACCACCAGTTTCAGGCGCGCGGGGCCCTCCATAATAAACGTTTGCCGCCCCGTTGATTTAATTAGATCGGACGGTGGATATTACGCCCGAAACACAAATGATAAGCCCCCCTTTCTTTTGGCCTGTGGTCCTTGGGCTCAGGTCGTATGACAGCAACGAGGGGAGGGGCTTAGGACTTGGGGGCTTCAGCCCAATATATTTAAATTGCGGGCTTTTATCATCGGGACAGTGTATTTTCGGAGCGGAAAAGGTGGCGATAAGCACGACATGGAGATTTTGATCGCGAAGGATGTTTGCAGCAAATTTTAATGGGACCGATGGTCAAAATTTAAATGGAAGGGGAAATATGTACAATAGGTAGCATCGGATGTGCTCTAGCTCCAAAACTTTGTGGAGGGGCTAGAACACATGAGATCTCCAAGGCCCAGAAATCGTTTGGAGAAATTCCATCGGGAGCTTAAGTTATTCAAAAAATTAATTATTTTAATGGAGACCCTAAGTCTAACTTAGGGAAATTAAATAGTTAAAGTGAATTAATTTAAACATGTAGGTGAGAATGTTCTAAGTGACGAGGATCAAGTCTTTTCTAATCTTAGCCGTTGATTAGAGATTAGATCACGGACGTTGAATGTTATAGGAAAAATATTAAAAGAAGGCTTGGGGCCAGTTGGAGAACACACACATAGTGGTAGCACTTGAGCTAAGTCGAAATTCTGGGGTGTGGTTTGCTGAGAATTTTCGAGTGAGCTTGCAATCCAGTGAGGGGCAGTTCGGCAGTGGGATTTCTGATCCAAGGTCAAGAATACAATAGCACGGCAAATCAGCACCACAGAGGCAGTGTAGGCCTAGGAGGGGTGACGCAGGCCCAGGAGGGGTGATGCAGGCTCATGCAGAGCCAGCACATAGGCTCACGCAGGCCCAGAGAGGTGACGCAGGCCTAGAGGAGCTGACGCAGAGCCATCAGGGGCAGCGCTAGGGTTTCAATGGGCCAGACCGGGCTCGTATTCAGCAAATCCAGAAGGGTGACGCAGCCACACTGAAGGGTGACGCAGTCTCAACGCAGAGCTTGCTGGAGACTACGTAGGCACCCTGTGGGGTTCTTCATTCTAACGCTGAATCAACCATAATTTCTGTCTCCAGAGATAGAGGTACTTCTGCCGAGATTTTCTCTGTCGAGTAAACCACTACTGGTACGGTAGTTTGTATTCAGAAATCTGCATAATAATAAAACCCTCAAGAGTTGTTGCATCAGTTTTCCCGCATTGGGTTTTTTCGGGACATTTGATCGAAAAATCTTGTGTCCTTTGTCGAATGTGCTTATTTCTTCAGTACTTGATCTGCATATTTGTGTAGGCAGCAGTGTATTTGCTTCAATGTTTTTCATGTATTATTAAAAAAAATAGCTTGTTAAGTTAATAAAACAAGTAGGAGAAGTAAATCAGATTATTGTTGTAGGATTTATGTTTAGTAAATCAGAAATTTTCACAATCTATTGCTTCTGATGTGCTTTGGATTGGAAGCATTATTGATAATGCATGGCATATCTGCAAATTTGTACAAAACCATACAAATGCACTCACTATCTACAAGGACTCAGGAGTACACCAATCTATCATTGTTGAAGATTGCAGATACACGGTTTGCCTCTTCATTCATCATGTTGAAGAAGTTGAGGGAGGTTGAGGGGCCATGGTTATTTCAGCGTTTTGGTCTTTTTGGAGAAAGACAGATCAAACAGCCTCAAAAAAAGTGAAGGACACAGTGTTAGATGATGCCTGGTGGAAGAGGGTAGATCTACTTATTCGGATCATGGACCCTATTATTTCCTTGCTTGGATTTGCAGATACAGACCAACCCATCCTAGGAGAGGTTTATGAGGGATGGGATTCCATGATTGAGTCTGTGAGGAACATTATTTTACAGAGTGAGTGCCCCGATTATGAGACATCACCAGAGGCCTTCTTCACCACCATACAAGATATTCTTGTCAGCAGATGGGACAAGAATTGCACACCTTTACATTGTTTGGCTCACTCCTTGAACCCAAAATACTACAGCCATGAGTGGCTGAATGGTGAACCTTCTCGCAGATTCCCTCCTCACATGGATGGTGAAATTTCACAGGGGAGGAAAGACGCATTCACTCAGATTTTTCAAGATAGGGCATCCCATAATGAGGTGGAGGATGCCTTTGCAGAGTTTTCCACTCGCACTGGGCAATTTGAAGGCTATGATGTGATTAGAGACAGGGGAGCTAAGAAGCCCTATTCTTGGTGGGCAACTCATGGGGCAACAAGCCCTCCTCTACAGCAGTTAACCATGAGGCTCCTCACTCAGGTGACTTCATCCTCTTGTTGCGAGAGGAATTGGAGCACATATGGGAATTTGTATAGTGTGAAGAAGAGCAGGCTTGAGTAGTCCAGGGCAGAGACAATGGTGTATGTGCTTACCAATCTTCGTCTTATTTACAGGCAGAGGGATGAGTGGTTGAAGGAAAGACAAAGATGTGGGATGTCTTTCCTGATGATATGGGTCTGGACAACAATGTTGACTTGACATTGGCCAACTTGGATCTCAATGAGCCAGTGCTAGAGCCTGTCACATTTGATGATGGTGATACTGTAGAGGGGTCATCCTCCACACTAGCAGATGCAGAGATGACATTGGATACAGAGGAGGAGAATGCAGCAGAGGAGAGCAGTGGTGACCATGATGATGAGGACAGTGATGTTGATTATGATGATGAGGATTGATGACTCATAACTCATGAGCTACCTACAGCCTTGAGGATTGTAGACTTGTAGTTGTTTTGTATTTGCTATTTTTATTTGGCATTTTCCATTGCCATTGTACTACCTATGTAACACATTTTGATCGACTTAATGAGAAAACTACAGTATCTTGTCTTTCTCCTACTAGATCATTGATGAAATGTCACGACTCACAATTGTATTTGTAATATCAATATGTATACATAATGTATTAATGTTACTTTGTATGATTGTATCTTTGTAAAACTTACATCTAGATGAAGATCTATGTTTGAATCAATGAATTTGTATAAATTTGTGTAAGAGATATCTAATTTTTAATATATATATATATATATATATATATATATATATATAACGTGTCCGGACGTGTCCTGTTCCGAGGGATCACTGTGTCCGTGTCCAACATTTGAATCCACGTGTCCTTCGTGTTCCATGTCCCCGTGTCAGGTGACTTAAGCAATAAGTAGTTTCAGCTATTTTCAAAAATAAATTTCAAAAACTGAAGTAATTCTATTTAACAAACCCTATTAATACCAAAAGCATAATCCATTAACACATTAATGACAATAGCAATGCATTAAATAAAGAAAATACTTAATACAGAGAGTAAATTTAACTATACCTGAGACGATTCGACCGTATACCTGCCCATCTTTACCAAGGAAGAATGCCTGCCACATACAAATGAATTAGTTGCCTGACAAAATGCATATGCAAAGATTACCATTCTAAAGATCGATTACATTCTATCTAATAATTAGACTATAAAGTAAGAGAATAGAATGTACACGTGAATTACCATTTTAAAATGGCCAGTCAAACGAGCCAGCCAAGTCACTTTTGAAATGAACCATGTCCATGCAAATGAGAAAATGTTAGAATTAGACCTTAGCCAGATTCTACTCAAGGTTAAGAGTTGTACTGAGGTAACAACATCTGCTATAACAGTATTAGGCAGATGAAAATATCCTTCACGCCAACAATACCTCCACTGAACTTCCCACTCCAAATCACAGGTGAAAGAGGCTTGTTTTTCCCGTATAGCACCACATCAGCGTGGATTTTAGTGTCTGCACTCCGCATCTCAGCTATTTCCCAAATTCTTGGGATGTGTCTGCAATCGTGATCCCATTAACATCAAACTAGAAAAGTTTTTTATGCTATCATGAATGATATACTTTTCTGTGCAATAATCTTTAATTAAAGCTCATTGTTAATTTAACCTTTCCTCTATTCTTCAATTAAGGTGCTGCCCTAGTATATTGCTGAAAAACTTTCTTCCAGTAAAATGTCAAGCCACCAAATTACTTACTCTGACTTTAAACGATCCCATCACTTACTCTGACTTTAAAATTTTCTCAAATAAACGATCCCATCGCTCCTCTGGAATTTCCGCAAATCTATTCCTGCGCAATAAGCATGCAAGCAATAGGAGTTCGTTTTGATTCCAAAACCAGATCCATTCACGCAATTGAAATTACAAACAACTCAATGTGAGGAATTCTCGGTCTAAAATTAGTTAACAATAGTAAATTTATCTTAAATCTATTACAATTTAGATGAATTCACATTGTTGCATTATTGAATATTATGTCTATTCAAATTGAGATGAATTCACATTGTTACATTATTGTATATTAATCTCTATTCAAATTGAGATGAATTTGAGATGAAGTCACGTAGCGAATTTTTGGAATTTTAGATTTTGATGGTAGCTTGAAATTTAGAACTCCTCACTCATTTTATATATAATTTCAGAAATTCTCAACTATATTATGTATTTGACTGTGTAAAAGTTCACACTTTGAATTTATATTGTTATATTATTATATAAATATAAAAGTATTTATTTAATTAAGAAGTTTTTGGAATAAACTGGTAAAACATCAATCATTTTACGCATAATTCCAGAAATTCTCAATTACATTATGTATCTGACTGTGTAAAAGTTCACACTTTGAATTGGAGTTGTCTTTAGTGCGATTTTTTGGAGTTTCAGGTGCCGGAATCAGGTGAAAAAATTGGAGGTAAAATTTTGATTTTGGTTATTTACACTGGTTTTTTTTACTCTATATATGGATTGAGCACCCTCAAAAACCCCTAGGACACTTCGATTGTGCAAGGTTAGCAATCAAACTTTTCTTTTCAATAAATCCATACGGGATTTTAGAGAAATTACAGCCAAAAAAACTACTTCAAAAAGTCGCACTAAAGACTACTCGCTTTAAATTTACATTGTTACATTATTATATAAATATAAAAGTATTTATTTAATTAAGAAGTTTTCGGAATAAACTGGTAAAACACTCAGTGCAATAGATCAAACCATTAGCTAACCAAAAAAGAGACCAATTAAATGAAAAAAATCACCCATTAAATATAAAAGAATTTTTTTAGTTAAGAAGTTTTAGAGGGATGGTGAATTAGTTTAAGTCATTAATTCAAAACTTTTGAATTAGTTTTTTAAAATATAGCTGAAATAATTTGTTTGGGTCAAATCTTAATTTTAGTTGTTTAAAATAAGTTTTTATCAATATATATGAATTCAGCACTTTGAAAAATCTGACATATTTAGATTGTGTAGAATTTACAATTCAAATTTGTGATTTCAAAAAAAATTTCCAAAATTTAAATAATTTAAACCAAAAAACATAACACAGAGACTCCAGCGAAAAAAAATACCAATTTAAACGCAAAATAAACACCTATTAAATGCAAAAACCCAGTAAATTAGCCCACAAAAGTCACCAATTAAATGCAAATTGTCCACTCAAAAGACGAGTTTAAAAGATCTGAGGGTGATCCTAAATTATACGTTGTTTTTTATATAGCAAATATCTTTAGCATAAGACCGTTTCAATTTTATTTTCTTCAAATTAATTGTATTATATAATTATAATTAATATTTATGATTATAAATTGGATAATTATTATTAAAAGTAAATTCAATTTTTCTCCAAATTAATTATACATAATAATTATATTTAATTTTTAAGATTATAAATTGGATAATTATTATTATAATTTAATTCATAGTAAATTGAAGCACAAAAAAGTTCAGGAATAAATAATTTTTTAATGTAAAAAATTGATTAATTTATTTAATTTATGAAAATGGACATATATGTGTGGGATCTGAACTTATAATTCCAAATAAATAATATTTTTTCTTTTCAGAAAGAAAAAAACGCTATATTATATTAAAATCCAAATAAATAATATATAATCATGTTATTCAGGTACAATCAATAATAAACACAAAGTTGGTCAATACAAATAAAAAGTGACAAGAAATGCAAATATTCAGAGAACCTGAACTCACTTGAGTTCTTCAGCAAGATTGGGTGTCAACTGAACATTCTTCTTCAGCAAGGTCAGAATTTCCAACTCTTCCGTATAATAAGCTTTATCTCCAGAAGAAGTTCTTAAAAGCTGCCTCTCTGGCTCCGGTTCTCTTTTAGCTTTATCTCCCGAAGACGTTCTTGAAAGCTGCCTCTCTGGCTCGCCTTCTCTTTTAGGGTCATTGTATGAAGCAAATATCCCAATTCTTCTAACATGCAGAGGCTTCAGAAGCTTTCTCGTGCCATAACCTAAGACATAATTTGCTGCAAAATGCATCAAATACTTAATGGATCAGCTGAAATTGGCATTTAAAATCATCAATTTGATGAAATTTCACACCCTTTCTGAATGATACGTCTTGTGAAATAGCTTACCAGTAGCCTTTTGAAACAGATGGCAACATGGAGTCTGTGGCTTTGCAATGTCGAGATACTGAAAACGAACAATCATGTTGGAGAAAGTCAAGCTCATGGCCATAGTTGGAGATCTGGGTTTGTGTTCAAAAATTGAAATCAGAGGGATTTAGGTTTAAAAAGGTTTTGTACTTCAGCAGTCCTCTGCAACTACAAAATATGATCTCAATTCCACTCTTACTCACAAAATAATCAACAATACCCAAATTTATCAGCCTGGTGTTCAGTCTTGGTCCAGCTTATAGCCTCTGTCCAAATTGTTTTTCAATAACACGAGTTCGAAAGTAAATACCTTTCATCTGATAATGCAATGGATGAATTCTTCTCCAAGCATTGCAAATGCCAAACTGCACACTTTTCTTTCTTTTCTGGGGCCCGTCCATATCTCCCAAGCTACTAACAGTGAGAAAATGGATATTTTTTGCCAGTCGATATAACCTTAACTCCTATGGAGACATGGTGAGCCCTCGCCAGCTCAAAAAAATTATGGAGGTGATGCGCAGATCGTCACGTCTTTTCTTCACCATTTTCATAAAAACTTCGGCGATGTAAAAGCTGTTAAAGGACGAAGTTAGGTACTCGATTCGATCAAAAGGATTTTCAAAAACCAAAACGTACGTATGTAACTTTGACAACTCAAGAACGGTTTCTTTTTGGATTGATTATGGTCACCCTCAAAAGGGGGTTAGTGATCAGCATAGGTATCATTTTTATTCAAAATAAAGTGCAAAAAAATTAGGCAAGCTAAGGTATCATTTTTATTCAAAATAAAGTGCAAAAAAATTAGGCAAGCTATGGTATCATTCTTATTCAAAATAAAGTGCAAAAATTAAAATATATTGGGAAAAAGTTTTTCAAATTAGGAATATTTTAAATTTGAAAAATGGAATTTCAATTTTGTCTTCCATCGTAATTGAAAGTAGATGTTATTATCTCAGTGCTCAAGTACTAACATATATGATCTCAATTTCACAAATGCACTAACATATATGATCTCAATTTCACAAATGCAATAAATTATAGATATAATCATAATTATAGAGATGATGTAGAAATAACACTTTATTTTATTAATATCAAATATTGAAATAAGCTTATAAATAGAATGGAAATAAAATTGAAATAAGCTTACAAATAGAATGGAAATAAACTAGTTTGGACAATGGTACAATGGAAATGATCTAGATCTTGGGGATAGCCCCAAGATCTAAAAAAATTGAAATGGATCTTAGGGGTAGGCCCTCAAGATCTACAAAATTAGAATGACAGAAAAAGGAGAGAACACACCTTAAATAAAACCACAAAGAAATTTTTTATTAAAACAAAGAATAATTGTAAAAGCTACATTGTGGTGGACAATCTGTCATTTTAAAAGATGTGACTAGTTAGTTATAGCATTTTTTAGTTACAATACCATAGGTAAATTCTATGGGTGGGTAAATACCATGGGTGAATGAATACCATGGGCAGATGTCACTTACAATACTATGGGTGGATGTTATTTACAATACCATGGCTAAATTCCATGTATGGATGAATACCATAGGTAGATACATACCATGGATATATGTCACTTACAATACCATGGGCAGATAAATACCATGGGTGGATGAATACCATGGGTGTAGGCCACTTTCCATTTGGATCAGGAAAACCCTAAACATCCAAAAACCTAACCCTAGGAGATGAAGCGCCAAAATTATGGGCCCCGTTTGGGTAAATTGGTACATCAAATTCCCAAGGTCATAACTTTGGCATACGATCTCTGTTTGACACGCACAATACCTCGTTAAAAATATTCGAGGACTACAACTTTCAAGCGGCAAACATAAGTCAAAGACTTCAACTGATGTTTCTCTATTTTTCCCAAAAAAACGTCGTCCACGACCTCAAAATGGCTCTGGAAGTTCAGGACCCGAAAAACTGTCAAAAATAGTAAATTGTGCTACAATTAAGGAAACTAAAATACTGAAAGAAACAGTGGTGGGGGTTCAAGTGGAATAGGCAGGTAGCCACCAACATCCACTTGAATCGGTCCAACCCCCTTAGGAAGTAATGGTCCCCATTGCATTGAGTGCCTCCATGAGATGGGGAAACTTTTGTTGAACTTGGTCCCTGATGAGCCACTTTCCTTGGTGCAGGAGTTGACCAGCTTTGACAACCTAATATAGTTGGATCTTTTGTTAGCAAGTGTTCTTGATCTTTGTGTCCATAATCCGATCAGTTGTGGCATGTTCCATGCAATCTGGGTTTAACTCTGTTGGTGTGAGTTGTTCTACAATGTCTGTTGTGTCCAATAATGGTGGGAAGTAAGGTCGAAGGCAGTCCACATTGAACACTGGGTGCAGGCCAAGGAATGGGGGAATGTTGAGCTCAAAATAATTGTCTCCCATAGCCTTGGTAATGGTTTAATGACCATATAAGAGTGGTCTGAGCTTTTGATGGGCTCCAGTAAGGCATTCTTTCTACAAATGGAACCAAACTTTGTCGCCCACATGAAACTTGTGTGGCACCCGATGTTGATCATGTTGCTGCTTGTACTTGCCATTTGACTTCTCCCAAATGTTGTGAACATGCTGGTTGATGTGTTGGATGCATTCAATAAATCTAGTTAGTTTATTAACCTTGGACAATACATGTGTGGATTATGTATGTGTAGTCGCATGAGGCATGACAACATCAATAAAACACAATGGTTGAAATCCTAGACCCACTTGAAAGGGACTGCGACCAATCGAGCTATGGAGAGCTATGTTATAATTGTGCTACACATAGGGAAGACTCTCATCCCAAGTTCGTGGATGTTTGGAGTTGAACAAGCGGAGTATGTGCATTATCATCCTATTGATGACCTTCGTCTAACCATCAGTCTAGGGATGGAAGGCAATTGACTTTGTGAGCTTGGTGTCCAATAGTGTCTAGAGGCTTGACCAAAATGTGCTCAGGAACCTGTTATCGCGATATGATATAATGGTCTTTGGGATCCCAAAAGGTACCCACACTCATTCAAAGAAGAGTTTGGCAGTGTCCTCTATTGTGATACTCTTTTTGCAGACAGCCAATATAACCATCTTAGAAAATCTATCCACACAAATACACAGTCATTATCATGCTTGGTAGAAGAGAGTCCAGACATATAGTCCATGAAGATGGATTCCCACGGTTGACTGGGAGTAGGCAGAGGAGTGTATAGGCCTTGCTTCTTGATGGTTGGCTTAGCGATGGCGCAGGCAGTGCAGGATCTGATATATTTCCCAACATCTAATCGGACTTTTGGATAATAAAATTACTTTTGTAGTACAACCATATTTTTCTCCACACCAAAGTGTCCTGCGACCCGACTGTAGTGCGCCTCCCAAATTAGCTTGGCACGCTCGCTTGAAGGAACACAAAGGTGGCCTAGGTAGCATAATAATGCGTCCTGAAGGTGGAAATCATGAACTTTCTTTCCATCTACTAGAATATGGTATGTGTAGGTGAACTCTGGATCATTTTTGTATAGTTGCGACCATCCAGAGGTCTCATGGCCACAAGAGTTAAGAACAGTAGTCAGTGTTGAAACTAGGGGCCGGCTGAGGCAATCTACAACATGATTGGTGTTTCCCTTTTTGTATTTAATGTTCAAGTGGAATTGTTGTAGATATGTAGAATGTGAAAATTCCTATTGCAGCAAACTGATATTACTTCTCCTACTTGATAAATTATACAAGTTATTTATTGTGTTCTACAAGTAAACACTGAAGCAAATAAACTGCAACCTTCACTAAATAAATTGTGGAAAATAAATGCGGAAACAAGATATGAGAAAGAAAATTAAACACACATGACACCGTTATTCTTGGGCTAAGTCCCCGAAAAAACCCAATGTGGGAAAACCGGTGCAGCAGTTGAGGGTTTGTATTATTAAGCATAAGTTTTTCTAAATACAATTGGATGCCCAAATATGGTTATCCACAGATAATATGACTAAGAGAGAATTAGTGAGGATTACCTCACACTGACACTAGAGATCCGGTCTTGACCCAACATTGAGCCCCACGCTGCCTCTATGCAGTCTCTACACATATATGCATCACTCTGGCTGGGGACTGCGTCACCTCCTTTTGTTGGTCGTTATGCTAGTTGCATGTTGATCTTCTACCCCTCGGGTCTCACACCCCAGTAGTCCGGCACTAGATCTGATTGATCCTCAGCAAAATTGTGGATCTTTTTAGAGACTCAGCAGTTCCTCTACGTGGCCTTGTGCCGCCCAGCGTAGCCCCTACGCTACCTCTTCTATGTCCTCTTTTTTGTCTTCTCTACAATGTATTCCTGGCTCAGGAAAATATCTTACAACCGAAACTATCACTACCCCTCACTGCAATCGAATCAACTCAATGATCTCTCCAGCTGCTCTGCACTGCTCACTTGAGAAATCGATCTCTAGACTCACTCGGTGTGTTTTCCCAATGCTCGTGAAGTCCTTCTTATAATCTTTTCGTTGGATAACCAACGGCCTAGATTAAAACATAATCAATGGCTTATATCCTACTAACTCGATCTCTGTCTTTTTCTAGAAGTTTCACACCCAGTTCTATTAATATATTTTAATTATTTTAATTCCCTAAGTTTAGACTAGGTGAACTTCTTCTCCTCAATCCTTGCAGTTGCAACCCGTGGATCATGTTTCTTGTCCTTGTCCTTCTTCTTAAGAGGACACTGAGTAGTGTAGTGACCCATCTCACCACACGGGAAACACTTGATCTTTGAGAGGTCCTTCTTCCACCTTCGTTGCTCTTGTTGCCCCTTAGATGCAAGGGTTACATTATCTTCCTCCTCCTTGGGCTTCGACCCACTGCTGTTTTTGTTGCCATCAAGTTTGCACTTGATCATATCTTGCCTCATCTCTTCCTGTTGAAGAGCGACCCACATTTGTTCCCAATTAGGCAACCTTTCTTTTCCCAGGATGCTCTGGACAAAGATTTTCCATTCATATGAAATTAAATTCAAGGCCAATATAAACATCTCCATGGCTTGAGGTGCTTATCCGAAAACTACCAACTAATCCCGGGTTTCCTGAAGCTTTGCAAGGAACAAATCAATGTGTTCTCCCTTCTGCATCCTTGTAGATCGCATATTCTCCTACAAGTACATGTTCCGCTACTTGAAATATCCTTGGTACAACGTCTCTAAGGCATCCCACATCTCCTTGGCATCCCCTTTGCCAGTGATGTGACATACTAGATGATCCCTCACTCCATCGAGGATCAAACGCTTAGCCTTCACCATATTCTTCTTGTAGGCTTTCAACAGATCTGCATCTATGGGGACAATTACCACATTCTCGATAAATGCCTTGAGATCATGCTCATCTAATAAACAAGTGATCCTTGCCTGCCAAATCACATAGTTGGAGGCACCCTCCAATCGATCTTGATCTCTCAACCCATTTGTTGCCATCTCTGCCGACTGAATAATGTCGAACTGCTCCCTCTCTCTCCTTTGTGCAGCTTCCAGTCTGGCCTACGCACTCCCTGATGGAGTTAGTAGATCTTCTCCTCGCCACTGCTTCTTAGCAACTGAGAATTACAATTCCCTGGCTCGGAATTCACCAAGGAAGAAAATTCCCTCAAAAAGTGTCTTCTTCTTCCTTTTGACGCTTTTCTACCCCAACAAAATGCTGCAAAATAACTACATCCCACTAGTAGACTGTTATGCGTTGAATCTTCTATTACATTGCTCCCTCTACCATTGACAAATCATAAACTAGAAATATTACCTCTTTGTCGATTCACTCAGAGAGATATTTTCCTTGAGAATCGTTTCCTTCGAGCCTAGACTACGCAATGCCTTGGGGATTCGATTTTCTACCTACACAACTATTAGATCTCCCTCTTTCTCTTCAACACTGATTTCTTCTCATCTGCTCTCTTACTTCACCTGTGTTGCTTTGAAACCAATGACAGTTCTGATACCATGTGAAAATTCCTATTCTCGGAATCCTATTGCAGCAAACTGATATTACTTCTCCTACTTGATAAATTATACAAGTTATTTACTGTGTTATACAAGTAAATACTATTTAGCAAATACACTACAACCTTCACTAAATAAACTGTGGAAAATAAATGCGGAAACAAGATCTGAGAAAGACAATTAAAAACACATGACACCGTTATTTTTGGATTGAGTCCCCAGAAAAACCCAATGCGGGAAAACATGTGCAACAATTGAGGGTTTGTATTATTAAGTGTAAGTTTTTATGAATACGATTGGATGCCCAAATCTGGCTATCCACAGAGAATTTGACTGATAGAGAACTAGTGAGGATTACCTCACACTAACACTGGAGATTCGACACTACCCATCACTGAACTGAACATCCCCACGCTCCCTCTGCGTATATCTGCATCACTCTGGCTGGGGACTGCATCACCTCCTTTTTTTGGTCATTCTACTTGTTGGGTGTTGATATTCTTCCCCTCCGGTTTCACACCCCGAAACTCTGGCACTGGATTTGACTAATCCTCAGTAAAATTATGGATCTCTTCAGAGGCTCAGTGTTGCCTCTGCGTGGCTCTACGCTGCACAGCGTAGCCCCTATGTTGCCTCTTCTCTGTCTTCTTTGCATTGTATTCCTGTCTCAGGAAAATATATTCCAATCGGAACTATCACTATCCCTCACTGCAATCGAATCAACTCGATGATCTCTCTGACTGTTATACGCTACTCACTTGACTCACTCGATGTGTTTTCCAAATGCCCATTGAAGCCATTCTTATAATCTTCTTGTTGGATAACCAATGACCCAGATTAAAACATAATCAAGAAATTAGATTATATTGACTCGATCTCCATCCTTTTATAGAAGTTTCACACCCAGTTCTATTAATATACTTTAATTATTTTAATTCCTTAATTTTAGACTTAGGCTCCCATTAAAAATAATTAATTATTTTAATAAAACTTCATCCGGGTGGAATTTTCCAAAACACTTTCTGGGTATTTTGGAATACATGTGTTTAAGCCTCCCTAAAAATTTTGAGACTTAGAGCACATTCGATGCTACTATAAATCAACATATACCACTTATGATGGCAATCATTCTACAAATTCCCTTGTGTCTGTATAAACTGAAGAGGTCGGTGATTGGTGTGGATGATCGTCTTCTTCTCTAGAATGCAATGCTTCCATTGTCGACAAGCCTGCACGGTGGAATACATCTCTTTATCATAAGTGGGGCACTTCCAAATTGTATCGGAAAGTGTCTCACTATGATAGGCCACTGGATGCTCGTGTTGGGTGAGGACTGCACCAATAGCATAGTTTGAGGCATCTGTCTTAATTTCAAATGGATGTTGCAGGTATGGAAGTGTGAGTACCAGTGCAGAGCAGAGGCAGTGCTTCAACTCAACAAACATTTTCTGTTGGGACTCGGACCAGGAAAAATTTTCTTTTGCCTCGCCCTTAGTAATCTGATTCAAAGGCCAAGTGATATGGGAGAATCCCAAAATGAACCTCCGATAAAAATATGCATGGCCCAAAAAGATGTGAAGCTATGTTAGAGTGGTTGGGGTTGGCCAATCTCGAATGACTTGGATCTTCTTCGGGTCCACATGCATTCCAAGCTCATTTATGATGTAACCCAGATATTGGACCTGGCTCATGCCAAAGGTGCATTTTTCCAAGTTGGCACATAGTTTTTTGTTGCCGAAGAGTTTGAAGGACCTGTCAAATGTGTTGCAACTGTTCTTCCCAACTCTTGCTGAAGATGAGGATGTCATCCAAATAAACAACCACAAATGAGTTGTTGAAGGGCCGCAAAATGTCATCCATTAGCCTCATAAAGTAGAAGGGGCATTTTTCAACCCAAAGGGCATAACCAACCATTCAAAAAGGCCTTCCTTGTATTTGAAGGCAGTGTTCCATACATCTGTGGGCTCTATTGGAACTTGGTGATATCCAAACTTCATATCGATCTTGCTGAAATACTTGGCCACCCTGAGTTGGTCCATAAGGTCATCAATCTGTGGGATTGAATACCTGTTCCTGACAGTGATTTTGTTTAGTGCCTGATAATCAATTTAGAGCCTCCAGGTCCCATCATTCTTGTGTACAAGTACAATCGGGCTCCCACAAGGCATAGAACTTGGTCGGATGTGCCTTTTTTTCTGCAATTCTTGGATTTGTCGCTTGATCTCTTCATTTTCCATAATGGAGTGGCGATATATTGACCCGTTGGGTAGAGGTGATATGCGAGTCAAATCAATCGAATGCTTGACCTGACAGTGCAAGGGTACCCCTTGTGGGTGAGGAGAATATGTCCTTATATTCTTCCACGACTGTATCCGCCTACTTCTGCTATGTGGAGGAACCCTTCCCAGGGGCCATGGAAGTGGCTACAATCTTCCCCTTACTTTGAGAGTGAATAAAAAAGAAAACAAATTTCCCAGTCTGGGATATTATTTTAGCAGAGATCAAAGAGATGGCAGTAGGCAAGGCTACCTCTAGTATCCTGTATAACTTATTACCCAAATAAATAATAACAGAGAAAGGTCTACACTCATATACAACATTTTGCTTCCACAAGGATGGTTTTCCTAATAATACATCATAAAATTCAAGAGGAGAAACATCACATAGTACCTCATTCGTGAAGGGTTTGATGTTGTAGGGAAGGCAACACTACTGGCTGACATAGAGATCTCATCCTTGGTGAACCCACCCAATGGTGTACGACTGTGGATGTGTTGTATTCAGTAGGCCCGAATGCTTCATGACCTCTGCTGAAATGAGGTTCTTTTGGTTCCCGCTGTAGAAAATGAACTACAACAAAGAACCCTTCACCCACATCTGTGAGTGGAAGAGGCATTCCCCCTCCTCTAGATCTTCAGGCTCAATATTCTGGATCTTGGTGGTGGCCATGACGGCACTGGGCTCCATGTCAATGATCTGCTTCCCTTTTTCATTCTCCTTTTCGGGTTCTGACTCAGAGTCGAAATTGCGTCTGATTCAAAAGCCTTTATCTCGACCACTAGTGATTGCTTGCCCTGACACTCACTTGTGTTTGTGAGTGGAGCTCTTATGGAATTCACACCACTTTCCGGTGTCCTTCTTCATCTTCGTGGTGTTGTTCTTTTCTTGCAACTTCAGCGGGTTATCATGGGTCACCCTGCCTTGGATTTGTCCTTTGCTTTGAGGTTTGGGGGCACGTTTCCTTTGCTTCGGATTCACAGACCCGAAATCTCACTTTTTTATTTAAACTTCTTCTCAATATTGACAGTGTATCGGTACACATTGTTGAGAGAGGAAATGTCCAAAAACTCCATCTCTCCCTTGATGTACCTGTGTAGATAAATACGGTACTTAAGTACCAAATTCTGCTCAGAATCCTTGATACCCAACTTTGTGCGAAGGGTATGAAAAACAATGGTAAACTCAATAACGTCTTGGTCCCTTCCCTACCACAATGTGGTCCACTTTATGTATTTATCCTCGTATCTACCAAAAAGTTAATACTGCTCGTTGATGGCATTCCGGAATGAATTCCAAGTGGGTGCGGCTGAAAATAGTGAGGGTGTACTTTCATCCTTCTTCTCACAGTAGGTTTCCCACCAGTCCTTAATGTGGGGGCGACGTCGAGAAGTGAAAAAGTAATCTTTTCCTGGATGGAAAAATCATGAACAAAATATCCTTCTGGCAGATTTAACTATTTATCTACGATGCCTGCATCTATTTGACCTTCAAATATGGGGATGTCAAAGTTAACTTGTACCTTGAAGGGTGTGGTGCTTCCAGAGTGGTTGCTTGAGGAAATGTGTTGCCTTTGGGTAGTTGTTGAAGGATCTGGGAAACGTTGTCCATTCTCACGTTCCTCTATCGCTCGAGAGCTTCTTCAAGCAATATTTTGAAAGGATCTCCTACCCCCTTGTATTTCTTCTCGTCTGCCATGGGAGGCCATCATGGTTTGCGAGTTTAGTATTACAAAGGTTCGACCAATTCGATCCCTAACTCCTTATATCCCGACCTTGTCGGGGACTTGCAAAGAAAATTCGAGAAAGAGCAAACTGCTCTGATACCACTAATCCAAACTTACACAAGAATGAAAAAAATTACAGATATAACCATAACTATATAGATGCAACAAAAATAACACTTCATTTCATTAATATCAAATATTGAAATAAGCTTACAAACATAATGGAAATAAACTATCTTGGTCGATGGTAGCTTATCTATGAGAAGTGATGTGGCATCTACATGCCTCTGAACTATGTTACAATGAGGCTCAAAGGCCTATTTATTATTGAGAAACAATGAAAAACCCTAAACATGCAAAAACCTAACCCTAAGAGGTGAAGCACCAAAACTATGGGCCATGTTTGGGTAAATTGGTACATCAACTTCTCGGGGTCGTAACTTTGCATACGATCTCTGTTTGACATGCACAATACCTCGTTAGAAATATCTATCCGAGGAATACAAATTTTGAGTGGAAAATTTTTGTCAAGTACTTATGTTTGCCCCAATTTTCCCCAAAAAACATCATTTAGGGCCTCAAAATGATTCTTGAAGTTTAGGACCCAAAAAACTGTCAAAAATAGAAAATTGTGCTACAATTAAGGAAACTGAAATACTGAAAGAAATAGTGGTGGGGGTCCAAGTGGAATAGGCGGGTGACCACCAACATCCACCTGGATCAATAAATGATGTGTTTTTTTAATTAGTTTAGTCTATACAAAAAAAAATATTGTTTTGCAAAGTGAACTTTAGATTTGAATTTTTCACAGAGCTAATGGTGGCACTAAGACATCAGTTTCGTCGCATTACGGCTCTAAAGCATGAACCACATGTACAAAGATGTTGAATTTATTGTATTGTTGACGTCATTGGGTGTGCAAGGCTTTGACTGATCCTTGTAACTAATAATCACAGTAAAATAGCCTATTAAGTGCACTAAACATACGTTCAACTGCTGAAATAAGTAACCAAATTCAAAATCGTAAGGCAATGGTCGTGCTCTATCCTACATGCATCTAGGTCTACGTGCTAACTCTTCCTCTCAATTATAAGTTAGGTACAACTTCCTAATGCAAAGTGATGTGTGGTAAAATATGGGTGAGACAATAATGGTATCAATAAAGGAACTCATCAATTATTGAAATTTATTATAATGGTATGCATGAATGTGAATACAAGGAAAGGTGGAGAATCGATAATTAAAAATGAACATATTTCATAATTTCCTCACCTTTATTTTTTGTCATGTAAAATCCATTCAATTATAGTGTTGGTCGGTGGCCATCGTATGGACACCTAATCAGAAGAAAAAAAATATGCTTAATAGTTGAGCCAACTACTCATTTTTTCCATGCCATTAATTTTATGGTGGCAGACATCATGGAGTACCTACCACACAAAATGTGGGTGTATTAGAGAGAAGAAAAATACCAAAATGGTTGTCATCTTCCCTCGTGCGAGGGGTTACTTGTTTCGGTTGTCTTATTCTCTTGCTGTGTTTTTCTCTTCTTTTTTTCCTCACTGTGTTATTACACAAACATTCATAGTTGTGTTATTCCACTTGGAATTCTCTTTAGCTATCTTCAACAACCTTCCAAACTTCATCCTTAGCCTGCTCCACACCCCTTTCGTTAGGCTAAAACTATGCGCTGCACCTATTTTGTCCATGTTAATCCATTCTATCATGCTCATGCTTTTCCACCCCGATATTCTGCTAATAAATTTCCTAGTTGTGGCCCACTTTTTTTCTCATTCTTACACATTTTTGGGATTCTTTTGTTCTATGTTTATGAATAACTTGACACATAAAATTTAAATGATTTATCCCAGTATTTTGTGAATGAAAAATTTAAAATTTTCAACAGAAAAATAAATTCGTTGATAGTATAGGGCCTGAAAATGTATGTGCAGTACACACCTTCCTCTTCCTAGTGTGACTACCTTTTATGGAGGTGAAATAAGGGAATGAAACACTCAAGTGAGTAGTGAATTAGTCAAGCCACCAGTCCAAAGATTGCAGAAAGAAAATGACAACAAAAAAATCTAATCTATCTTGTTGGAAAGGAAATGACAGTAAAGGAAAAATATTCTAATTTTCAGAAAAGGAAGTATTAGATTACTCTTGGAGGAAAGAAATCACCTTTTGTTGAAATTAAATTGCAGGAAAGGAAATCTAGACTAGTTGCAGATATCACCATTCAAGAAGTAAGCAATGTAGAAGCTAGATGACAACCTAACCAATTCTCAACTCAACCAAAGTGGTCTCAGAGCTATCGTAGGTTATTCTAAGACATAAATATATTTCTACCATGAATTTGGAGTGAATTTGGGCAAGGGAGAAGCTCTAAAAAAAACTACCATCGGAAACTTTGTTTTGTTATAGGAGACTACCGGCAAGCCTATTTGTTGAGTTAACCTACCAAATGCCTGAGCTAATCAAGTGAACATGTTGTTGGGTCAATTTTATAATTATGTTGAATGTTTTTAGACTTCAATCCAAGTGGAATAAACTAAAAAATGCTTCATTAACATGTGTTAAAATTCAACAAAAATTTACTCCTAAAACCATAAATTTTAGAACAGTGAACTAGTTAGCTAATCCAAGTAACGTAGTGATGAAAATGATTTTGCAATGTTATTATAAGGATGCATCACACTTGTAACGATATAATTGACATGAGAACCAGCTTACTTCAATAATTTAACTAATCTAACCTACATCAAATGAAGCATGAAAGCTAAGAGCAGAAATGATAAATGTATCT
This sequence comes from Pinus albicaulis, assembly GCA_034641835.2. Lineage (NCBI taxonomy): Eukaryota > Viridiplantae > Streptophyta > Pinopsida > Pinales > Pinaceae > Pinus > Pinus albicaulis. Next base: position 215,377,770 of record CM076578.1, on the reverse strand, counting down.
AAGCAAAGAAATGTTGGAAAAAGAGAAATAAAATACACAACAAGGCTTTGAGGCTCCTAGGATGGCCAAGCCTAAGGATACTTAGAGTCCTATGAAGGAAACCAAGCCTTAGAAGCTGAAAATGAAACCAAACTTCATTATTGGAATCAAGTCAAGTACATCCCTGCTCGAAATGAAAGTAGAACTATTGAATAACAAGTTTTCTTCATAAAAACACCAAAAATTCCTCACCCTTAGAGGCTAATTCGAATTATTACTCATACAAATTGATGGGGAAGAAACCTTATCGAAATAAGGATTGATTTCCCCTCCAAAATCCCTCAAAAAATGGATTTGGTCCTCAACAACAATAATATTCATTAAATGTTGAGTTCTAGCTTCTTTTGTAGCATGGAACACATCCCTAGATTTTTAATCAATGGATCTTCAAAATCTGTTCAATAATTTTGCAATATCCTATTCATTTATTATCCAAACTTGGCTCATCATGTAGCAAGGAGAAAGTCCCTAAATTCTCTCATTGTGTAGATCTTTAGAATCTTCCCAATATTCTCACAATATATAAATGCAAAATAAATAATATTAGGCACATAATAAGCAAGGATAAATTGAATTTATAAGGACCCATTAAGGCAACAAATTAACTCTGTAATGTGTAAGTAAGGAGGGAAAAACAATGTTTTAAGTGCTTAGTAGTGTTCCATCTTGCCTTTGACATCCCCCATATATACAATTTTGGGGTCCATCATCTCCCCCTTACTGAAACTGTTGCTCACCCTTAAGCAAGTCAATCTTTTTCCATTTTCCTTACCTTTGTCATGGTGTTCCTTTATCTCTTCTTTATGTCCCAGGTAGTTGTAGAGGTGGTTGCTTCAACTTAATAAAACCCTGCATGATGCTCGATATCTATCCATCTCCTAGCTTCATCCTCCTCGTTCAAGTGTTCTTCAAAGCCAAATAGGAGAGGAGGGTCATACTGCAATCCAATCTAGTTAACCCCCAACTTCTTCATGATTCTCTTGTATATAGGTGTCATTTCCTTCTCTTGTTCCTCCATTTTCCTCTAATGTTGAGGTGTCATTAGCTGCCATGCTTCCTGATCTATAGGTTGGCCTATCTCATGCTTTATTTCCTGCTCTATTTTTGGTCTATGTATTTCTCTTCTTGTTGCTCCTCTTGCTACTCTTCTATCTACATTCCTTGTTGGAAAATATGGAGACTTGTATATTATAACTTATTTTCCTTAGCTTGATAATTACTTGTGATGTTAGATGATCTTGTATTACTTATTTAATTATGTTCATCAAGAAATTACCAAAACAAGAGTATCACAAAGAGACAAAGTACACGATAGATAGGCTCCAAGTTAGGGCAAAACCCTCCAAGGGGAAAACCCAAAAAATGCTTATCTTCTTCTTTAGAATCTACTTAAAAAAGAGACTTCCAAGGCCCAAGCCAACACACCCTTCAAACCCCAAGCCAACCTCAAACAAGATCTTCTTCAATACTTTTTCCATATGTTCTCAACACTGCTACACTGTTGCTGCAACTTCGACCCTTGTAACTTCCGTCCCTTGCAACTGCAATATAATTTCGACCTCCTACAACTGGAAACTTCATTAACCCTAGTGAGACAATATAGAAAGGCTTCTTTGGAAAAATTCGACTCCAGCTTCTCTTTTTTGGCCTCCCAGCTAATCTTCTTCTCCTTCACTATTGCATATCAAACTTGCTTGATTTTAGTGTCCAAGTAGGTTGAATAACTCTCCTTATATAGCTTTTCGTGAGGGTCGAATAACCCTCCTTTAAGCCGACTTGGTCTATGGTTTTTCCATGGATTTTTATCAATAAAATAAATATTTTTCTTCATTATAATGAGTCCAAATAGGATGCTAACACATGAACAAAATTATTCTTTATCCTATAAAGGCCTAGAAGACCTAAAAGCACGAAGAACATCCTTTTGACTCAAACTTGAGTATGAAACCCATACTCCAAAATAAAATATAATTTATTTTTCTTTCTTTATAAAGAATATGCAATGCCATGATTACAATTACACCATAATGAAGGCCTAACCTAGTTACAATGTTTAACACTCCCTCTTAACTAGGGAGGTATTCACGGTACAATGAATCTCAATATTGAATCCTTCTCATAAGAAGATTTGGATTGATAAGCCATATTTTTGTCAAGAATCTATACTCATCATAACCAGCACTGTCCCTAAAGGCCTTAAATGGAAAAGCTCATTTTTATTTATGAGAATTATGATGGGAGGCTTTATGTGAGCTGCCACACTCCTTCTCAAGGTACATACCCGATCCAAATGTCCACAAGGTATGTCCTTTTATGAATATTCTTATCTTGGATTCCCAAACCTGGATCCTTAAAGAATATCAGTCCTCTTCAACTACTCTTATCTTGGATTCCCTACCTCATTCTCAAAGAACATCGATCATCAAATTATTTCCCTGGATTCTCTAACCCATAAGAAGTTCCATTATAGATGCTTATCCAATCCTCCAGACTCCATTCCTTATTTATAGCCTTCACTGAGACTTACGACTGTTAGTCCTAGTCTAGTTCCTGACTCATAAAGACAAGAAATATCCGATATCACTCCCTCTTAACCACGAAAGAGATATCCACCAGGGCCAAGCTTACCTCTCAGGTACTCAAGCTTCTTGTTTGGTAACATGTTATTTAATATGTCAGCTACCTGCTCATTTGTAGGTAGATAGTGTAGCTCCATGACTCTACCTCGTACCAAGATTTTGATGTAGTGGTACTTTTTATTTATATGCTTCTTCTTAGCATGAAACACCAGGTATTTAATCAACCTTATGCAACTATGATTATCACAATGTATCCATGTAGAGTTGAGCGATCCTTCAAATCATTTTGATAACAACTTGACAAATTTCTTTCCGATAGACTTCACTTGCAACAACATATTCAACTTTAGCAGTACTCAAAGCAATTGTATCATGTTTTTGCTCATTCGTGAAACCATGGAAGATCTAAGGCCGAAACATCCTTTTAGGAGTCCTCATTCCCAATATACTTGAGGCAGTGATGTATGGTCCCACGCAAGTACCTTTATATATGATTGGCTACAATCCAATGATCATGCTCTGGCTCCATCTGAAACTGGCTGAGGACATTTACTGCAAAACAAATTTCCATCTTGGTATTCACCAGATACATCAAGGACCAAATCAATTGTATGTAGCAAGTCATATCTACTGGACTAGACTCTGAACTCCTCAACCTTTTCAAATTTGTAATCATAGGAGTAATTATGGGCTTGCATTCCATCATGTCGAACTTTTGAAGCATCTTGATCACATATCTACCTTGAACAAGATATATCTCACCTGAATTCTACCATACTTCTTAGCGGTAGTGGCAAGAATCAACCCATGTCATATGGGTATGAGTGTGCCTTAGTTTCCAATTCACAAATTAAAAAAAAAATGAAGAAGAAGAAGAAAAACAAACTAAGGTTTTCTTCCTACTATTTGAAATCATCGTTTTTCATATCCTTAACTTATTATTAAATGCAAAAGTAATATCATTTCATTATTATTAAATACAAAGAAATTAATAATAATAAGTATAATGTTAATCTATGTAAATATTTTTCCTCATACCATTTCAATTATTTGAAAAAATAACATTATACCTCACACACATGGTATTATCCCTTCAATTTTGCTTTTAGTTTGTACCAAAAAATTATGTCGCTTATCCATAGTTGAACATTGAGAATTCAATTTTTGTTAATTTTATTATTATTTAAATTTATTTATTTGTAAGGTGATTGGTTGAGGTCTTATTATGGGCCCTTTAGTAACTTTCATTTCTCTTACCAATTTTTTCTTTTTAGTTTTATTTCTTTCTTATTTAAATTTTTTATTTTACAATATTAGTTAATCATATTTATTAATTTTTGGTAATGACACTCAACAATACAACATTTTATTAGTTATTCTATTTTTGTGATGAAATCTTTGTCTTTATTGTTTTTTAGTTTAATTAAGCTATATTTAAGCTAAGCCGCAGGTACTAGCTATTATGTAGTCCTTGTTAATATTTTGTATAAACAATTTATTTTTAGTTTTTAACACGATATATCTCTCATAACATAATTGCACTCCCTTTAACTTTAAGTGTGAGATGATTTGAATATTGATTTTGTAAGATGAGCGTAATTTATAGAATGTATGGGATTCAAACTCTAATTTTTTTTTTCTTAACCTTGTTTTGTTTTTTAGTTAAGTTTTTCTCTTGGCCTTATCTTCATTTTCTAAATTTAATTTATTTTAAGATTTTATTTTTTCAAAATTACTATATGTTGTACAATATAACACTCTTTAAAAAATAAATAGAAATTTATGAGCATGTGTTACACCATTTTTTGGTCATCTAACCTATTATCATTAGATGAACCCGAGTACACCATATAAAACCAATTTTACCCTAAGTAAAATTGCTTTCACTATGTGAAATAACTTAGTAAAACACCTTTATTGAGTTGTTTATGGTCTAAACAGGAAACCCCAAAAGGAAATAATAAACAAATCTATATTTGTTCATTTTCCTGGTCATATTTAACCCAAAACAAGGAAATAAATTAAATAAATCCTTATTTATTTGATTATTTCCTAGGAATAAGTTATTTAAATCCTATTTAAATAATATTCCTAGTTAAATTTGACTAAATCATTTATAAATAATTAAATAAATCATTATTTATTTAATTATATTCCCATCATTTCGTTAAAATAGTAAATAAATCATTTATTTATTTATTATTTATAAATAAAGTAATTGACCCAAGTCAAAAATCCTTTTCCCTCCAACAAATATAATAAAATATTCCTAAAAGGTGGTTCTAGAATTTGTTTAATAATATTTTATTCATGCACCAAGTTCTAGATCGCCCCAATATTTTGTTATAAATAGAAGGGTTTTCCCCATTCATTAGTCACCTTTTGTTGCCTAAAGATCACCTCTGGATCTATATACTTGGTCACATCTTCTACATTTTTGCCTTGTGAGCTCCCATTGAGTTCTATGTTTGTCTGGGTTTTCTATACCAACAAGAGAGAGAGATTCTAGATCTGAAGTGCTGAGGACTATCAAGAACCCATCCCATTGAGGAGAACCGGAAAACACCTTTCTTGTTTTCCTCTCAGGTGCCCCTTTTCAATATAATATAAAAATTCTTTCAAATACATCGTTCTTATCTTGTCTATTGGATGCATGGAGCCTCATTTTGTTTTATCTGCTTAATGTCTTTTATGCTTAGATCTGGATTTGTGCAACATTATTTAGATCACCTGATTGCAGATTTAAAGATATTTGGCAGCCATAATTGATGTTAGGGCTATTTGTTATGCGTAGCTAAAGTGGTCCTTTACGACGAAAAATTCATACTAACAATTGGCGACTCCACACGGGTTTTATTTTGCGACCGTTGTCGTTTTATCTATTCCTGCATATCCAGCTATTTCAGACCCTAGGGTTTCTCTTCATTTTTTTGTATTTCCTATTTTTATGGTGTTTTTCACCTCTAAAACCCTCAAACATTAAAATTTTTAACTTCCGTGTGTTTCTGGCCCTATTGCGCAGGTGACCGACATCAGCCGCAGCTGAGACGACACTTTTTTTTCTGAAATCTGCTGTCGAGAGACCCAGATCTGCAGGTCGCACTTATCGGCCCAAAAATTGTGACCTGGACCTAAGGACGCACTTTTCTGCCCCAAACCTGCGACCTGGACTGAAAACAGGTCAGAACCTGTGACCTGCACTTTTTATGCAATTTTCCATCAATTTTTCTGGGTTTGTCTGAAGCTTTTGTCAGGGTTTTCCAGCCTCCATCTCTGCCCGTTTAGACCTATTTCTGATCTGTTTCACTCAACTAAGTGGGAATATTTCCCCTTAGGGCTTTAATACCCTCCACTTTTAGTGGGTGAGTTTTAGCTGTTTCAGACGTCTGAATTTTTAGAGTTTCAACCTTCTTATTGTCAGATCTGATACTTCCTTTTCAGATCCATTTAGATCAGCTCTCATCCCTTTCAAATCACCTCATATAGTTTTGTTTGGGTTTACCTCTAGGGCCACCTCTTCGTCCCTCCTCCCTTTAGCTGATTTCCCCTTTTGTTACAACAACCTTGCCTCTACCTCTTTGCTATTCTCTGCACCTCTTTCCAGCAGATTTATCCTTTAGATCCTTGTCCCTCCCGACCTTAGATTTATCGGCCTCTTTTTCTTGTGTTTTGACTAGATTTTTCCCTCTTTTTAGATTATTTTTGAGAGACCTGCCTTCTTAGGTTAGATCGATGCATTGTTAGCTGTTAAATTTTCTGTTATTTCAGCATTATATACTATTATTTATAGATTTATTTTCAGTTACGCAGCACACTTTTTATTTTACTCTCACAATGTCTGGGTTTAAAAAATTAAAATCAACACACGCCACACACTGACCCTAAGTGAAGAAGAGTCTGGTTAACACCGCCTGGCAAAGACTTTAAAATCAATTGTCACTGTACCTCTCTGCCCTTGACCTCACTTGATTTTGTCCCTCCTTGCCCTTGTCAGTTTTTCTTCTTCCCTTCATCATTGCGCCCCCAAGGCGCTTCTCCCGAAGACTTCTTGGCCTTCACCCTCAGTTTTCGGTTGGTCGACTTCCTTTTTCCCATCGTCATCGAGTAAGTCCTCCCCCGAGTCCGCACTCCGACTCTTCTTCTGATTGTTCGGGTTCTCCCCCTACTCCTGGTTCTCCCCTTGTTACCCTCACCATGTCTAGTTCAGGGCCCAACGCCAGCGACAACCCCAGTTCTACTGCTGGGTTCGTTTCCAGTGGAACCACTAAGGGACCTACCTTGATTGCCCCATTGCTCCCTTATATGGCTGGCCTTAGTCTCCCCAACTTCAATTCGCTGATCAATGATCCTATCTAGCATGATGTTAGTTGGCCTACTATGCCAACCAAGCTCCCCTCCGACATTCCCAAGTTCGAAGGCCTTGCTAGTGAAGATCCCTCCAACCATATCCGATCTTTCCATATGTGGTGTTCATCCAATTCCATTACTGATGACTCCATCCGTCTTAGATTGTTCCAACACACGCTTACCAACGAAGCTTCTAAATGGTATGTTGAGCAGGCCACCTCTTCCCATACCACTTTTGCGACCATTGCCCAAGCCTTTTTATCTTATTTCCAGCTACCTCTCCGATACGACACTGGTACTGAGCTTTTAACTTCCTTCCGTCAATCCTCTTCGACCCGCCTTTCTGCTCATGTCCAAGAATGGCGACGAAGAAGAAGCTTATGTCGCGCTCCTCCCTTTGAAGATCGGGTTTATATGGACTGGTTCCTTCGCTCTCTCCTACCTCCCATTTTCAAAGATGCTGCCTCCCATTTCCCTCAAACCGAAGAAGCCGCCCTCCAAATAGCCTTGAAATATGACCTTATTTATGCTCAATCTGGTTATGTTTATACCGTCCTTCCTGACCTCCCCAAGCTCGGCGGCACTAACTCCCCGGGGGCATCTCACTCTGCCAACGGTATCGTTGGAGCTCTTCCACATACCTCTGCTCAACCTCTTATGGGCTATGGTTTCCCTCCAGGAGGGGCCAGCACCTCCAGCACTTTCCCCCCTCTAGGTAGCATGTATCCAGGATACGGCATGCCTTCTCCTTTTGCCCCCACTCCTGCTTACCTCAATGTTGCCCATCCTAACACTTATCCTTACCCATAGCCTGGTGTCCTAGCTCCTCCAGCATTTGGACCTCTCGCCCCCTTGCCTTCTCAACCCTCACCGCAGCACTTACTACCCCCTCCAGGGCAAGTATTTGCGCAGCAGGGCACGACCAATTCTCTTCCTTCTCAAAGAAAGAGGAAAGGCAATCAATATGTCCCTGGTAATCATGGATCCAATCCTTCGAGTATTGATCCTAACACTACCAACCAACCACAGGGCTCTCAGCCCAAGCCGGACAGGCCGCTTCGCATCAATAAGCCCTGTTCATGTTGCGGTGTTTATGGACATTACACTCACGATTGTCCCCTCTTTACAAGGATTCGTGGCCACTCAACCACCTCATGCCTCGGTAACCACTCAACCTTCCCCTTCTGGTTCCTCCGATTACCAGATTCTCATGATGGCCGCTAACCAACCTCTCACCGTTGACCTTAACCTTCAAACTCGGTCTCGTCAGTACTCCACGCCTCCCGTTCTGTCTGTCTCCGAGTCCCCATATTCAGGTCCTACAGAGCCTTTGTCGACACCCAATGGTCCCTTGCAAATCCCTCCGCCCAAAGTTGAGGTTCATACCAAGATTCCTAAGGGCCCATTACGCCGAAATGCTGCCTTTGGTCGAGTTTCCCATTCATATAGCATAGTAGATGATCTGTCGCAATCTCCTGCCAACATTTCAACACTGGAACTCCTCCAGTCGTGTCCTTCCCAAAAGAAGGCTCTACTATCTGTCGTGGGCACTGTAGATCCTGTTGATGACCAATTGATTGTTTTCGATGCTCATCAATCAGACCATCCCCCCCTACCTGCTTCTATTGCTTTCCAAATCCCAGTCAAAATCTGAAATGCCAACGTCGCTCGATGTATCATTGATGAGGGGGCATCTACCTGTGTGATGTCCGCTTCGGTTTGGAAACAACTCGGATCTCCTGAGCTGGCCCCTTCCACAATCACCCTTCGTGCGTGGGATGGCCATGCCTCCCATCCCATTGGCCTATTCCGTAACTGTCCTATCACCCTTGTGGGTAAGACTGTTTGTGTTGACGTTGAAGTTATCGACACCCCTCTTGACTACAACATTCTTTTGGGGCGTAGTTACACGTATGCCATGTCTGCCATCCCATCCGTAGTCCACCGCAAGATGTTTTTCCCTCATAATGGCAAGATTTTCACCATTGACCAGTTGACTTACCATGAACCAAAATCTCAGACCTCCCCTGAGTCCACCATCTCTACTGTCACCAATAAGAAAACTGTTGATTCTTTGACCAGTGTTTCCCCTGGCGTCTACAAAGATTCCTCCTTTCTTGGAACTTTTCCTGGTCCTCCCCCTCCTCCTGTCTCTGACCCCAGCTTAGCGAATGTTTGCATGATGCACTCATCTCAGGCTGACCTTCCACAGCCTGCTTCGGCTAGTCAGCAACCTCAATCTCTCCCACCGCAACCTGCTCCTAGCCCTTCGCTTCAGTCGACCGAACCTTTTCCGCCTAGACCTTCCCATACACCTCACACTCAGGAACCTCCCCACCCTCCCGAGTCGGTTCCCCCAGGTCTCCACCATATGGGAGCCATCCCTCTTGGCCATTACCCCGCCAGTCAGATACCTTTCCTTGCTCCCCCTCTCGGAATCTATTCAGTTCCTATCATGGCCACCCTTTCCCTCCCTAATTTAACCTTGGGAATACCGGCATGGTATCTTACTCCTCCAGCCGAGACCCCACCCGGCCACCCCAAACTATACCTTGTTGTGACACGAGTTCAACTGATTCCCTTCGCTCCTTCCACCGCTACAGTGCCCCTAGCCCCTCCGCAAGACCATCCTCAGGCTGTGACAGCTACGGGCAAGAAAAGAAAAACTTGCAAGGGGGCATCCAAAGACAAGGCCACCGCTCCCAACCCTACCCCTCCTCCACCCGCCAAGCCTTGTGCCTTGTGTGATGGTATCGGTCATGCCACCCATACTTTTCTGTAGTTTCCCCGTATCCAACCCATGGTTAAAGTCGCATTCCTTGAATCTATGGTCCTTGAAACCTCTGTTTATTCCTCATCCGCAGCCAAGAACCCAAAGACTCTTCGCACCAATAAACCCTATGCTCTGTGTGGTGTCCATGGCCATTATTCTCACCATTTTCCTCACCTCACGCATTACCGAACCTCTTTAGAGGTCATTCACGAGTACGAAGTTGAACAAAATCAATCCTCCTCTCCCATCCTTGCTCAGTATGCGTCAAGTTTACTCGAGGATCCCCCTGCTACCATTGACATTCCTCCCCCTGATGTTGAGATGTTGGAACCTGCTGCCCCCCTCCTATACCTATCCTCATCCGCACGAACCTTGGAGTACATTCCCGCTGAATCCACTCCATCTGTTTTGCTTGATTCCCCTTCAGCAACATCCTTGGGCTCTACATGCTTTGACCATCTTTTTACTTGTTCTTCTGTCATCCCCTGTGAAGATCCGTATGTGCGCCTTCCTTCCCATGCTGATGATTTTGGTAGATTTGCAGCATCATGTGGTTTCCTCGACCTCCCCCTTTCCTCCCATAACCAGGATGATACCATCCGTATCTATGATGTCCTTCGCAGCATGAGCTCCCAGCTTTCCTCCCATAGTTCTCATTCATGACCCTCTAGTCGATCATGAGTCGTAGTTGTCCTACCCAGAGTACTCCTTCCCATAGTAGCCATTTGATGTCTACCCTATACTCACGCTGCCCTCATTCTTTTCCTTCCTCCAATTTTTTGTCTTGTGACACTATTCTGCCGGACTTCTCGTCCACACATTATATTGGCTATGCCGATGGGGCCAGTAGCTACTCCCGGAATCTTACTTCGGCCGCCTGGGCCATTTTTACCCCCTTTCATACCCTCGTTCTGTCGAATGGGGTCTGCATTGGTAATGCCACCAATAATCAGGCCGAATATGATGCAGTACGTGGTCTCTTAGCCGATGCCCTATCTCATCGCATCCTCCATCTGCACGTTCACTTAGATTCCTTGCTTCTTGTTTTACAACTCAATGGTGTTTATCGTGTGCATAACCCTATCCTATTTAGACAATATTTACGAGTGAAACTTTTGATACGTGACTTTAGATTCATTACTTTCAACCATGTACCAAGAAGTCAAAATCACTACGTAGATAGAATTGCAAATCATGTTCTAGACTGGCATTTATCACACACAAGACAATAACATTTCAAACCATCAACACAATGCATAATATATATCATATAACATGTTTTTTGAGTCCATCTACTCTGAAACATATCACATGCCCATAGCATGTTAAAAAAACAAAACTACAAAACTGGGGGGCACCACTTGCCCCTACATACACACTGGGGGGCACCACCTTCCCTACATCTAATCACTCTCTGGAGGATCCCGAGCCAATGGCTCTGCTCCCGCAGCTCGTAGATCATGCACAGTCTGACCGACCATCGCCATGGGTCGCATGATACCTCACCATTCCGAGGGTAGCCCAATACATAGCTCTATGTACTGGTCGTCTAAATCCTGCCAACCACGCTCCGACACACTGGTCAATAGCCCCTCACATCTATGACGAATGTCCTCCAACAGAGTGGCCATATCCTTGTTCTGTGCCGTCCTTGATCCACTTGCACCTGCAGCTCCAGCTGCTGCAGGTCGTCCCATATATCCGACCGGTTTTACCGGAGCTATATCTGCATTCCAAAAAGTACAAGGATAAGTACCATGAATACTATTCACAAACTTTACAATGCACATAACATATTAGTTACTTGTCACTTACCATCGGGCCCCCATAATCGACTAGGCGGAAGCAGCAAGTCCATATCTCCCCAATAACTCATCCCACTATAGGGATAACCGTCTATGTACAAAGGCATCTGGTCCCAATGGGCGAAGAACTCTGGTCGGAACACTCGTCCGACCGCCCCTCCTCCTCCTCTACACAGTAGTCGTCCCCACTGACGCATCCAGGGCTCTCTCGAACCCCCATCAGGTAGCTGTACATGAGGTCGTAAGGTCGGGATCTTCTAAAAAAAGAAGGAGCACAATACAGTCCCATAAGCACAATCATGATTCACTTGCCGCTTACATAGCGACAACTGTCATTTCACCGACACCAACATCATCTGGGCCCACCCATAGTAGGTCCCACTCAACACACTCTCTACAATCATCATCTGCCCTCCAGTGATGTGATGGAACGCCTGGCTACCCAAGATCCGCAACACTGCTGCTGTGACTGCCCGAGTCTCCAACCTCTCTAGATCTCCAATCGATATCCGAGTCCCTTTGACTTGGACACCTCGTCGACAATGTGGCTCAACGAACTCCATGATGTTCCGCCCATGCGGTAACACTGGCTATGTATTTCCCACCATCCCTAATGGTGGGAGACCAGTCAGGAAATACAGATCCTGGACTATCAGCTCAATCCTGTGCCCCTGCACTATAAACACCTCATGATCTGGATCCCAATAACTGATAATTCGAGCTAACAAGGGCTCCCCAGCCCTCATCAAAGGGTGCTCCACAAATTTCAGAACCCCAAACCTAGCCAATGCCCGACGGACACCCTGATCCGCTTGGATTTTCGTCCGTAATGTACCTAGGTTTCTCTCTCTCCACTTGATCTATATATCTGCCATATCTGCACAAAACCATCATCTTTGTCAGTCTACAGATAATCAAAACTGCATTCACTCACACCAAAACTGAATCTTAGTCCATACCAGCACTGAAACCACCCCCATCTTCCAGGTCGCACTTTTTGGCCAAACCCTGGGCCAGGTCGCACTTTTCAGGCCCAAACCTGCATCCCAGGTGGCATTTTTTGCCCCAAAAAGTGCGACCCGGTCGTAATGATGAAGTAGGAGCAGTTACTGAGATTTAAAACCCTAATCTGAACTTTGAATCCATCAAAAACAAAGAGTAAGATTAGGCTTCTTACCTGCAACTGACGGATTGCAATTCCAACGGTCGGTTTGTCTGCTACGATCATCGCAAGATTTAGGGCCTTCTCTCCTCTCCACATTCACCACAGCTACACAAGCAAATGAATGATTTTGGAGGGAAAATGCCTTATTAGAAGAAAAGCCCCTGTTTTTTCTTTCACCCGCTGCGACCAAACCGTAGCCCCGTTTGACACACCGTCTGCACTGTTGGAAAGATCTCATCGAGCACTCAAATGGGTATCTTTTATTTTTTCATGTTTTGACACTTCACCAGGACACATTTTGTCCACGAAGGGTCTATTTACCTCTCCTCCAAATCGAATGTCTCCACTTACAACACTTGTACTTGGGGCACCACTTTGCCTCTGTACTTGTCTTTGTTCGTGTTGATTTTTGTCATGAGTTACCATCCTGTACTCATGTTTTCATTGACCCCCATTGGACCTTTACTGTGTGGCAACACCATCGAGTCGCCCTTGTTTAGAGCATTCGAGTTGAGTCATCATCGCATTCATGGAGTCTATCCCGAGTCCCTTTGTACCCCGCTATAGTCCTCCATCCTTCATTGCTTGGTCCCTCTCTCGTGTCACACATTATGGCCTTCAGTACCATTGTCCCCTATCCCTTAATTGTGTTAGTCGCTGCCAAGCCATTCATGCCCTTTATGCTCTAACAAGGGAAGTCATCCATCTGCTACTCAGTATCCCTCATTTCATCATCATCATTAGTGTCCGTCTGTTTGTCGCTCCACTATGTTCTCTCGCGCCTTAGTTGGGGACCCCTTATTGCCTCACCTATGGCGGACCTCCTTCTGTTGACATCAACTCATTTACTCCAGAAGCCAGGTCTAGAGGGCAGTGTACCTTGGTTCGAGCTCCTGTCCACATGATAGCGATCCGAATACTTGATGGTCCAGTGATGCATCAGTAGCTATTGGTGATTCCCGGGTGTGTGTGAGATGTCTCAACCCTCATGAGGGGGTGGCCCCGCAAGTAGCCCCCCGCATGCCCGGATAACTTCTTCATTTCAGCTTTTGATGCAACTCCTTACATTTGATGATGTCGGTCTCAACCACTTGCAGTGCCTTTTCGATTTGCATGTATCAGTTAGATTTTGCGAGCTCTTCCCCGTGTATAGGGGGCATTTGGGGTGTATTTTTATCTCATGTACTAAACTATTATTGTATAAGTCCTGGCTGTTATTCCAGGCACAACATGTATGTGGGATTCATCATTCTATTTTCTGGCTTGCTTTTATGCCAGCATGTACTTTATAGTTCAGTTCCTTGTTTACTGGACATACTATTCTTTTGTACTTTGTCTCGGCGGGCATAGGTATGCCTCCCCCGCCGCCTTTCGCACAGGTACCACTTCATAAACTAGAGACTTTTTGCACCTGTAAGTCTCATCTCCTTAGGGTCTAGTCCTTTAGCACATTAGACTACCTTACATTTCTCTCTTTGACTTCCCTCTTGATGTCTAGTGATTGAGTTCTTACAACGTACTTCGGTCATATGATTTTCTCCTAACACTCGTACGTTGGGGGGAAATCTGTTACACCATTTTTTGGTCATCTAACCTATTATCATTAGATGAACCCAAGTACACCATGTAAGACCAATTTTACCCTAAGTAAAATTGCTTTCACCATGTGAAATAACTTAGTAAAACACCTTTATTGACTTGTTTTATGGTCAGAGCAGAAACTTGGGGTGTAGCCATCTCACAAATAAATCTATATTCGTTTATATTTACTGGTCATATTTAACCCAAAACAAGGAAATAAATTAAATAAATCCTTATTTATTTGATTATTTCCTACGAATAAGTTATTTAAATCTTTATTTAAATAATATTCCTAGTTAAATTTGACTAAATCATTTATAAATGATTAAATAAATCATTATTTATTTAATTATATTCCCACCGTTTCCATAAAATAATAAATAAATCATTTATTTATTTATTATTTATAAATAAAGGAATTGACCCAAGTCAAAAATCCTTTTACCTCCAACAAATATAATAAAATATTCCTAAAGGGTGGTTCTAGAATTTGTTTAATAATATTTTATTCATGCACCAAGTTCTAGATCGCCCCAATATTTTGTTATAAATAGAAGGGTTTTCCCCATTCATTAGTCACCTTTTGTTCCTAAAGATCACCTCTCGATCTATACACTTGGTCACATTTTCTTCATTTTTGCCTTGTGAGCTCCCATTGAGTTCTATGTTTGTCTGGGTTTTCTATACCAACAAGAGAGAGAGATTCTAGATCTGAAGTGCTGAGGACTATCAAGAACCCATCCCATTCAGGAGAACTGGAAAACACCTTTCTTGTTTTCCTCTCAGGTGCCCCTTTTTAATATAATATAAAAAATTATTTCAAATACATCGTTCTTGTCTTGTCTATTGGATGCATGGAGCCTCATTTTATTTTATCTGCTTAATGTATTTTATGCTTAGATCTAGATTTGTGCAGCACTATTTAGATCACCTGATTGCAGATTTAAAGATATTTGGCAGCCATAATTGATGTTAGGGCTATTTGTTATGTGTAGCCAAAGTGGTCTTTTATGACGAAAGATTCATACTAACAACATGATTTCATCTTAGCCTAAGTCTAAAAAAATTTAGGAATAAAGGTTTTTCCCTTTTCGCTTTGATTTCAAAAGCGCTCATCGCAAATCGCATAACTTACAAGCCGAATAAGTTAAAACATATATAAGTATTGCGAATTGTGATGTGCACTTCAACCTTTTCAGAGTTATATAAAATCCCCATTGCAAATGCTTTAAAAATCCTTTTAAAAATAAATCGCATCACGCCTTTTAAAAAGAGCAAACTTATAACAATTCGGTAAAAATCATGATGAGTCAGACTCGACGAAACAACAAATGAACAATTATAAGTATCTAAAGGCCCGATAAAGCACAACAATGTAAGTCTTCAGCGCATTTCGTATTTCACAATGAGAAACCAAATGGAAAGTTTATTATTTCAAAAAATTGCGATGTGCGATTTGCGCAGATCACATTTCGCGAGATTCATCTGTGGAAAAAAAACATAACTATTGGTAACTGTCTAAAGTTGTGATGTGTGATATTAACACTTATTACTCGAAATGATTTTTATCTAATCAACCTGTTATAAGATCTAACATCTTAGATTGATAGATTAGACATATTACGTAAAGGTGTGTAAGAGATTTGATAGAAAGAGTTATGGGTTATTAATGGCATTTAATGGGTGTAAGGCTCGAAAGATTGATATCTACTTCAAGCGTGTTTTGAATAATTGAGCGCTAGATTTTGATTAAATGTTTTAACTCTATCCTTCTATCTATTCATCTCAGATATGAGTTTACTCTTTTTACTTGAATTCAAGAAACTGCTTAACAGAGTGAGAATAACTAGAATGACAAAGAAAGGCAAGGAAATTGCCTAAACATCCGTTGTTGAAGACTCATAAATGCCTCCACTGTTCTCAGATACAACTTGCAACAAGGATTGCGACAATTCTTCATGGGAAGCAATGTACCACCTTTTTTAGGAAGAACAACCAAGGGTAATAGTCAAAATAGCTACAACAGATGCGACAGTTTCCTCAGACTCATCCTACTTCGACGTTGCATGTTCGTTTCTTCAAAGAATAGCAACGAGGCCAAAGATTTTTCCCTACACAGAAATGGTAATGTGGGTAATTGACCACCTTAACATATAAAATATATCATTCAAGAATTCAAAGCTGGAGAATATTGGTTCGTTCAGTACAGAATATTTACGGATAATGTACCACTTGCCCATATCGCATAAGAATTGTGATAAAGCTTTTGTCCAAAGCTTTACAAAGAAGAATACAAACCTCATGAAAGTGATAAAGGGATGGAAAGATGACCAAGGCAAGTTGAAGTGGGACAAACTTGGTATGTACCTGATAGCACAGTTACCCTCCCCTTATTGTTATGTTGCTGGAATGCTATGTAGGTTGTTTGCAAAACAAGATACCACTAGGTTTTCCATAGACTGGGTCCCTTTAATTGACGCAATCATCAACTCCTTTGTTATGAATTGGGCAAGCATTTTGTCTGATAATTTGGCTAGAACTATCATGGAATACAGAAGCAAAAGAAGTGTTTTTGCTATAACAATGCCCCCGTTCTACATGAGTGCTTACATTATGGATGCAATTTTATTTTTTTCAAGATTTCCTACCATGGGATGGAAATGGACAACCCAAGACCCCACTCCAATCCATATTTACCATAGAGCCCTTTGGGAATCCAATTTTCATTTAAATTTCTATAAATTTTTCAATGGAGTTATGTTACACATCCATCAGATTATCTTTAATGAAAAAGCCCCTTGGATTTCTATGGAGGCTAGCACAGGCATTCTACTAGTTGCTAGATGGTTTGCTGAAGAGAATTTCACTTACATCAGAGTCTTTGGGAGTTATTCTTCTCCTCATGTTTTGCCCTATTATGTTCTTGATAAGCTCCTAGCCAGGGAAATTTCCTACCAACTTCTAGTAAGGGGCATTTCCAAACAACTCAAAGATTCCAAGAAGGCCATTTGGCCTAATTTCCCTTTACAGTGTGGCAATTTTTCCCTTTTTGACATTGGTCATGCATTCAAAGAGATTTCAAATGTCACTTCATCAAATTTGGCTCTAATGCCAAAGAGCCCATTTGATCCTAATAATGTGGTTAATAATTTCACCACTGAGCTTAAATTGAAATCCTTCTTGAATGAGAAAGATATCTTTGACGATTTCTTTGAAAATGAGGAGAATTTCACAGATGTATTGAAAAATGCATCCAGTCAGCTCACTAAAACAAACTTTGAGGCTTTCCAAGCATATAGAAATACAAGGCTGGAAACAATCCCTTTGGATTTGTTATTTATTGAAGATGTCAACAGACCAACTCCCAACATTAGTCTGGATAATGAGGCCAAGGATATGTCCGAAGATGAATCTCAAGAGAAATCAAATCACGAGTCAGGGAAATCACAACATAATTCTCAGAATTCGGATCACTCTAACAATGAATCCAAGAGCAAGAATGAGAGTCCAAAGAAAATAATTGATAAAGTGATTAAAGGGATTGAGTTGCAAATGGAAGGAGAAATTAATGGAGCTGAATCAGCTTCTCAAGAAGTTCAACATATCCAGAATACACCCGACAAGACAGAGAATACTCAGTCAAAATATTTGAAGAAATAATGGGAGAAGTTTTCCAAGGCACTAGAAACACCACCACCAAAGCCTAATGTTGATGAATCAACAAGTTTCCAAACTCCAGTGAATTCTCAGAATTTAGTGGAAACTGTAATTCCACTACAACAGGTACTTGAAGTTCACAATCAAGAGATCATTTCGACATACCCTACAGAACATATTGTTTTAAAGATTGAAGAGATACCCTCACTTGATGTCTTCTACAGTCCCAGTCATAAGACTGTAGTTAAGAGAAGAAAGAGAAGAAGAATGGATGAAACAATTTCAAACCCTGTGGATGAATCTATAGACGTTCTATGGAAAGACTCTTTGGCTTATCCTACAGAACATTTGACTAAGTTATCATAGTTCGCAGGAGCATATTCTACTCCTACCATTGACAAAGCTATAGAGGTATAACTTCTACTTAAGCAGAAAGAAGACAAAGTGCAAGAATTTGAGAAATTGTTAGAACATGAAAAGTTTAATTCCAGTAAGAAGATTGAATTGAAGATGTCTCAATTTCAAAAATAATTTGATAGATTGAAGTTGCAGCACCAGGTGCAGATTACAGAGAAAGAAACACAGCTTGAAGCAGCAATGGACAAATTGAAAAATCAACCTCAGGCAGAGAAATTCATAAAAGAAGCACTGGAAATAAATGCAAAACTAAGGCAACAACAAGAAACCTTTTGTCAACAAGTTTAAATCACCAAATCTTACTGTGATACAAGCAAAATTATAATCCAACAAGTGGCTAACACGAGAATTGAATTCGAGAAAGTTGAAAAGAAGATTAATGAGTTCATTCAGTGGCAAGGGTCTGACGCAGGAAAGAAAGCTAACCTACCTCAAATAGATAAATTTCACAAAGAGATTAAATTTAATGATTGGGAAATACAACTGAGACAAGCATAAAAGGCAACAGAAAAAGCATCAAGGTTGACAAATGAAATTATTGAATCTATTAATGAACAACTTTTAAAAGCTAAAATTATTAAAGAAACCACAGCTGAAGTGCTCCCAGAGCTCAAACTATTAGAAGCACAGTGGAAGGAAAGTATAGAGTTGCGGGTGGAAATTATTAAAAAGATAAACAAGTTTGATCAAGAAAATTACTGGAATTTTCTAATCAAACCTTATCATCGCTGCCTAACCCTACAGTCATTAACTGATTCTACAAAGAAATCATAGCCAACACTTTCGAATTGTTGGGTGTGGAGCCTGATTTTCATCCTGATTCAGAGATCCTTATTTTAGCTGGATGTATACCCCAGGAAAACTGTACACCCTTGCAGCGAGGGGGACTTGTCCCCCTCGCGGGGTTCGGGGGGGGGTTGACCCCCCGGCTGGGGGGTCCGGGGGCCAGCAGTCTTTTGATGGGGGTTTCGGGGGCAGCGCCCTCGAAGCTAAAAACATATGTAAAATTGCCTTGTAAAAGTATAGTAATTTCTAGTCAATCTGGGCCGTTCATTAGGCAGATGATCTGACAATAGAAGTTATGTTTAGTTTAGGGTTTTTTTCCCTAGAGGTGTAGAGCTATAAAAAGGGTCTCTTTCACCTCTATTCACCTCACATTAATATGTCAACCCGAGAGCGTTTTGTCATTACAAAGAGTGACTCAATCCGAGGCTCATTCGTCAGAGTAATGCTAGTAGTACAGTGCTTTAAGAAATACAAGTGTAAATGGATGCTTAACTGAAATCAAATTGCTTTAAAGAATTAAATCACACACTCAGGAAACTCAACAACTCATCAGTCAAGGGTTCGGTAATGATAAACCATCCCTTCAGAAACTGATAGAAAAAGAACTCAAGCATAGATCACAAGCCTGGGAGCTAAACAGTGACTGATACTGCTCACTACAGTCTTAGATCATCTATCACAGCAAACCATCAAATGCAGATAAATAGAACAGCAAAGGAAATAAAGGATTAAACTATAATTCTGAAATGGAACAGCAACTCTAAAATAGGACAGCAAATGAATACTAAGTCCCGCGGGTTATATTCAAACTTAATCTATGCACTCTTTGCAATCAAGGAACACTCTGTTATTCTAAAGGCAAATGACACAAATCATATTAATGGAACGACAATAACAGTTTGGGAATTATGGAATAATACTGATGCATTAGAAACGCACACAACACAAATGTCAATAGAACAGCTCTGTAGCTTGACAGTAAGGATATGCGATTAACTCTAGAAAGGAATAAGAACGCAATGCAGAGTTAACACACAAATCTGGCTGTAGAAACTTCAATGATTCAACTTAAACAGAGCATGTAATCTGAATGTATAAGCATATCAAATAATCAACTAACAGTAATGAACAAACCACACATAAACGAAGCTGTAATGGTACAGAAGCAAGTGTCCTTCGGGGCCGGGCCCTTAGCCTCCAAGGATACACCGCTTTAGGTTAACGCGGATGCGAAGATGGAATAATCACCAGTCTTTCATTAATACATTGATCAAAAATACATCGAACCAGTTCTCAACAAAGCTGAATAACCAAATTGAATGTTTTACAAAATATTACATCAAACGTATCTTATCTCGCCATTCTCTGTCTCTAAACTAACAGTACTTGTCTCTTTTTATAAAAACGATGGCGGAGATGTCCAAGCAATTAGATAAGTAAAGCAGCGATCCCTCAGGATCTTCGATCCTGAGGGATTCGCCAAACAGTTAACTTTCATCCAGTATTTGCTATTGCGCTGAGCTGGTGTCCTCTCTCTCTTGCCCGAGCCGATTCTCCTTGATCTTGTCTCCCTATGTTTACGTTTGGTTCTCATCCAGAGGAACAGTGGTTATCTCCACTTCGTTCTTATCTTTAGAGCATCAACCCTTCGTTTTCCTCTTTCCCTGTATAGAAAATAACCATTATCAGTGGCTAAGTTATACATATCGATTTTCACATGTTTTGTGATAGTTCCCTATGACTTTCACAAATTGTATTAAAAAGTCATTAAAGTAATCATCAAAATCATACCTTTTCAGTACTCCACACACCCCCCTGCTTACCTTGTTTCATGTCCTCATGAAAACATTGTAGTTGACATGTAATGCAGTGAGAGAGTATGCTGGAGAAGGAGTTTCATGCGGAGGCCTACAACCATGTTGAGTGATTAAATAATCAAAGAACTGACCTGCTTGCCCTTCAGGCATATCATACAGGGCCTGGTATCCATGTGCTGGATGCCAAATAATTGGAGCACGAAATCTACACCCTAACCAGGATGACCCTGCTTTTAGAAGGCTCTGGCCATAGAGATTCAAACGGTCAGCAGCGAACTCAAAGTTCTCATACTTAAATGGCTCTCTGAGCTGGATGTGTGGATCAGAGATTCGATATCGAAATTTGGCTGCATTAGTGGCCAAGTCCTTAATGGAAAAGAAATACTCTAAACCCTCTTGAATGAGTGCCTCATGCATAGGCCCTAATGTTACAATGACACCTGGAGTCCTTATGTGGTTTATATGAGCTTTCCATAACCGTACTGGGTTCCTAGGCTCAGCCCTAACTCTTAAATCTAGACCATTTTCTTGACTCTGAAAGGTATCATAGGCTTTCAGCCACTTAATCTGGTTAGCTCCGAATGAAATGAATGCTTGGAATTGAATATCACCAATGGAGGGACCGGGGTTCGATTCAGTCTCCTGACTTAGCACAAGGTCATGTAAATAGAGTTCACACAACAACCTCTGGACTTTTACTCCATAATGTCTACAACAGTCGATAAAATCATTGACATTGTTGATCTGTATAGGGGTGCCTGCCTTAAAAGCTTTTATTTGTAATTGTAAATATCGTTCTAATAGAAACAGAGCATAGTTTTTAGCAGGAGCCCTACATGCTAAAACATTATTATATAAAGAACACAAGTCATTCATCTGTTTGATAGTAGTATCTAGTTTATAAGTTACCTGTGTGACTTCCTCTTGTTCCTTCATCCATCCTTCAAGAACCTGTCTTTTAGATTGACTGACATCCCTTAGTTGCTGCTGCAACTCTTCATATTTCTCTAGCGGAACCGTTTTCTCTTTAAGTTGCTCCATTTCTTGCCGTGCTTGTTTCACCATCTTGTGCAAGGTTTTTGTCTTTGGATCTTTTCTCCATGCATCAGTAGAGGCGGGGAGTTTTACCTTAACCTTCTTGTTACGCTGTTTGGAGTTCAGGACCCTGATTACCCCTGAGGGTGGTGCCTCCGTCTGAATTTCCTTATCATCTTTTTCTGTCTTAATCGGAACGGCAGTTGGAACCTCCGAGTCTTGGAAAACAGGCTGCTTGCGGGCCCTCTTTTTCCTCTTTACTTTCTGGTTCTTTTTCAAAATCATGATTTGTTGCCTGAGCTGTGTTATCGTGTTTAATAGTTTAGTCCGTTCCTTCCTCAACTTCTTGATTTCCATTGATTCCTTTGAAGGAACGGCAGTCTGTGGATGATGAACTGGATCATGACCAGTTGCTACCTCTTCCTCCTGAGGTTCTTCCTCACTGCTCTGCTCCGGCGGTTCTGGTGTATGTACCTCAACTGGTTCAGATTCTTCCTCCTGGGGTTCTTCCTCTAGATTCTCCTCTTGTGACATGGGAACAGATTGTTCCCGTTCGGTATTTTCTTCTTCTTCATCATGCATGGGCATGTTCTCTTCTTGAAATTGGTCGTGGGGATTCTCTGAGCTAGAAGGTTGACCGTATTTACTCATATTGGCCAGGATGGCGGCCGGGTCATCTTCTCTTAGTAAGTCCTGTAATGGACTATTCTCCTGCTGTCCCATTTCTTCTTCCTGTTCAGTTTCTGCTTCTTTTTCTGTTCCCGCAGGCTCG
The DNA here is from genome assembly GCA_034641835.2 of Pinus albicaulis. Classification (NCBI taxonomy): domain Eukaryota; kingdom Viridiplantae; phylum Streptophyta; class Pinopsida; order Pinales; family Pinaceae; genus Pinus; species Pinus albicaulis. Next base: position 215,354,997 of record CM076578.1, on the reverse strand, counting down.
GGGACTTCTTCTTCGGGTTGCTCATCTTCAATTATTATTGGTTGGCTGGTGCCTTCCTGAAGCTGTTCCAGCCTTCCCCTTATTCGAGCCAACCGGGCTGACTTTCTGGGTTTGTTTATGCTTCCTCTCATATGAGCTAACCGAGCTGATTTCCTGGGTTCCTCTGGTTGCTCGGGTGAATCAGCTACATGCTTTCGCTTTGCGGATTCTTGTTGTAATTCTGGTTGCTGCGATGTACTAGCAACATTTTCTCTGCGTTCTGCCTGTTGTTCTGGTGTGTTTATAGAACGTATGTGTCTCAGGGATGGTTCTGTCGATTTCCCTTCAATCAGTGCAATGAGTCTTTCCCAGCTGCTCTGCTGCTGGGTAAGACTATAACTAACAACAAGTCGAATTAACCCGTGGTGACTAACAATTGCCTCTACGTGCTGTGCCCTTTTCATACTTTGTGCAACATCATGTAATGACGAATTTAAGAGTGCTGGTAAATTCACAGAGCATTTCTGTTTTAGAACAGCTAAAAGTTTAAGGTGTCGTGGTCTTACCACGTCTTTTCTTCCTTCGCAAGTAATGTAGCTCTGTATTATTCTTGCTAGCTCTGTCCAGGGTTCGCCTAGGGTCGCTGGCAGAATTCCTTTCCCTTTGATTGTCAAATGCTGGCCTTCATCTTGGAAGATGTCAATGACCTTCTGTAATCGTTCCTTTTTGAATGTCCATACCGGTCCGGTAGCTGGTAGTCCTGAGACTTCTGCAATTATGGCATCAGTGACCGCTATGCGTTTCCCTCTTACTATGGAGTGGTCTTCTTGTAAATTCTGTAAGAACTCCATTGCTACTGTCTCATTACCCTCCTGTAAGCGATTGAAATAGTTCAACCATCTTGCCCTTTCCAGGATTTCTCGGGCAGCAGCAGAGATCGTTAGCTGTTGAGGCTCACTACGAATTGCCTTGCCCCCCATGATTTCGCTGCGATTTCTAAATGGAACAGCAAAAACGTTTTCGGTTTGAAACACAGAGAGCAGGGTTTCGCAAAAGAAAACACAGAGTATGCAACAGTGTAGCAAAAACAACTTGTGCGAAAAAAATAAAAATAAAAATATGCCATGCCGTGAAACCTTGCCAAACCGTCGTGAACCAGATTTTCCGAATGATGAATTGACACGTAACACAGGGAATGATGAGGTTAACCTCCCCCCCCCGCAGTGTGATAGGCTGTCCCAGCCGGCAAATAATGGAGCGGCACCCAGTCTGTAATCAAGTCAGAAAGGAACAGAATGTGAATTTATGCCATGTTGAAAAAGGACAACAGATTACCGAAATCGAGGCGGAGGATGGATCGCGTGATATGATTTGAGGCTGCTGTGTTATGATTTGAGGCTGATGGATAGGCATGTATCGTATTCGCCAATCTTAAGCGGTCATGGTCACCTCTGTTGCCATGATTGGTAATGATAAATATTCATGCGGTGTATAAATCGGGAAATAACATGTGATTAATGCCTAGGATAAAGAAACAAAAGAGTGTTAATATCTTACCTATTGGCGTAAGCAAGGTGACTTCGATACCATTAACATTACTCTGCTGCCAACAGGTGTTCATAACCTTGGCAGAGTTGTTTTTCACCCCCGGAACCATGATCTTGTGTGTATACTTAGGACTGTTATTATGTCAGAATGTAGACCATTATGCTGGCTTGGTGACCAGTTAACCATAATGCCATTCACGAGGAAAGAGCGAAACGTGGGCAGGCCGGCTCTTAATGAGACCTCCTGTTCCAAGGTTTGTTTATTTTGATACACCTTTTGGACCATATCACTGGTGTGGTGGCCAGAATGGGAATGCCACTTCACTTCCCTCCTCATGATCATGGTAGGCTGGCTCTCAATGAGACCCCCTATCCTGCATTTGACATTTGACATGTTTTTTCTTTTTCCTTATTTATACACAAAGGGTGGTTCAGCACTCCTTAAGAGTAGGAATGGTGGAAGAAGTCTTATTATCTCAATAGGAAGATTTAAACTCTTTTCCCTTATTCCCAAATATTAATAAAAATATTTTAAGGGAATCAGCATGATAAAGATAACCAATCAGGGCAAAATTAGTAAAACCATGTCACAAAAGGTAAGAAATAAGTATGTCTTTCCATCTGTCCTTTTATTAATGCAGAGCCTTATAGATAGAGCGATTTATGGTTTGCAGATTTCGGTATGTTGTGTCTTTATATTCATCGCATAAATGCATAGCTGAGGCTTGAAGACTAGAAAGAAGACAGGAAAAAGCATCCTCAATTTAAATCATCAAAGAGATCAAAAGTATGCAAATGGTGTTCCGTTGAAAAAGTAACAACGATGGATAATAGAAAAAGGAACAAAACTGCAAATGCCGTTCCTTTTGGGAAAAGGAACGGCAATCATACGAAACACTCCATATGCCATTCCGTTGAAAAAGTCAGCACAGAAATAAAAGAACGCTGTTTTTTTTGAAGAAAAAGGAACAGTGGTAACCAAAAGGAACAACGATAAGCGTAACAATATCGTTTTTCTGAAAAAGGAACAGCAGAGATCCGAATGTTGTTCCTTTAGAAAAGGAACAGCAGAACAAGCAAAACCAATATAAAAAACACACATATGCTATTAGAAGAGCAAAAATCAAACTTTGTGGAAGAAAAAGGAACAGCAAAATGACAAGAATTATTCAAATCAAACTTATGTACAAGAATCACTTAGAAACAAAAAACTTTATGTACAAATTGCAAAAAGAAATAGACCCTTAATGAATTGCAGGTGAGGAAGATTTCTCTTCCTCTCCTAAGATCTCTAGATCAGTATCTCGGCGTATCTGCTGGCAGAAGGATTCCCGAGTAAGTGGTTTACGGTAGAGACGGACTCGGTGACCATTTACCTTAAATGCATATCCAGAACCGTCAATAGTGATTAGAGTAAGAGTTCCATTGTCATGTACCTTCTGGATTTCGTATGGTCCCAACCATCGAGTCTGAAGTTTTCCAGGGAAGTCCTGAAACCCAGAATCGTATAACAAAGCCCAGTCTCCCTCGTGGAAGACTTTATTCTTAATGAGCGCATCATGCCATTTGGCTCTCTACTGTTGAATTAATGCTGTATTTTGTAGTGCAGAGAGTCGAATTTCGTCTAATTCATTGATCTGCTGTAGTCGATTGAGTTGTGCCTCAGTTAAGTCTAGGCCAACTTCCTGTGCTGTACGCAGTGTTTGGATTTCGAATTCTATGGGAAAAATAGGTTGTTTTCCAAACACTAGTTGATAAGGTGAGTAACCGGTGGTGCTCCTCCATGTGGTTCGATAGGCCCAGAGTGCTTCAGGTAGTCGGGTAGCCCAGTCACGCCTATGTGATGCAATAGTTTTCGTTAGGATTGATTCTATTATCTTATTGCTACTTTCTACCTGCCCATTCGCCTGTGGGTGATATGGAGTAGTGATCTTATGCTGGACATGATAATTGTTAAGTGTTGCGGCTAATTTATGCCCAACAAATTGTGGTCCTCCATCTGTAATTATTTCCCTAGGAAGGCCATAACGGACAAATAAAAGAAACAGGAAGTGTATGACAGAGTCCTCTGTGGCTCTTGGTAATGCTTCTGCCTCAACCCATTTGGTGACATATTCTGTTGCCACCAGAATATATGTTTTTTGATTTGATGAAGGGTTGATGGGTCCAACGAAATCCAGAGCCCACCGTTCGAATGGTTCAATGACTAACTGTGGTTTCAGGGGCATTTCATCAGCTTGACCAGGTCGTCCTGCTCGCTGGCAACTGTCACAGGCTTGGACGAACTTCTTTGCATCTTTGAAGATCGTAGGCCAGTAATATCCTGTCTGCAATACTTTATGTCCAGTCCTACGCTCAGCGAAGTGCCCCCCACATGGTCCATCGTGACAGGCTTTTAGGATGTCAAAGATTTCATCCTCTCTAACACATCGCCTGATATGCATGTCTGCTCCTGTGTGAAACAAATTACCTCCAATCCACGAAAATCGAGAACTTTTCTGAATAATCTGCTTACGCTCATTAGGAGTTAGATGTTTTGGTAATTTACCTACTGCAAGGTAATTGGCAACATCAGCATACTAGGGTGTTTGAACAGCAACAAAAAACAGGTGTTCATCCGGAAATTGATCTTCCACTGCTGCTACATCGCTTGATTTTGGTATCCTTGAAAGAAAATCGGCTACAGGGTTTTCTTTGCCAGGGCGGTCCTTGATTGTTATATCGAATTCCTGCAATAAGATTAACCATCGAGTTACTCTGGCATGTGTGACAGGCTTATTTGCTAAATATTTTATAGCAGAATGATCTGTATACAAGATGACAGGGTAGCCTGTGATATAATGTCTAAATTTATTGACAGCATGTATTACAGCTAGAAATTCTTTTTCAGTAACAGTGTAATTCAATTCAGCAGGGGATAAATTTTTGTTGATGTAATATATAGCATATGGTTTTTTATCCTCTTCCTGCCCAAGGACTGCACCAATGGCTGTATCTGAGGCATCAGATGATATCTGGAACGGTAGGTCCCAGTTTGGTCCTTGAAGGACTGGGGCTGTGGATACAAGCTTCTTTAGATCCTCGAACGCATGGTCACATTTGTCTGTCCAAAGAAAATCAACGTTACCAGTCAGTGCATATAAAGGAGCAGAAATGTGCGAATAATGCTCTATAAATCGTCTATAATAACCTGAAAATCCAAGAAAACTGCGTACCTCTGTTTGAGTAGTAGGAGTGGGAATAAGAAAAAGTATTTGGATTTTGGCCGGGTCTACCTGAATGCCGGCTGCTGAGACATAGTGTCCTAGGATAAGTCCTTCAGTCATCATCAAAAAACATTTTTCATTGCTTAAGCAAAGCCTAGTAACAATGCGGCGTTGTAGGACTTTCTCTAGGGTGTCTAGAGCTGGATCGAAGTCATCTCCGTATGGTGTAAAGTCATCCATGTAAACTTCAAGTCCATCATTGATTAAATCTGCAAAAATACTAAGGATAGCCCTCTGAAATGTGGCAGGAGCATTACATAAGCCAAAAGGTAAAACTCGATAGGCAAATGTTCCCCAGGGGCAAGTAAAGGTAGTTTTATCCTGGTCTTCGGGGGCAATCTGAATCTGATTGTATCCACTGAAGCCATCCAGGAAAGAAAAGAACTTCTTCCCTGCTAAAGTGTCCAATACTTGATCTATGAAAGGAAGAGGAAAATGATCTTTTTGTGTTGCCTTGTTAAGTTCCCTATAATCCACACAAATTCTCCATTTCCCATTCTTTTTTGGTACCACCACAAGTGGAGAGACCCATTTACTCTCAGAGATAGGGTAGATAAAATTCACATCTAAAAGTTTCTGAAGTTCAGTTTTTACAACATCTTTTAGATGGGGATTAAGTCTCCTTTGCGGCTGACGCACAGGTCTGGCATCTTTTTCTATGTAAATGTGATGGGTACATAACTGGGGATCAATTCCTTTCATATCAGGGTCGTCCCATGCAAATGCTTCTTGATATTTTGTTAACAGATGGATGAGCTTTGTTTCTTGTTTCGGTGTGAGATTAGCATTGATGTTTAAAGTTTTCCCCGGTGCAATTTCCACAATTTTACTATTTGCAACAGAAGTGACAGGTATTATTTGATCATGAATATCTTTCAGGGGATCTTCTTCTAACTCATTATCAAATGCTGCTTTTATCATGTGACATTGTGTGCGAGGTTCAGTTTGAGTAATGAAATTGTTAATGGCATCGTCTTGTGTTTGATCTTTGAAATCAAGTGCCTCTTGTATAGTTAATGGAGATCTAATGTTATCAGTAAGATATGATACAGGGTGCTTATTCGTTTTAATCATTGTGACACTTAGCTGCGCTGGAGGATATAGAACTAAATTTTTGCTATTTGGTCCTCTGGTTATGGTCATATTTCCCTGCCGACAGCCAATGTAGGCATCGGCAGTAGCGAGGCAAGGTCTACCTAAAATTAGCGGGTGTCCATCAAGTCGGGTTTTTGGATTAATTATCAGGAAATCAGTTGGATACTCCCAGGATTCTACAGAGACCATGACATCATGTAGAGTGCCCTCTGGTCTAACCACAGATCGGTCAGCCAGTTCTAACAGAGTAGAGGTGGGTTCTACAGATGTAATGCCGAGCTTTTGGCAAGTTGTGGTTGTTAAAATATTAATTGCGGCCCCTAAATCAACTAAGGCATTAGGCAGGGTCTGGCCATAAATTTGAACAGTTATAATTGGGTTCCCGGGGTCTTCATATTTAAGGGGTGTTTCTCTTCCCGACAATAGGTCAGATAAGGTGCCAACTACTTGGACTCTTGGATTGTTTGTTATATTCCTCCTTGGTTTCTTTATGCACAACTCTTTTATGGTTTTGGCGTATATGGGAATGTCTTGAATAGCTTGGAGGAATGGAATTTTTATGTACAAGTTTTGTAATTCTCCCAGAATGTCAAAGTTAGGGTATTGTATGGATCGAGGTATGGCTAATCGTTCTGGGAACGGAGGAGAGGATGTGGTTGCTTGATTATGAGTTTGTTGCTTATTTACATCCTCTTGTTGTGACTGATGTTCTCTGGGTAACTGATCTTCAATATGAACTGTTTTATCTCCCTCGGTTTCAATTATACGCCCAGATCTTAACTGAAGGTCGTTGCACTCTTTTAAATCAGGTCCTGGTTCTGGTGATTCTATGATTTGAATAGATTGGACCTGCCTGTTGTTTGGATTGGGATCGGGTTGGGCTGGGAGTTGCGGCCTCAAGTTAGACTGGGGATTTTGTTGTAAAGCTGGCAAAGTAGGTTGAGGGAGCGGAATCGTTCCGGCTGGGTGGTACATCGATCTTTGCCAGCTTGTCTGCCAAGGTGAACTTTGTGAAGTAGAGGGGGTCCATTGTGAAGGATATGGGCCATTTTGCCAATATGGTGGAGTGTAAGGGAAATTTGGCCAACCAGTTTGGCTTGTTTGATTCAGCCATGGATTTGGAGAAGGAAATGATTGTGGTGACCAGTTTGTAAATGGGGTTTGAGATTGATTTTTCCACATACCATATTGTTGAGCATTATACTGTGGGTTTTGAAAGAAAGAGGTTGGATACGGAAACATACCAGGTTGTCTTGGCTGCCACTGGCGGTGCTGGTTGATTGAATTCACCGCTTCTGGTTCTTCTTCTGCTTCCTTATATACTGCTTTCAATCCTGGAAGTGAGGGGCAGCTCTCCGTAAGGTGGTCTTTTGTACAGATGGCGCATGTTTGGACTTTATCCAGAGGGCACTCCTTGTGGCTGTGTTTTTTTCTGCAACGGGGACAGAAGATTGCCATGTTCTGTTCTGCCTCCAGCTTCTTTTGTTTAGCCTGCACAATATCAAGTTGTGTAGTTAGTGTCCCCATAATATCAGTTTTAAAATTTTCTAATAAATTTCCAATTTCTGCACGTGTTACTCCTTCTGCTGATACTTTATTATCTCTTGCAGACCGATCATATTCTGTCGGTTTTATTCTTGTGCTGCCTCTCGAACTCCTGATACATAAGTCAAGGATGTCAGTAAAATTCTCTTGATAAATATCCCCTTTGCCCATAATGTTTAATGTTTCAATCCATTGTTCCTTCATGCCCCTCATTAATGCAGTTTTTAACACATTATCAGGTAAAGGTAGCGATGCATAAAGAGATCTTTGTAAATTATACTGAAAACGTTCCACATACTCCTCTAATGTTTCATTTGGTCTGGCTATCATTTGAAATATTTCGTCTTTTAATTCTCTAGACCTACAATAATCCTGGTATTTCTTTAAGAAGGATTCTTTCATTTGATCCCAATTGTTGATAACCCCACCACCTAGCCCCATAAACCATCTTAAGGCAGCCCCTTTCAATGTAGAGGGGAATAATTTCAATTTTTGGGGATCGGTGGTGTAATCGTACCCCCGGCATAACACATCGAATTCGAATAGGAATGCATCCGGATCCTCTGATGTGAGTCCATGAAATGTGGGGATATGCTGAAGAGGGATAGCTTTCATGGGTGCATTTGCTGCAGAATCCACTATAGGATATTGTAATGTAGAGGTTTGAGTGTTTGACTGGTTTTGAGCGTTTGGTTGGTTTTGAGCCATGGGATCGAATATATGCCAGTAACCTTCTGGGATATCTAGGAGGGTATTCCTAGGTTGGTTGGGAACGGTTTTGACAGGGATCTTTTTAATAGCGCTTCCTTTATCCGGAATAATGGGAATACCAGGTGTTTGAGGAGATTGAATCTCTTCAACAATGACTTTCGCAGCACTCCCCTTATCTGTGCTATCTAATGGCTGATTTGTTTCAAGAGGAGATTTTGGTTCCTTGGTTTCCCCTGTTTCTCCTTCTCCTTCACAAAAGTTGCTAGAGTTCCCTTCCTGCAATAATTCTGGAGTGGAATTTTCAACTTCTTGAAAGTCCTGCTCCTCAGTTTGACTATGCACCTCAGCACAGGCTATAGATGGTGATCCTGTGGCCTGAAGGGAACTAGTAGGTGGTTTAGAAGTGTTTTTCTTGAAACCTACTGATGGCTGAGACTCTGTTTTCTTATAGATTTCGTCTATGAAGGTCGTTCGGCCAAGGGTCACCGGCCCCTTAGCTTTTTCAGGTTTGGATGGGGGTTTGATATTTTTTTCTGGTCTTTTCTGCTTAGTCATGCACTCAAAAATAAACTACGAACTTCTATTCGAACAAGCAAAAACAAATCTGTTAGGAAAGCGGATAATGAGCAGGTCTTTTACATGCTCTGCACGTAGGTTCTTACCTTCCGTTTTTAGGATCCAACTCCTCCCTAGCAGGCTTGTACACCACTCTGAAAAAGAAAAATGGCTTCACTCTTTCCCCGGCAACGGCGCCAAAATGTAGAGCTATAAAAAGGGTCTCTTTCACCTCTAATTACCTCACATTAATATGTCAACCCGAGAGCGTTTTGTCATTGCAAAGAGTGACTCAATCCGAGGCTCATTTGTCAGAGTAATGCTAGTAGTACAGTGCTTAAGAAATACAAGAGTAAACGGATGCTTAACTGAAATCAAATTACTTTAAAGAAATAAATCACACACTCAGGAAACTCCATAACTCATCAGTCAAGGGTTCGGTAATGATAAACCATCCCTTCAGAAACTGATGGAAAAAGGACTAAAGCATAGATCACAAGCCTGGGAGCTAAACAGTGACTGATACTGCTCACTACAGTCTTAGATCATCTCTCACAGCAAACCATCAAATGCAGATAAATAGAACAACAAAGGAAATAAAGGATTAAACTATAATTCTGAAATGGAACAGCAACTCTAAAATAGGACAGCAAATGAATACTAAGTCCCGCGGGGTATATTCAAACTTAATCTATGCACTCTTTGCAATCAAGGAACACTCTGTTATTCTAAAGGCAAATGACACAAATCATATTAATGGAACGGCAATAACAGTTTGGGAATTATGGAATAATACTGATGCATTAGAAACGCACACAACACAAATGTCAATAGAACAGCTCTGTAGCTTGACAGTAAGGATATGCGATTAACTCTAGAAAGGAGTAAGAACGCAATGCAGAGTTAACACACAAATCTGGCTGTAGAAACTTCAATGATTCAACTTAAACAGAGCATGTAATCTGAACGTATAAGCATATCAAATAATCAACTAACAGTAATGAACAAACCACACATAAACGAAGCTGTAATGGTACAGAAGCAAGTGTTTTTCGGGGCCGGGCCCTTAGCCTCCAAGGATACACCGCTTTGGGTTAACGCAGATGCGAAGATGGAATAATCACCAGTCTTTCATTAATACATTGATCAAAAATACATCGAACCAGTTCTCAACAAAGCTGAATAACCAAATTGAATGTTTTACAAAAGATTACATCAAACGTATCTTATCTCGCCATTCTCTGTCTCTAAACTAATAGTACTTGTCTCGTTTTATAAAAACGATGGCGGAGATGTCCAAGCAATTAGATAAGTAAAGCAGCGATCCCTCAGGATCTTCGATCCTGAGGGATTCGCCAAACAGTTAACTTTCATCCAGTCTTTGCTATTGCGCTGAGCTGGTGTCCTTTCTCTCTTGCCCGAGCCGATTCTCCTTGATCTTGTCTCCCTATGTTTACGTTTGGTTCTCATCCAGAGGAACAGCGGTTATCTCCACTTCGTTCTTATCTTTAGAGCAGCAACCCTTCGTTTTCCTCTTTCCCTGTATAGAGAATAACCATTATCAGTGGCTAAGTTATACATATCGATTTTCACATGTTTTGTGATAGTTCCCTATGACTTTCTAAATCCATGATACAAAAGGTTCACAAATTGTATTAAAAAGTCATTAAAGTAATCATCAAAATCATACCTTTTCAGTACTCCACAGAAGGCAACCCCTCTCTTTGTATCAGGGTATTGTATTGCGGTTGTGTAATATATGTGTATTCTCTGAGCGGGAAATAGATAGGGAGACTGTGAGAGAGAACAGAGGATATTACAAAGGATCTACCGTAGGTTTTGTCTCTTCATTTTGCTAGATAATAGAAAGGAAGGACTGGTTGTTCGGGGTGGACGTAGCCCAAACTGGGTGAACCACGTATATCTGTGTCTCTCTGGTTTTATGTGTTTTGTGTGCTTGTGTTTTCCGCATATTTTATGTGTTTCATTGCTCTGTAATATTTAATTTTATAACAACTGGTATCAGAGCCGAAGGTATATTTGGTTGATAAACTCGCAGGAAAGAAGGGTTCCTGGTTCGAGTGGGAGCAATGGCAAAAGATGGTAAGTTTAGGGTCAAGAAATTTAAAGGCCAAAACTTCCCACTGTGGAAGATGCAGATGGAAGATTATTTGTATCAAAAAGATTTGTACCTACCATTGAGCGGAAAAACAAAGAAGCCAGCGCCCATGACAGACGCGGAATGGAACATTCTCGATAGAAAGGCACTCGGAACATTACGGTTGTGCCTTGCGGCGTCATTCGCCTTCAATATTTCGAAGGAAACAACAATAGAGGGTTTGATGCAGACATTGGTGAAACTATATGAAAAACCCTCGGCCTCAAACAAGGTATTTCTTATGAAACGACTATTTAATATGAAGATTTCGAAAGGTGGATCTGTTGCAGACCATTTAAATGATTTTAATACAGTTACCAGTCAGTTAAGTTCTATAGGGGTAAACCGTGATGATGAAGTTAGAGCTCTGTTATTCTTGTGCTCATTGCCAGAGAGTTGGAATGGTTTAGTAATGGCCATTAGTAACTCTGTCTCTGGATCTAGTACTTTAAAGTTTGGTGATGTTGTCGGTGCTATCCTTAGTGAGGAAATGCGATGGAAAAGCTCCGGTGGGACATTGGGTAATTCTTTGAGTGCAGAGTCTAGGGGAAGGAGAATGGAAAGAGGAAAGAGCTCAGTATATCGCAGTATTCCCCCCTTAAACTTGACTTGGGGATTATTGACTAAATCCAGCCAAAACTGCTAAATGAGACAACCCCGCTCACTCTAGCTCTTCCCCCCTCAAATTTTTACCCAGGGTAATTGTTAACTTGACATCCCCCCTATCACCTAGGTCTAACCCAGACTTTACCAGTGATTACCCAGGGGTACGCATGCCATGCCAGGTCTTACAGCAATATACCCATTTACATGTAATAAAATTAACTCCATTATAATAATAATATTTTTTTTTGTTTCATTGTTGTTGTCTTTGTACATATGAAATCAATATCCATATAAAAAGAACCCATCTACCAGATTACATGGGTCACCAGCCTCTGTAACCGCCAGTCCTCTAGGAGTTCTCTTCAGATACATGGTTCATCAATTAATTAATCCACATGCACATATCCTCTCTTATTTTGACAGACTTTGCTCTCCTAGCGCAGCAAAATTCAATGGCTTCCCTTTTCAAAATGTGGTGACTTCATCTCTGTCAGATTATCTTTGGCATACTCCTGCCAGAACATCATCGTCATTGTCATTGACGATGATGTCCAACTGTTTTCTACACAACTTCACCAATAAATCCTCATCGTAGCACTCCACATGCTCATGGTGCTTCATGGCTCTTGCCATAACGTGCCAACTTCCACCTACAATCTGCGTCAACAAGTCTTCGTACCAGTGATTTCGTTGACAAGATCGTATGCCTCCAGCACAACCACGGTACCAATCTCCACGCTCTTCTGGAAATCATCTAGAGCATCTTCGACAAGCACTCCCACGGCTAGAACTGCTAACCCATGCTTTTCAAAGAATCTTTGCACCTCATGGGAATTGAATGTCGGGTGGGACATTCTAGTGGTGTACTAGTCGATTTTTATTTTATCATAAAATGGCTCCTCTCCCCAGTTCCTTGACAACATCAAGCGACACATCTATAGCATCCAAACGAGGATTCATAACCATTTTCTGCAGGATCAGTAGTGGTGGCCTCTATGTTGCCCAGCATCAACCAGGCTTGTCCATTGTAGCCATAGTTTTCACTGCCTCCACCGAAGCGTCTTTCACCACGACCACCGAAGCCTCAACCCTTGCCCCGTCCACATTTTCTATTGCGACTCTAATCTCCACCTGCAACAATGTTGTCCTCCAGTCTCGGCCACCGGTGTCCTGTTCACGACCCCAACCTTGGTCGACTCCAAAACTACCCCCGCCGACATATCCTTTACTTGTATTCATCGCCCTCAAAGAGGTTAGCACTGCCTCCTCTGCGGCCCTGCTCGCCCCTTACTCTTCCTTTATCCTTCCTCATGGCCTCAGCGGATGGAAGGAGTTTAGAAGGGAGTTTAACAAATTGAGACTAGGATGATGGCGGTTGTTGCAAGACATTTTTCTTGGCAGTGGAATTGGGATTCTCTCCTCCCGATCTTTCTTATTGAAAAACACCACATGCCATCCTTCGGGGAGATCTGGCCTCGATTACACCTTAACACCATTTGTAGCCAGGTTCTCTTGGAGCCCAAAAAAAAAACCTAGCATTTCCCACTAGAAATGGATCACAATTTGTATGCTGAGATAATCTGTTGACCCCCACTCCACGAGCATCAGAGAACTCTTGGTGTTGTATGACTTAACACAGTGTATTTTGCGAATCATATGGGAAGAATACACCCATCCGTTTCTCTTCAGCAAGTTGATCGGTCCTTCGCACCAAGATTTCTTCCACAGTTTCGCGGCGTCTAAGCACCGAAATTTCCCTGCAGAATGTACCTTGAAAAAGATATTTTTGCGTTTCTCGTTCACATCCATCTGAAACCCGCGCACCATAAAAAAAAACAGAACCTCAACCTGCAGATTATTCTCATTAACATTGACATCAAAAGTCTCCATCGGATAATTTTATAAAAAATGGGCCATATAACCCTGGAAATCAACAAAATTTAGATTTCTTGTTTCCCACTACAACAAGATCTATTCATCAGACCATAACCCCTTGAAAACAGAGGCATCTTTCTGAAGTTAAACTAGCTCTGATACCAATTGTTAGAAACATTTACTGGAGAACATAAACAATTACCGAGAGAAATAATTAAACATAACCAGCAACAAAGCACATAAACATAAACATATATGTTTATCCGGGAAAACCCCAAACTTCGGGGAAAAACCCAACCAATGAAATTTCATTAACCATTGGCCATAACCCTGGCCAATCCGGCCAAGTGAGCCTTCACCTCTCACCTCCAGGCCTACATTACAATGAAGTCTTCCCAACCTTTTTATAGGCTCCATTACATGCAATACCATGGGCTCTCAACCATGGGTGCACAAAACCATGTGCCCCATTAAAACCACTACTATTTACCCTAGTTAACATTGACTCTATACCGAGTCAAGTTTACCAAACACGAATGCAATGTTTAGAGGGTAGATCAGATTAGGGATTACACAACCAGCTCAGCTAAAGCCAATGGTGGATATTTGTCAGCTCCGAGATCAAATGCGCAAAGAGGATCAACTCACATAATCATGTTGTTATTTTATTTTTTAGATTGTAGTTTAAGTTTACTCTTTACGAGGATGGTTGTTTGAAACCTCCTCCATTTTTTATGTAATAATGTATTTTAAACATATTGTTGTTTAATATTTAAACCCTTATGAATTTAGAGAATGGTCTAGAAATTTGTCAAAAACATTTGCAAAGAATGCACTTCTGTAAGTTTGTGAATGCCTTGATGAATTAATGGAACGAAATCTGTTATCTTTTGACATTTGAAGTTGTTTAACTAAAGTTGCACTATTGTACTCTTTAAATTGCTTGAAAGTGAAGAGGAGCAGAAACTACTATCAGTTTGAATGAGTAGAAACTCATATATATGGTACTTCTACACGTTATATTAAGTTTTGATTTTTAGATTGACATTTATCTTTTTATCTGCATTATATATTAGATCTGTCATCATAAGTGAATGTTAAATGCACTTATGTACTTATATTTTTTTATGATCTCTTATCTTATATATAATCAAACATATAAATGCGATATACATTTCACAATTCTTTTGATTAAACTATTTTGTTAAAAGAATTATCTTTACATAATTTTCATCTCTTTCAACTTTTAAATAATCTTCATTACTAATAGTTGGAAGACATATTTTTAGATCGCATAAAAGAATGAACGCCCCAAGTATATAGTAGAATAGATAGTTTAGATAAATGCATATGATAGATTAAATCATTTTCCATTTGCAAGTTATATAAAAAAACACACCCAACATCATCCTTATTGGGAAACTGGTCCCTTTATCTCGAGTCGAAGCCACTACACCAAACGGAAAAGGACTTGCTCTAAGGTTCGGACTGGGTGGTTTTCCCCCATCTTGTTGCAACGGAATTCCGAGGCTTCAACACTATACTAATATAAAATTAAATTTAATCATTTTGAAAAATTAAATATTAATAATAAAAGGCATATTATATCAAAATATAATAAAATATAAAAATAAAATGTGTATCGTAAATAGATGTATTTATGACACATCTTATAGAAAATAGATGCCTTTATAAAAATATAAAGTTTGTATCATAAATAGATGCATTTTATGACACATTTTATAGAAAATGAATATTAAAGTGCTTATTGAAAAAAAATGAAGATAAACTTAAAACTTGAAGAAAAATAAAATGTAAAAGATAAATCTGTTGACCTATAATTTAGAATTTTGAAATTCTTTACTATGATGTTATTCAACTAGCCAAATATTCTAATCAAAATTTTATATTTCTAATGAAGAGTTATAGCTTCTTTCCGTCCCCTAGTACTTGAAGACTTACTTTTGTAGCTGCTACAACCGCTCTCCAAATTTTTTCCTATGCCTTGGATTTGGAGCCTACCTTTTGTTCATAAGAACTTATCTTTCACGATCGTCAAGTATGCCTCTTATTGTTTGTTGTTGATATTAATTTTTTTTGCATGCAATGCTTGTGATGACTTGATTACGTTGTCTTGATGATGAGTAAGTCTTGTCAACGACAACTAAACACCTTCTAAACACAAGCCAACTCCTGCCTTGATCATGCACCAACTGCTGGTCTTCCCTCTAAGAATTGTGCAATCCCCTGCTACTAGAGACTGCACAGGACCTTGAGGATTTCAATTGAAAAATCCTCGAGTATCAGAACTGCGCAACTCTGAAGACATGCAGTCACTGAGCATGCATACTGCGCAACTTTGAAGACATGCAGTCACTGAGCATGCAAACTGTGCAATCTCTATTTGAGAGTCAAGACTGTGCAATCCACTAAGCTAGTGAATTGCACAATCCCTTGTTGTTTGGATTTGTGTAGTTCCTTCTGCTAGTGTGATTACATAGTTTCCTGGTAAGATAATGCTCATCCCTAGAAAATAGGGAGTGCACAATCATTGTTTGAAAAATGGCACAAAGTTTTTATTTTCGATCTTAAGACAAGTGTCGCTTCCTCCTTGATTTTAGGCATGCACGTCATAAACCCGAACCTAACCCTGTGGGGGATAGATCTATATAATAGGTGCTTGTAGAGATCATATGCACACTCGAAATTACAACTATAAATTTCTCCACGAGATCAACGAGATTTGGACTTGGTTTGCAGTGATTTTCCGGGTAAGTTTTTCATGTGTCACATTTTGCTATTTTTTATGTTGCTTTTGTCTCTATGAGTGTTATTTTACTGGTTTCTTTTCATGGTAGTTGGTGTTTCTAGTAATATTAGCTTCTACAAGTGTTGTTTCGGTCTTTCGTTTATTTTTTTTATAAGTATCACATCACCTTCTTGTTTTTTTCCTACCAACAGATTTCGCTGTTGGGAATTTTTGTGCATGCATATTTTTACTTGTGCATGATATTTTCTGGCCCATGTTATTGACTGATCTAACTCACCCTAAGGATGATATACACTTTTCCTGCCCCAACATTAGATCTTGAAGTTTTTATCTCTCTCTCTCCTAAGTAGAACTGCACAATCCTTGAGCAGGTGTTGTCTCTACAACTGCGCATTTCGCAACTCCAATGTTGATCCGAATCTTTTCACTTCCAAGATGCATACAAAATTGCATTTTAAAGTGCATGTAACCACATGATGCATTCACATAAAATAAGCGGAAATAAATGACAACCATGAGAAGAAAAGACACAAATAAGTTGATAACGGAGTTCACCCAGTGTGGGTTATGTCTCTAGGCCCTGCTCAACGTGGGGATTCCTCTTTCATTAATCTTCAGCAAATTCAAATTACATACATGTACAAAAGACACCTTATACCTCCACTTCCGAGGATGGCCTGAAAATGCACACCTCTGTTGAAGAAATGGACTACACCATTGAATTCCTGGCGAAAAATCATGAACAATTACTCTAAACTCGACCCATTTCTTCTTCGGTCAAAATATGGACCCTTAGGAATATCAAAGATTCCCCAAATATTCCTTCTCATGAGTTGAATATAATTTGGCAACTCAGATGAAGAATATAATCACACCATCGCGCTCCTGGAAAAATGCTGAGAAAAATGAGTATAAAGTAGGCCTGGTTCTGAAACTGATATTTTCAGGCCTCTAGGGAATATCAAAGATTCCTCAAGATCCAGTAAAGATTCATTGCTGCAGGTTGACTAAAATTTTACTACTCAGATGAGGAAACTAATTACACCATCCAACTCCTTGCGAAAAATTGATTCATTTGAGTATAAACTTGGCAGAATTCTGACATTATGAAAATTTTCCCTCTAGGGAATCTCCAATATTCCTCCTCCGCATAAAAAAAATATTCTCCTTGAAATCCTTGCCAAGCATGGTTCCACCACCTCGACATCCATGTACACTCCTCCCTACTGTTGGTCGAATGGGAAAAATCGGTCTATATAAAGTTTGGGCCGACAAATTTACCAACCTCAGACGTTGGCTCATTAGTTAAAATAAGGTGGAAATTTTCTTGAAGTCAGGGGTTCAAAACTTCGCCCGACTAGACTTGAAACATTCGTTTCATTGTGTTAATTTTGGTACGGGCCGTTACATGTGATAACATATGGGACCACCACATGGGGCGAGCTGTCTAACTGTCTGACACGGGGTTGGATACCCATCGACCTCCATTTTTGGTTGGTCATCGACCATGTAATATAACATATATATTGATATATGTGACTGGTCGGAGGGGCGGCATGTCCAACGGTCTTGCCGCCGTTTTTTTTTTTGTTAATTTTTAAAATTTAAAAAAAAAAAATTATTCAAATTTGTCGGCCAAATTTTTGGGGCTCACCAGAAAATTTAAGTAAGCAACAATTTCGCCAGTTCCGGCTGTCGAATACTGTCACTGCAAAGTGCCAATTTTTTGCCTTGTTAATTTCTACCAAATTTAGCTGCTTTTCCAGATTTAGTCCAGGTCCAAATTTAGTTGGTGCTCTGCTAACTTTAGGTAATGGGCCTAGTCGACCAAAACTTTGACTGGATATAACCTTCACATACGATGTCAAATTGAGGTGTCGTTTGCGCCGTTGGAAATATTGCGACAAAATATTCAATCTGACCTTGGTTTCATGGAAATCCAAGAAAATTTATTTTTGAGCCTTTCCTGAGCCCTCTTTGATCGCTAAGTATTTCTGGAGCCACCTGGATCAAATACTTGAGCTCATTCCTTGACCTCTGAGACTGTGCAATGTGTTGTCACTAGCTTGCCCAGTTGAACACTACGCAGATCTAGTCCTGAAGCTTAGCCTTGGCCTCTAAGACTGCACATTGCACGGTCTCTTCTCTCTCTCACCCATCTAAGACTGCGCATTGCGTAGTCTCAAGACTTAAGCTCCATCCTTGTCTGCTGAGACTGCATAGTGCATAATTCAAGATCCTAGTTTGCCTCCAAAAGCCTAGAAACTGTGCAATCCTTCTCCTCAGTTAGTGTATTGTTGCTTTAATTTGGTTGATGAGCTAATCTGCTTGATCTAACTTATTTTTTCATGAGTAGGTAATGCAGATTTTGAGTTCATCTCTATTTCATCAGTTGCCATCATAATTCCTCCTAAGAGATCAACCTCAAAAGAAACAATAGAGTGCAATACTGATGAAGTGGTTGAGAGAACTCCAGTTACCATCCCTATTCTATTTGATACTTAACTATTCATTGAAAAGGACCCTGACATCACATGGAATATAATCAAAGATGCAGTAACAACTATGGAATTCAAGGCATATCTAGAAGACAAACAAGTGTACATGAACATCCATCAATCAGGTTTTCACAAAGCTACTTGTAGGTTCCCAGTCCTATCTTATGCACATGTCATCAAATGGATCTTGCAACACTTGGATATTAAGAGCATGACCCTCAGTAGTGTCAATGGGAAAAAACTTGCTTCTTATTTAGCCCATGATATTCACTATATGTATCACTTTCCTAAGTCGGAGGAATATATGGATTCACACTTCTATGCAGTCACTAGTTATTTAAACACCAAGGATGTTATCAAGACATGGGTGAAAGAGCCAACTAATTTTTGCCAAATACCCAGTAATACTTACAAGACTAGATCTCTCAAAAAGGTGTTCCAGTACCTGATTGTGCTATTCTACTAGATATATGTGCAGAAGAGTATTGAAACCTTCCCTAAAGGATGGGTTTACATGTTGCATTAGATTGTCAATGAGGGGGAGATATTTAACTGGTTGGATCATTTGTCCTAGTAGCTTAGGATTAATGAAAAATGAAAATAATCCCCCTAAGGTAAAGCAAGCTAAATTATACATGTTTTGATACTTGTTGGATGGTATATGTGCTCATAATGCTTTTCCTGGAATGAGCTAGAATTGGACACCCAAGGAGCCTGCTGTTCATATTCATTGAAAACTGCTTTAAGAGTGCAGTTACATCTAGGAGTCATGGAAAAGTTGGTTGACCGCTTCCTCAAAGTCTTGTACCAGATGATCTTTAAGGAGGAACCCCCTTTCATGTCTCGTGAGGCGATGGAATCAGTAACAAAATTTGTAGATTGGTTTTCCTCACCAAAAGGCACCTACATCAATATGTTCGACTGCTAGAAATCATCAAATTTGTTACCTAGGTATGCCACAGATAATTTGGTCATGCAAGAGGTTGCATATCATCTCTCCACATGCTTATCAATAGTAATTCATAGGAAAAAGAAAGCACCCTATCCTACTCTTCCTTTGAAGGTGGAAACCTACGAAATCAAGAACCTGAAGGCCGTAGAAGTTAAAGTTAAAGAGTTGGAAAACTTTAGGTTTGGAATGATGGAGTATCACCCATACGATCCAGAGGCATTTGCAAGCATCACTATGCCAAGTTACATTTCAACTGGCTATGTGGACCTAGTCTAGACTAGAGGAGGAGAATATCAAGAACTATTATAATGCCTCTAGGCCCCACACACCAAGAATTAATTTAGGCCCTTCTCATGTGACTCCAGAACAAGATAGTACTTCAGAAGCAAGGCAACCAAAAATTTGCAACCCAGTGAGCATTAAATAGAAAAGGAAGGTTTCTCACAGCCCAACAGGGGAGCAAAGATGCAAGTTCAAAACTGATCCATATATTTTGAAAGCAGCTATGGAAGCAGAGAAAAAGAGGAAGAAGAAGTGAGAAGAGTAGAAGAGGCAGAAAGAAAAGCAAATATAGAAGGAAGAACATGAAAAGAGAGAAAAGGTAGATGCACGAAGAAGAATTAAGGAGGAGAGAGGGAGAAGAAGCAATGCTGAAGCAAGCAGAGGAATAAAGACAAAATCAACTATAGGAAGAAGAGAATAAATAACAACAGGATTAGGAACTTGCCTAGGAGATTGAAGAGCTAATAGTCATCCAAGATATGGAGGTAGAACAAGAGCAACAAAATCAAGATGTTGATCTTATGGCCAATGCAAAACATATCATCATTTAGTCTCTGCCTCCTCCTATAGATGGGCAAGGTTCGGGTGATGAAGAATAAATTAGTGCTTTAGATGATAGCCTGATCATGGATATTTGTAGCTTGAATTTCAATGAGCTTCAAAGAAAAATTGTGCAAGCAAGAAATAATTATTTTCCCAATGACCTCAAACATCCTGCTTTCATCAATACATAAAGGGTAATTGTCATGGATGCCAAAAAGAACCCCAAAATTATTGTTGCAACTAACTTGGCCTTTGCAGGAGATTCGAAGAAAAATACATAATATATGATGGCAAAAAACAAAAAAAAAGGAAAAGGATTTTGAAGCTACGAGATAATAGAAAGAAAAACTCTAGGAAAAAACTCAGAAGTTGGCTCCCTCACATGTGTACTTGAAAGAGCTCCAGGCGACAATATTTGGTGAAGTGCAAGCATTGGGAGACACTATGATGAACCTTAATGAGGAGTTGGTCACCATGCATAAAGTAATTTTCCCTTGCATGATATGCAAAATAAATCATAGGAGAATGCAAAAGATCTAAAGGAAACTCACACAACTATCATTACAATTCATGAATGGGGAATGACGTATATAGGTGCATTGCAGGAATTGGTTAAGAAAATAAGATAACAAGTTGAGTTGGAGAAAGTTGAAGTCAAAATGGTTATACAAAGTAATAAACAACTCAACATTTTCATAGCCAACTTATTATCTTCCTATGCACAATTTTACAACAGTGTGGACTCCTTGGTAAAATCTCATAAGATCCCTTCAGTTGGGACATTCATAAAGGCAAAGGGATGAAATGCAGCTAGGCATGAAGTTTCAGAGAACCTGGACCAGTTGAAGCAGATTTCTACCAAAGAGGGCTTGGAGATCAATAGACACATCATGAAAAAGTATATTGGTGGTCCTGCCAAGATCATTACCATGTTTTTCTTATTAAAGAAGGAGACACAAACTAGTTCCAAAACTGTATACCCAAATGCAATGGAAGCTAGAGTCCACTTTCAGCCTAGTCTTCTGGCAAATTTTGAGGAGACCATCACACAGTAGAATGCATGGCACCACTATGTAACTTGGTATTTATAAATTGAAACTGATGAACTAAAGTTTCCTCAAACTCAATCTTGATATGTCTAGTATGTCTTATTAGGCTCTATCCATTTTTGTCTCATATAGGTTTTTGTAATATTGTATTTGAAATAATTATGTAAGTGGAAGTCCAAGTGTCAATTATGGAATATGAAAAGTCATTAGTTAGGAAAAGACAAAGGAAGTCAAAGCGTCATGAGGGTATCTCAAAGGTCACAAAGAAAGATGAGGGGTCCTCTCATTTGTTATAAATAAACCCTCATAACTCAAGCAAAAAGGCTTGGAACCGAAGGCTTGGAAGCTTTCTTTTGGAGCCTTGGCTTCTCTAGTTTAGCATAGAAGGAATATCATTATTTGTAGAAGAAAGTGTTGGCTTCATGTTCCACTGTTGGGCTGGTGTCTTGTCAATTGTAATTGTATGTCTGGAACTTTCACTCTTTAATAAAAGCTCATAGTTGACACGTCTTTATACATATGTCATGAATGTAATAAGACTATTCTTTTTATATTTGCGATATGTGTTGTTTCAGTTACACTAATGCTTATGAACTAATTCGTTTTCTTTAGTATGGATATTTTTGAATACATGTTGTTATGTTATTACGATCGTTGTTATCATGTGAGCTATTTTGTAGGTTAACTAATGATTCTCTTGTATTGCTCATGCATCTCTTTGAATATAAGTACTATTACATGCTTTGAAGGGGCTCACTTATTTGCTTTTATGTGATGAAACGTTTCAAGCATTACATTTGATACTTCACAAAGTTCATACATTTGCTTTCACCAAAGTCATGTATATATCATTCTATGTGTTTATCGCAGCCAAGGCACACCTTTGAAACCACCACTTTAGCAACCGTCAATTTTCTGGTGGAGGTTCCTACTCCAAACGGTGTGGGGTCTAATTGGGACTTCACATTGGGGAGACCCCCTTCCCAATTGGTGGCTTTCAGCACTGTCAACACTTACTTATCTTTTATGTCAAAATTTCACACTACACATTTTTTTGGCCTTCTATTTATGTATTATGAAATAAAAATGGTGGTTAATCATTATCTTGTGTAAAGGTAGCTTCATTAAGTGGAAGCATGTAGTCACTCAGTCATAGTTTAGTGATAAAGATGGTTGCTCTAGAGGGTCATTAATGATTTCTTCCTTTGAGGATTGTTCCATATGTATTAACTTTTTGTGACAGTTCAATTTATTGGGTAGATGTAATGTTTCTATTAAATTTATAGGAAACACATTTTTTTTTTAATTAAATAAATAAAATAAGATATACTAGCAATTGCACCAAATGTTGCAAAGGAAACGCCGTAAGGCATAAATTTAAATTTGAAAGTAATTGTGACATATTCAAAATCATTGAAGATAAAAAAGTAGTACATTTGATGCTAATATTGTTTCCTTCCACACAAGTTTGGTGCATATTTCTTTCTTCTCTCCTAGTCGTTTTTTACCATTTTTCAATATTGAACTATCTCACTTAAAAAAAGGCTTGCAATCTCGTACATTCTACCAAAACATAATTTGTTTCTAAATGTGTTGATTTCTACATTATTATATGTCAAAGTCCTATGAAAGAGAAGGGTTGATGTCATATGAACTTTCCAATTGCCAAGACTCTTATCTTAAACTTTTCTACAAGTGAATATTATCTTCCACCATTAATTAAAAATAAAACAACAAATTTTTTATTTTATTTTATTGATTATTAAATTTTAAGAATATTTTAAAATCAGATTTTTAACTTCACTCCTATAAATTAAGGTACTCTTATCCCTCAATTTCAAAATATTCTCAAAATTGACAATCCAAATAAAAACAATTGTTCATCGAAATCAATTAATATGCCCTTTACAAAGAACTTAACTAGTAAATTGCGATAACATGAATTACACCATATTGCAAGCCATGTAATAATATTTCCCTCTTGATATTATGTGCTCTCCATTCCTTGAAACTTCTAAAACAGCTTCTCTCTATGTTGTTCCCTACTTTTAGAAGGAGCCTTCAGTCTACATATAATTGACTCTACTCTACCATGGAAAAATTATGGAGAGTTCGTTTAAGCCCTATGTGAATGATAAAAAGATATAAAATATTACTCTGATTTCTTTATTTTTGTTAGATGGAAGGTAATTTCCACCCATCATAAACAATTTACTTAAGAGGGAATCGTCTGAACCATTTTACATCAGAAACTCTCTGTGTAGGCTTGTGGGTTTACATGAATATCCTACATTTGCATGTGGGTTTTGTGACTGTATTGTTGCTTTTATGGTGAACTAATGGCAGAAATAGTTACCCCAAGTAATGCCTGTTCTTGATGTTGTAATAACCCTTGTGTCGTCTAAATTGATTAAGAGGGTCAAAGGTTTCATTTTGGTAGCCTTCCCCTGTCTGATTGATCTGTTCTCGCAAAAATTTTCTACCAATGAAATGAGCTGAAAATGAAAGAAGAGGACCAAAATTTAATAAGTTTAATGGACAACCTCCATTAAGATTCAAATTAAAATACAAATTGTAGTTAAGTGAAGCTATAGATGGAAATGAAAGAATTTCAAAGAACAATAGTAGTGTATCATGGCAGGAAACTCAACCTCTTCTTAAGTTTTTCAGAAGATTTTTATCTTTGCTTCTTCTTATTTCATACCAAACCAAAACCATTTATTTGGTTCTTCTTCTTTTAATTCCTTGCTAAAAGATTGCAGACACCATAAGATTGCAGACACCATCATTTTAATGTGATTTCAAGATCCATTGTCACTAGTGCCAAAGAATTTGATTTTTTACTCTAAATATTTCAAGGAACTCTCCCCGAGGAGTTGCAAGGGATAAAGAGACTCTCTTTGGCTTTAGGTGCTGATGGTCTGAGGAGTAATTTTCTGTTAAAATCTTCTATTGAACCATGCAAGGCATAGCGAGGTTTGTTTTGGCTTTAGGTGCCAAAAGTCCGAGATGTGATTTTCTGTTAAAACATTTAATTTTAATATTATGGGAATTGAACCCTATTAGAAACATAGGAGTGCATCAAAATAAGCAGCTCAACCCATTGCAACTGTTAGATCATTGTGCAGATTTACTGTGAAACAAACATAAATACTTCTGGGCAACCAAACCAAAACCATTGCTAGAACTAAGGCTGCTTCTGTAATATAGGAAATGAAAAAAGGTTAAAAGTTTCTGTGGCCAATTCTATTATGAAGAGATAGTTTACCCTATAATCTACCTATAGGTATAAAGAGCATATGACAATTGTTCACAAACCTTTTAGATGATAATTAGTTCACATACCTCATAAATGAGCATTCATGATACAAATTCAAATCCACCACACATTAATTGAGACGGCATCCACACCATCAACAAAGAGTAGCTGAACAACCATTCTGGTCATCTGTGTCATCGTCATCTTCTTCTGCTTCTGTTGATTCTTCAGTCTGTGTCTTCTGTTCTGTTGATACCTCAGTCCAACCTTCATCACTATCACCTTCTATTTTACTTATAAAGGGTTGGCCACCTTGTTGAGCCGAGTTAAAAGCAAGAAGCGGCCATCCATTATTTAACAAGCTCTGAGAGTTGTTATGCAATTCAACAAAAAATTCCCTCACTATTTGATACCCTCCGTCGCTTTGAGTATATGGAAAATCATTTTGATATAGTTGATAGGCCGCTGTTGAAATCATTTTGATATAACTGATTTGGATAATGAGTTTCCATTCCATTTTCTGTCCAAATTCGAACAATATCTCCTACTTGGTTGATTATACCCTGAGCAGGAGTTGAGGAGCTCATGTGAATTAGGTGGTTTAAAGATGTACCAGAAATCTGAACAGGATGTTGCATAACTGGTAAGTGGTTTTGTGCATTCTAGGTACCTAGGATGATTTGACCCCCACCAATATTGACAGTGTTGTCAAATCAATGATTTTCTGCTTGGTCTCCTTGTAGCCCACTACCCATTACGTTGTGACATAGAAAATTCTGTGGTGCTTGTTGAGATTTTCCCTGCCAAGTGAAAATTTGGGATTGAAGATATGGAAATTCTTGCATATTCGTTGATGCCCAATTATGCATACCGTTACTCGACATGTAGACCCTCTGCAATTGGTCTTGTCCCATCATTTGGGATTGGTCACCAGAAAATTGATTAAAATAAGGAATAGGAAAATGCAGAGCCGAAGGACACGCTGTCATAGGTCATGTGCTGCTTCGAATGGCTGTGGGTACATAAGGGTTTGAAGGATTCAATGTAGCACTTCCTACAACGTGCCTCCATGTCAGCAGCCAGTTCACCACAACCTCCATGGCAATGAAATGCTCACGAGAATCTGGACATGGATATGGCTATCCGTCTTGTTTGAATGGGTTAGAAACTATTGTGGCTAGATATGGATCATGCACAGATATGGATCATGACTGGAACGATATATGATGCTGGGTATCAATATCGATATGAAAGGATGCTATGCTTGGACCTTGCTCGTGAGATGAAATTCTAGTTCTGGCTAGAATGACAGAGACACCTTAGAGGTCCTAGAATGACAAAGAAACTTTAGATGTCATATTTTATTTCATAGTTAGATGTAAGAGACATTAATAGGGCTTGGTGAGTTAGTTAGGTAGTTAGCAGAGCGTAAATGAAGGAGGCATGGATTTAATGGCCTAAAACATTTCAATCGTCTATCTAACAATGATCCAATGATGCATAGAAAAATAGGATGCATAGAAAAATAGAGTAGCGACTAGGAGAGTTGTTTTCAAATAAGGACAACTTATGATGTAAGTAGCATTTTATTAACTTTTAAGTCAATTGAGTGTATCTTAGATGGCTAGGAGGGTTTGATGATAATCTCTCCACCCATATTTAAGTCTCATTGTGACATGATGCTTCATTCGAAAACATTTTTTAATTATTATTATACAATTTATAACTATGCAAAATAGTAAAAACATATTTATGGAAATTGTTATAAACAAATATTAACAAGAGAAGTTGCATGGCAGTACCAACACCCCCTCTTGTTTTCGACTAGCTTTCAGAGAACATGGTCGCCAGAATAATTTCATCGAGAAATCTAAAATTCGATTTATTTAATAAAACTAAGATTTCTTGGCCATGAACCCGTACCAAGATTATCTGGGACAATAGGTGAAAGATCATATTCGGTCTATTTAATAAAACTAGGCCATGAACGTGTACCAAGATTATCTGGCACAATAAGTTTCCACGGATGCACCTGAAACCCCATAGCTATGAGAGTAGCCAGTCTCATTTCGTTTGTGATGTGATCCTATTGTATTTTTACCTTTTCTTTAAATAAGTTTAGCATATACTCTAATTTAAATATAATAAAAATTTTATTTCAATGTACCAAAGAATCCAGAGCATTACCATAATGAATTACATATTCAGAATGGTGCTCTAAAATAGCCAACTAATGGCTGGGAAGCCACATAGTCATTCAAAAGTCAGGATATCATATTATAATATTTTACTGAGTTTTGCAAGCCATTTAAATTAATTTCTTAAGTATGTTAAATTAATTTTAAAAATCAACTATTGGCTTCCTAGAACCACATAGTCATTCATAAGTCAGAATATCATATTATAATATTTTACTCAGTTTTGCTCGATGAGTGCAGATACTTTAAGCGCATTAAATTAATTTCTTAAGCTGGTTAAATTAATTCTAAAAATCAAAGCATAATCACTAAAATTTGTTTTATTTCGTTTTCCTCATAAACTTTGTCAAAATATTTATCCCTAAAATTATTCTCAATTCATTATTGGACCTCGCAATATGGCCCTCCTAGTGGTCACATTTGGCATAGTTTATTAATACTAAATAGTGGGCCCTCATAATGGTCACAATTGAGGGCATAGTTTATTAATAGTATATAGTTTTACATGATCATCCAGATGAAATATTCATGGGAACATTAATAACGTTAAATTATACTCTGCAAACATTCTGCACAGGTTGCAACTTCTTAAATTTGACAGTTACTTGTAAGACCAATAAAACCTCAAACCTCAAAACTTTTTTTTAAAGAAAAATGCACAAAAGGTGACAATATACTCACAAGACAAATAAAACCTCACTAATAAAGCCTCAAACTTTTTAAGAGGAATATACACAAAAGCTTAATGTACTTCAAAGGAATACACAAAAACTTAATGGACTAACGACAGGTTAATCCAAACTAACAAACAAACCAAGGTATTAAAATAAGTGTTTTAATCAAGATATTCCAATTAAGTGTCTTTATGTGTTTGACTGCAGGATTTTATCACATTTCAATTGACTTTATATAAAAAAGAAATAACAAACTGCAGTGCAAAATGACAAATTTCTTATGAAGAACTTCATTAAAGAATTATGTTGACTTTATACAAAAAGCAATAACGTTGCAGTGCAAAAAGACAATTTTCTGATGAAGAACTTCATATACAAAGGGACTATGTCTGCTACTAGGAAATGTTCTGCTATGGTTGCTTACGCAATACTTATCAACGAAGGAATGTTCTTCTACGTCTGCTATGGTTGCATACGCAATACTTATCAACGAAGGAATGTTCTGCTACGTCTGCTACCAGTTCTCCATCACATGATGTCAAAAAGGCTGATGGCTTTGTTGGCTAGGGTATTTCCAGGTCTGCATACTTGCTCTCGTTACTTGCTGAGTCGAGGATCCTGATCCAGATAAGGAAAAGAGGAGGTGGTCTGCAGATGATGATGCAACATGCATGCTCTTTCTATGAGCATGTAAACCTTCGTGTTTATATATATATATATGTGCGCCGTGTGTAAACCTTCGACACTCTTTTAAACATAACGAATATGTTCTGAATTCTTAAACATAAAATGTGAACTAACTAATGTTAGCATGAGTAACTTTAAACTTAAATTCTTCATATAAATTAACATTTATCTCAACTTTTATGATATCATTTTGTTTTGATAGGCCAAATAAGACCTCCAAATTGCATATTGGTTGAAATAACGGTTGCACAAACTCTAGATCTGGGTTAAGATGGATCTAGGTTGGTTATATAATACTATATAATATCTATATTTGTATCTATATGTCTCTTTCTTATTCCCTCTCTCAATCTCACCCACGAAACATACACACACTCTCTCCCTCCCTCTTTCTACCTGCCTCTCACTTTCCTCCCACTCTCCTCTCTCCCTCACTCTCTCCATCGCTCCCTTGTCATCTCCTCTCTCTCTCTACCTTTCTCCCTCTATGTATTTCTTCTTCCTTCTCTCTCTCCCCACCTCCAACTCTGTTTCTCTCTCTTTTCTTCTCTTGAGTCCTGTCTCTCTTGCTCTCTCCCACCTCCCTCTGTCTCACCCCCCCCATCACTCTCTCTCTCTCTCTCTTCCCTCCAAATTTATCACTATCCCCATCCCTCTCCCCTTCTCTTTCTCCCCTCCATCTTTGTGCCTACGTCTCTCTCTCTTTCCCTTCTCTCCCTATCTCTCTCCCGTCCTCTTCTCTCTCTTCCCTTCTCTCCTCTCTCCCTTGTCACTCCCTTTCTCTCTCCACCTCTATCTCTCGATGTATTTGTTATTTCCTCCCTCTCTCCCCCCCTCCAAAATCCATCTCTCTCTCTCTCCCTCTCTGTCTACCCTCATCACACACACTCTCTTTCCCTCTCTCTCTGCCCTCTAGCTTTGTCACTATATCCCTCGCTCTCTCCCCCTCCCCCTCTCTTCCCTTCACTTTACTTGTTTTCATCACTTGGATCCTTAGTTAAGATGGATCTATGTTGGTTCTTACTAATACTATTTGTATTATATAAATTTCACATCTTTAAATATAAAATGATGTAGGAGCATTGGACCACCCTTAATCAAAATTGATATTCAATGCTGCGGAAGGAGAAAACGCGGACAACCATTTGTAAAAGGGAGCTAAGTTCCATGAAATATAACTAAAATGATGGAATTGATATGTTTCTAGAAGATTTGATTTGTTTTAATTATTTGCCATGTAATTAAATAGAGGGATCTCAGGGGTTAGTTAAACGATTTGTGGGAGAAAATCGTGGATCTTAGATGATCCACTCATTTTATAATTATTTAAATATGAAGTATGCTTTTGTATGAGCAGAGAGCCAACTACAATGTAGATAGGTGAGTGACAACCAGGGCCTTGGGAGGCCACCAAAAATGTAATATCAGGCTTGAGATTTAATTTAATGAAAGCGTGTATTTTTTTATACTCTGGAACGTTCTGTCTCATGTGTTGTTGTGTACATTTTTGTTTATTCCCTGAGAATTAGAATTCATTAATAAATTTCAGAGATTTCCAAACGAGCGTAAACAGATATAAGATGGACGATCATGATCTCATAGCATAAATGAAGCAAGAAATGGACAATCCAGATTAAACGATGCAGTGGACATGTGTCAGGGGAGGACCCATGCGCATATCGCACATCACATGCGATATGGGTTAATACTTAATGTCACTGAAGTAAGTTTGTGAAATTCCGAATTGCTTTGATTGCGATAGAGCACTAAGGAATAGAGTTTGCGATGCAGATTAGAATTGCGAATGGTGATGAGGTTATATGTGCGACAAGCCGAAGAGCCAATGTGTTAATTTCTACGACATGTGATATAGTTTGGTAGTTGATTTGCAATCTGTTTATTATTGCGATATTGCGATCCGCTGTTGCATGTTTTCGACTTTATGTGGGCCCATAACCCATAGGTCTGCGTATTATGTTAAAATGCAGATTCGTCTGCATCATAAAAGTATTCTCATTTTTAATTTTATTAAAACCTTAATTTAATTTCTATGGGAATATTTTTAGTAGTCGTGAGGATAGAGGGTTCAGATATATCTCAAAACTAATTATAGATCTTTTCCTATTAGCTTCCATTAAAAAATGTTATAAAATTAAATGAAAATAATTTTATTTATTTATTGTGAAATAAGTTATGCTTTTTGAGAATGTGGTAATGATAAGCCATGGTATTGGCCCATGGTATTGTAACAAAGCCTATTTACAAATTAATAATATCCATGGTAATGTGGGGTGAGTATCAATGGTTAATAATTTTGTCATATTGTCATAAAATGTTTTGATTGTGAAATAAGTTATGATTTTTTGGCATGTGGCATTGATAAGCCATGGTATTAGCCCATGCTATTGTAACAAAGCCTATTCACAAGTTCATAATATCAATGGCAAAGTGGGGATGAATATCCATGATTAATAATCTCTTCATATTATTATAAAATATTTTGATTGTGAAATAAGTTATGTTTTTTGGGTATGTGGTATTGATAAGCCATGGTATTGACCCATGGTATTGTAACAAAGCCTATTTACAAGTTAGTAATATCCATGGTAAGGCGGGGATGAATATCCATGGTTAAGAATATTTTTGTATTGTTATAAAATATTTTGATTGTGAAACAAGTTATGTTTTTTTGGGCATGTGGTATTGATAAGCCATGGTATTGGCCCATGGTAATGTAACAAAGCCTAATTTTTACAAGTTAATAATATCCAAGGTAAAGTGGGGGTGAATAAGCATGGTTAAGAATCTTGTCATATTGTTATAAAATATTTTGGTTGTGAAATAAGTTATATTTTTGAGCACGGGGTATTGATAATCTATGGTATTGGCTTATGGTATTGTAACGAAGACTATTGACAAGTTAATAACAAAATCAAAATAAAACAAATTGAATTTTATTATTTTATTACTTTAATTTCATATTATTAACTATGCCAACATTTTAATGTTTGTACTCATTCCCGATCACTTTTTTTTTTAATCAAGCTGACATTTAGAATTGTTTACATACTAACATTACACCTACACATCTACTCAATACTGATTGAAAAACAAAACAACACACAACATTGTCACTAACATCCATAATAGCTTCTTTGAAATTATGGTTTTGAAAAATAATACCATCACAACAATTTTTTTTAAATCAATTAATAATTAAAAAAAAACCTAAAATTACAACATCTAATTTAAAACCCCTCGTATATATATATATAAATAAATACGACTTATATATGAAATTAAATACTTCCATCTCTTTTAAATTGATAAAAATTAAGCCCAACTAAATAAATTTAAATTAAAAAAATACATTCAACAAAATAAAATAGTATAGATATGGTTAAATTAGCAATACACTTCTTAAGATATTGTTGGTTTAAATTTCACCTAACTAGTGTGATGTGCTTGAAAATCTGCAGTAGATATTGACATTGACCCTGGTCACAAAAGGTTCCAATTCTTCTAAATAAAAATAAAGCAAATAATTTTATATTTTTTAAAAAAATTAAAATTAATAAATAAAATTAACATCAAATCAATCATTTATGTTATTGGAATTGACTCACTTCCACGTAGTGATTTGATTGTTAAGTTTAAGAAAGTATACATATTCTACTTCGACCTTTTAGGAAGAAACACATGCTTTTAACTATTAGACCCACTCAAGCTGTATATAAACACTATAAATATTTAAATAGAATAAAAAATTAAAAAAAAATTAATTAAATATAAATAGAATAAATAAAATGAAAGAATTGTTTTTTTAATAAAAACTTAGAGAAGCTATTATATTAAAAAAAATTGAGAAACAAATTAGTTTAGATACATGATTTACATAAGTAAGTTGAACCCAGTGGAGATGGTTGAAACAAAGTACCTATCAACAACTATATATTTACAAAATTTTGACCTTGAAATTTTTGAACAAAATGTTATGATATCTACAATAATCTATTTGTACGTTGGTCAATACCGACATAACAAAAACCAAAATTTACAAAGCGTCCACCCCTTTTTCCCTTGCCACCAAAGTTCACCTTTATTTAGCCTTGACCCCAAATTAGCCATGTCATTAGCATTGGAGTTGTTTGATATGAGACTATGAGACATTTTTTCTTGGGGATGAACTGGTACAACTCATAAATATTCTTGAAAATACAACTTAACTTTGCATATGAGGGGAGAGATCTTGAATATAAATGGTGAATCATATTCCAGAAATCACCAAAAACAATCATGTCCTAAATTCCCCATTTCACAATTTGCCTCAAACCCTGATATAAGACAGAGGGTTTAGCAATGTTGTTGGAAGTGTGACTTGAGCCATAAACATACCTATGTTCTTATTAATTCTCATGGAAAAATATTACCCCTTCGACCATCCCTAATTTTTTATTTAAAGGAAAATTACAATAAATTTAATTTAATTGTGTAAATTAAAATTTCATTTTTTCAACTTTATTACCAATATGATATGATGTGAATTAAGTTTAAATAATAATAATAATAATATTTAATTATTTTATAAAAAAATATAATATTTTTTATTATAAAATTTTGAGATATTAAATAATATTTATGAAAACAAAATTATAATTCATTAATTTATTAAAAGTGGCATTATTTGAGAGGATTTGTTGGACCACTTACATGGGGTTTGTTTCTTCACAAAGATGGATTTGACTTCACACTACCATGAAGTTTGCATGCATGCAATCGACACATGGAAATCTACTTTCAAAACAAAGTTTGGGCTATTTGAATGGTTGGTCATGCCATTTGGACTAACCAATGCACCGACCACCTTTATGAGATTCATTAATGATGTTTTCAGGGAACACTTGGATAAGTTTGTGGTCATTTACCTTGACGATATTTTGGTATTCATTAAATCTTGGGAAGACCATCTTCAACACGTTCGCATCATACTTGAGTTATTGCGAACACATCAACTTTAGGTCAAAGAGAAGAAACCTTATTTTGGACAAACATCAGTTCAATAGTCTGGATTATTATTGATAGGATAGGGGTTCGCCTAGATCCATCTCGAGTACAGGGTTTGGCACAATGGGCAGCGCCTTCCAATGCACATGACCTCAAGATCTTCTGGTAGGTATTAATTTCTACAAAAAAATTGTCTCTCATTTCTCACAGTTGGCTCACCCTTTTCACTAGTTGTCAAATCAAGCAAGGTTTATTTGGGATGCCGAATATGAGCGACAATTTTCTCAACTCAAGAATGCATTGTGCTTAGCCCTTGTTCTTTGTTTTCCAGACATGAATCAACCATTTGAGCTGGAAACTGATGCCTATCAATTCGTCATTGGGGTTTTTCTTAAATAGGGAGGCCACCCTATGGCCTACCATTCTGAGGCGCTTGTAGATGCTAAGCTCATGTACAACACATATGACAAAGAATTCTATAGTTTGGTGCAAGCTTTGAAGCAAAGGTACCATTACATTCTTAATAAAGAGACCATCCTCCATACAGATCATCATCCACTGATCTTCATCAACTCACAACACAAGATTCAAGAGAAACGCCATCTAAAGTGGGCTGCTTACATTCAACAATTCCATTCGGTGATTAAATTTAAGAAGGGGACAACAAATAAAATGGTTGATTTATTAAATCGACGACCTACTCAGGTCCTACACATTCTAGAGGTGCGTTGTGCTGCATATGATGCTTGGAAAGATCTGTATGCAACATATCCGGTCTTTGGGGAGATATGGGAAGCTATGCAGCAACCTACAATCATCAACCAAACACCCTTTCTTGATTATACCATTCATGATGGTTGACTGTATAAACTTAACTAACTTCGTGTGCCACAATTTGATGATGATCTCCTTCTCATCCGTGAAGCACATGCCTCTTCATGTGGAGGGCATCTTGGCACAACCAAGACCATTCTCAATCTTCAACGCCACTTCTATTGGCCTGGTTTACGCAAGCAAGTGGAAAAATTCATTCGCGCATGTTCTCTCTGTTCATAAAGCAAACCCTCAAACCATAAGCATGGTTTGTATCATCCATTACCAATTCCCTCTCGTCCTTGGGAATCCATTTCCATGGACTTTTAAAGCGGTCTTCCTACTACTTTCCGCAAACATGATATTAATTGGGTAATGGTTTGTCGTTTCTCCAAGATGGATATCTTTCTTCCTTGTCAGAAGACTACCTCTGCTACTCAGACCATGACACTTTTCTTCCAACATGTTTGGCCACACTTTGGTTTGCAAGTAGCATTATTTCTGATCATGACTCTCATTTTCTCAGTACATTTTGGCGTACTCTTTGGTCTTTGTTAGGTTGACAACTTCGATTCTCCACTACCTTTCACCCACAAACAGATGGACAAACTAAAGTTGTCAATCGTACTTTGGTTCACTCCCTTCACAATTATTTTTCCATAAATATATAGTGGGATACATATTTGCACATCATTCAACATAGTTACAATAGGGCCACACATTCATCAACTATTTTCTCACCTTTTGAGGTTTGGCACTTTGGGTTTTAGCCAAGTGTGACCTCTGAGATGCCACTGACTATCACCCCTTCTGGGTCTGCACATCAACAATAGTAACAAAAATCAGCTCAACATTTCAGACACTCCATATCTCAATGCCAGACTCAAGTAAATGCTTCTTTGCAAGCAGCCCAAGGTCGTGCCAAACGGAGGTATGACAAGCAACAAACACCGTTGTCTTTTCAAACTGGAGATCATGTCTAGCTCTTGTTTGACAAACAACGCTTCAAGGGCCACCACCATAAGCTGCACCCACTGCGATATGGCCCATATACTATTTTGGAACACATTGGCGACAATGCATATCGCTTGGACTTTCCTTCCCATCTTGGCATCCACGACGTGCTTAATGTTAATAATTTGAAGCTCTTTGAACCACCTCTCCTTGAGGAATCTATTACAGTTTGTCATCCGGTAGATAATATTCTCGATTTTCAACCTCCTCTACTTAAAGATACAATTATTGACTCCAAGAAAATGAATACATGCCAGCAACCTTACTTCTCATATCTGGTTGGTCGGAAGGGACACACACCAACGCAGGCAAAATGGATGACTCTAGAAACATTGCAACGCATTTCCCTCATTTGGTGGAGGAAGTAGGGTCACTTCCTGCTCTAAACAAGGAGGAATTGGGAAACTAAGATAGGCACACAAATTAGAAACCTATAACTGAATGGGAAACCAAGAAAAAACACACTCCTTTCCTTGGAAACATCTAAGAGTAGAAATATGGAAACATCGAAAAAAACTAGGAACAAAGGAAACATCTCAAATGTATTGCTTTATCTAATAATGTATTTTATTTTTGTGAAAAATCTTTTGTAATTACAAATTAAAAATAAGAAGAATGTTTGCATTGTTTATAAAATGCTCCTCTCTCCCTCATAATAAATGATGATATTGTTTCCAAAGCTGTTCTGTTATCCTCTTTTCTTTGTTATGTGATTCTCTGAATCAGTTTTCCAGATCTACAGGTAGATCAATAATCGGTTTGTTTCAGTGATGCCTGTACATGTTGAAAACTTAGTCTTAAGCAAATTCATATTAGAAAAAACTAAACCATAATGGATTGGATATTATTGTTTCTTGGAGGGGAGTGATACATCGAATCTAAATGTTGAGAGGATAGAATGTACGGGCCTATGTCATGAGGAAATAGGAACACCCGCTCACTAAATTAGGACCATTTTTTTTTCAGATTTAAACCCTGATGGAGGCTTAAGAAAATACATGCTTTCAACAACTCTGTTAATCTCTCATGGATAATTTTTGAGATCTAACCATCCAAAGAAACATGTTACTTACAATAAATGATGCTTATGTCTGATTTCATCATGTTGGAAACTGTGATGCCCATTAAATTGTTGTTTTGTTTAAACATGAAATGGTGTTTGGGAACAACTTAATGTATTCATCCATTTCGACAACAGTTTGGTTTGGAAATCCTATGTTTCTAATCAGTGCAATACTTTGGCCTTGAAATGCAACATATTCTCAATCATTCTAACCTTTTGTTTCAATAAATCAAATGAAATGAAAAAATATAGTGCTTGAAAATGTAAACCTCATTTTGTAATGTTATAGCAACTGTTGGTGGTCACTCATTTCGTTCCCCATCAACTTCACCCAGTAACCTTGGTTTAAGAGCTGCAGTAGAGCTTGAAGTGAACTTGGAGAGCCTTGGACCGTCTTTATCCCCTGATCTTGCATTTTCTATCGCAGTACCTTTGTTTCCAAAACTGAAGTCCCTAGGATGCCTTGTCAGTGCTACACTCAGGTTGAAACAAATGAGATAATGCGTCTTGGCCCGAAATATAATTCGAGTACTGTGTCTTTGGGCCCGAATCGGGTTCCTCAATTTGATTTTCAGCATTAAACTAGAAGAATAAAGTTCGAAATACTTCCAATACCAATTCCCAATCTAATATGGAGTTTTCATGGTTGTATAGTCTCTCCACACCTTAGTATATATAAGTCTCATTATTAATACGGATGCCAAAAATTGAATCAATTATGAAATGAAGAAAGAAATGGTATGTCTTCTTTTCCGATTTGATGGGATGACAAAGAAAAGAAGTTCCCCCCAATCATCGATTATTCCATAAAAACTACGGGTTATCCAAAATAATATGCCAATTGTGCATATAGCCTTCCTTTATACGGACATATGGACTTCTTTCAGTGATTGACATGCTATTGGTTCTGGTTCTGGTTCTGGACCAGTCGTTGGTTCAATGGTGGTTGTTGCTTGAACTGACTGGGGTATGGATTGAATAAATGGATTAAACGTATATGGACTACTATACGACTCTGACTGGTAGGCTATGATAAACTATGATGGTAACTATTGGCTGATTAGCGCTGACAGGCTATAAGATGACCTTCTGACGATGAGAACTAGCTCTGACTGGAGACTATGAATGTCGTATCTATGCAATATTAACACCATATTGGAAGGCTTCTATGTGCTCTTGTCTTTCAAAAGCCTTCTATGGAGCCAACTGCGGTTACCACTGATACAAGAAGTGACATAAAGCTCAGAGTTTGCAGAAAGTTCCACTTGAGTTGGAATGAGCTCTGGTCAATTTCGTCTTGGTCTTGTGTTTACGAGGATGACAAGAACACAATGTCCGGATCTTCTCTTTAATTTTTACAATCTCACTAACATGATCTATTTATATTATGTATTTGGAGTAAGTTAATGTTGTTGTGACAAATTTAATATGAAATTCATATAAAGATTAGTCAAATGCCAACTTCAAATTGATACCTACATTTGTCTTCGTAGGATGACAAGAACACAGGATGACAAGAACACATGGCCCAGATCTCTTTTAAATTTTTTACTGTGGATCTTGGAGGATCCCTCGTGTGCCAAAAGTCTTGGGATTTATATAAATCCACTATGCTGATCCATAAATAACTACAATCTAGAGTCTTATCTCATGAGTCATTCAATGACCAAATTCAAAGTTCGGTGTCCAACTTACATTGCTTATAATCCTTATTTATTGCAAACTTCAACATCGTACCCAAATTTTTGCAGACATAAGTCAATAAAACATTTCACCTTTGTATTATGTTCACAAGGATGACAATAACATAATGTCCTAAATCTTCTTTTTCATTTTTGCAATTTCACTAACATGATCTATTTATACACAGGTCCTAAACATGTTGAAGTTTTTTCACAAGGATGACAAGAACATAATGTCCCAGATCTTCTCTTCAATTTTTACAATTTCACTAACATGATCTATTTATACACAAGCCCTAAACATGTTGAAGTTTTTTCACAAGGATGACAAGAACATAATGTCCCAGATTTTCTCTTTAATTTTTACAATTTCACTAACATGATCTATTTATACACAAGCCCTAAACATGTTGAAGTTTGAACATTTGCTTGCTTATAAAATATCTAGATATTTTGAATTCAGATTACCGTTGCTAATAAGATTATGAAAACTTCAATTAAATAAATATTTGACTGGTGCTAGGGTGTCTGTCAGGTGAGACTAGAGAGGGCATCTGAGAGATTTTGTACTAATTTTTTTGCTTAGTGATATGAATCTCCAAAGCGCCCTTCATGCCAGATATCATTTATCTATTTCATCCTTCATGCCCGTTATCATTTCTCTCTTTTTTTCCTTCCAGGTCCAAGGCTCTTCTTGGGCGGCTTCCCATCTTCCTTGTGCTCCTCCAGGTTGCGATTAACTCCTCTACACTTTGTACAATTAAAATCTAGGGGAGATCTCATCGTTTGCTTTTGTGATTGATAAGTTCCATAGTAATGAAAAGAAGTAGCGAATCGGAAAAAAACACCTCTTGGTTTTAAGGGCATCATTACAGTTCCAATTTAAATTACAATTACAATTACAAAGATTTTTGTCTATTTGTGACATTGAATTTTGTCTATGATTTCATTTCAAGTCTTGCAAGTTGACATGTTTATGTTGCTTCTACATGCTATGTTCTCGCTCTGGATTCCACATCACTGTTATTTGTTTAATTGAATTTTGTCCATGATTTCATTTCAAGTCTAGCAAGTTGACATGTTTATGTTGCTTCTACATGCCATGTTCTTGCTCTAGATTCTACATCACTGTTATTTGTTTAAAGGATAAAAACTAGGGCACAACATTTCATTCATTATATTGTTCAAAAAAAGGAAAATGAAGAAAAATACAGGATCGTGTGCAACTTTCTCTTGTGGGGTGACATGACCTTTACATTGCCAAAAATAACCCCTTCTATTGGGAAATGTTTGATGTTGTTGCAATTGTTGGCTTTAGATAACAGGACTCTACTTACATGTTACACTCAATTAAAGTGGGCAACCATTCAAATAAAATAAAAATATTGTATCTCGAGACTGAAGTTGATAAAGAGAGAAAACATGGACAAAATCAAATAAAAGACAAAAAAGACTCCACCTGCACTATTGAAATATGCAAAATGCTGACTCAAAATTAGTTGCAATTAAAGAAACTGCCATGAAATCCAGTCCAGTAAGAAAACGAAGAACCATTCCAAAGATTACATTCATTTTCCTACATGCTATAAGTAGAGGTTGAAGATCTATGAATAAATCTGTCATCCAAAATTTGTTGTGATTCATTTAGCTTTGCATGTCTTCATCAAGAGAAACTAAGAAGATGTTGAATTTCCATAAGATACAAACACAATTTCACTCCTAACATTTTTCTATAGTCCTTATCACCATTTTCCAATGGTTGCAATATCTTCTGGAATTAGGTTTAATGGTTAGTCTATTTATGCAAGATAAAATATCTAGAGGTTATAAATTGTTTAGTGAAAGATGAAATGGTAATGGACCTTTTAATAAGTTTACTATTCTTATTGACTGCAAGGGGATACCAAGATACCCTAATTTCCTATTATGTAAAAAATAATTGTAAAGAAGATGTTATTTTCTAGTGGTATGATAATCGTACTTTGGGTATCGAAGGCAATAACTCATCAATGTCGAAAAATGTTAAGCCAATCATTGAGTTGCTCAGAAGTGCTGAGTATGAATCCGAAGAGGATTAGTTAGCAAACTAAATATGTTTGACCAGAAGTGCTGAGTATGAATCCGAAGAGGATTAGTTAGCGAACTAAATATGTTTGACCATTTTAAGTGGTGTCACTGAAGCGATTAGTGTAGTGTTTCCAAATTGCTGATGATTTTATATCACGAGGTTGTCTGTCTAAAATGTGCATCCAAGTTGAATGGAGGTATTTTTTTAGAACAATAAATTTCCACTAGGATTTTCCATACGATATCAATCACCAAACAATTTTCACCCCCATTGCTTGATTCAATATCTGTAATAATTTTTTTATATATATGTGAACAAATTATGTTGGGTTATATATATATATATATATATATATATATATATATATATATATATATATATATATATATATATATATCTGTGTGTATTGATGACAATTTGGTGATACGAGAGGGTTGAGAGGCTTTGACAATGTGCTATGGAAAGTGAAAGAGTACAAAGGAAGGAAGCCGTCTATTAAGTTTACTTACCACAAATTCGATGGGGAACAAGGTGAATTTAGATGTGATTTATCTTTAAGTTTAGTGCCCACAACTTAGATGAGCAAGGTGAAGCTAGATGTGACTTAGCTTTAGAATATGGGCAGGAGTTTACTGTAACTAGCCTAATTATCATCTCATGTATAAAATTATTTAAGAATCTCCAAGATTATACTCCTCAAGATTTTCCATTTTGCCTCATATAAAAAAAATTGACTTCTTGTGTATTTGTGAAATTAAATTTTGTCCATGATTTCATTTCAAATATAGCAAGTTGACATGTTTATGTTTCTTTTACATGCCATGTTCACTGTCCTGCTACCACATCAATGTTCTTTGTTCAAAGGACAAAATGTGGGACACAACCTTTCTTTCATTAGGTCATTCAAAAAAGGAAAATGAAGAAAAGGACATGATCGTGTGTAGGCGTCTTTTGTGGGGTGACATGCCCTTTACATTGACAAAAATAATCCCTTCTATGGGGCGATGTTTGATGTTGCTCCAATTGTTGGCTTTAGATAACAAACCTCTACTTACAAGTTACAAAGAATTAAGTGGGGGAAATCATTAAAATAAAATAAAAAGATTGTATCCTGAGATTGAAGTTGACAAAGAGAGAAAACATGGACATCATCAAATCAAAGACAAAAAAATAATCCACCTGCACAATTGAAATATGCAAAATGTGGCCTCAAAGATCAGTTGCAATTGAAGCAATTTCCATGACAACTAGTCCAGTAAAAAAACGAAGAACCATTCCAAAGATTGCATTCATTTTCCTACATTCTATAAGTCGAGGTTGAAGACCTATGAATAAAATTGTCATCCATTTTTTTGTGATTCGTTTAGATTTGCATGTCTTCATCAAGAGAAACTGAGAAGATGTTGAATTTCCACAATATACAAACATAGTTTCACTCCTAACGTTATTTCTATAGTCCTTATCACCATTTTCCAATGGTTGCAATATCTTCTGGAATTAGGTTTAATGGTTAGTCTATTTATGAAGGATAAAATATCTAGAGGTTATAAACTGTTTAGTGAAAGATGAGATGCTAATTGTTGAAAATGGCATAAAAAGGGATTCTAATTTAATTTTCCCTTAATTAAATTTGAAGGAAATTGTAATTCCACATCACATGACAACTTGTATGAGTTAACTCAGTTAGGAAGACTTAATTAGCTTAGTCAATTCGATTTGAGGGTCAAACTGGAGGCATGTAGATTTCACTCTAAGTTTTAGGGGTCCAGTTGCAGTTTATTTTGAGTTGTAATTGTTTAACTTAATTATTTGAGTTAAAATCAGTTTAACACATTCTAACTGATGGATGAGCTAGTGAAAGGTCCAGTGAATTAAATATGATTTAATTCACATGCACTGATTGAAATCAAATAACTGATAGTTCACTATAAATAGTTGTTGCAAGTGTGTTCTAAGGAAGACCCAATTTAGATTGGAGTTAAAGGGAAATATACTATCAGTTGTATAATTAGAAAATTGTATAGGTCATGCATGAGGTCAACAAGATGGCTTGGATGTATTGCACAATAAATTATTGGGAATTTCCTAATTAATAGGAGCTCAATTTCCCTTAGGGTTGTGTAAGCAAGGTTGAGCATCCAGAGGCAAGAAATTGGTTAAGTATTGGACCAAACTTGCTTGGATCATAGTGAGACAATTAGAGATAATGTAGAGAGCTCTCAAGCCTAAGAGAAGCATTGTATTTTTTCATATTATTGACTTAATGCAATATACAGATAACAAGGGTTTTAGCCGACGCTTTCCCTAGAGAAATATTTTTGTTGTGCGATTGAAATTCTTTCTCTTTCTTTTTCATGTGATTGTGTGATCGTAATTGGTTTCCACAATTTGTAGAATAGATTCAAGTATATTTTTTAGCATATTAAAAGATTAATTGAATCTATATGGATTTTCTACATGGTATCAAAGTAGGAATCACTATAGAAGAGAAGAATGCAAGTTTTGCTTGAACATGTAAATCAAATTTGCAGATTTATTCTTCAGGACCAACAACAAATCAAGATGTCTTTCTGTGGATTGAGACTTGAATATGCCCTTGAGGGTAGTTTGAATTACATAGCTTGGAAGGAGAGGATGGAGGCAGCGTTGGAGGAAAAGAAACTGCAGGAATTTATAGACAGTGATATTCCCAAGTCCACAACAACAAATGCTCAAAATCTTGATGCATGGAAGAAGAATGTAGCAAAGGTGAGAAGGATTTTGTTAGAAGGAGTTCGAGATGATATTGTCTTGAACCTCCATGGAAAGGAAACTCCATCGGGTGAAAACCCAAAGCTGGGAAACACTTTTTGGCGGATGGCCAAAATTTGGTTGAAATTTTTAATTTCTCGTTTGAGAAAATAGTCAACTCAATTTATCGACCGAGAGTTTTTAGAACTCTCGTCTGTGAGATTTTTAATGTTTCGCCTGAGAGTTATATTGGGATTGACTGGAGTTAAACTACTCTCAGATGAGAGTTAAGTATTTTCTTGTCCGAGAGTTTTATTGACATAAACTCTTGGGTAAAATTTCGGCCTAGAGTTGTTTTAACTCTCGTTTAGGTTCTGTTACACTCTTGTCCAAGAGTTTTATGCTAAAAAACTCCAAAATCCTATCTCCCCTGACATTTTGCAAACCCCTAGCCCGTGCAAACCTGTACACTAGAGCACAATTAGTGTCGTTTTCGAGCCACCTTAGCGAGCGAGTCCGTCACCGTGAGCACCCCTGATAGCGACAAAAGGTAAGTCTCGAATTTGATTTTTTTAGGGTAATTGTATTAGGTGGGTTACGTTCTCAGTCACAGAATAGAAAAACGAATGCAAGAAGATGGAGTGATCAAGCACAGGGCACTGACTCATGGATTTTATGTGATTTGGGTTAGTCAGATTACAGATAGTATAAATGAATGTTTCCTCATATCTCCATCTCATACTCATACTTTGCTTCATTTATTCATTGATACAGACCAAAGTGGGAAGGTTCCTTGTTATCAAACCTGTTGCTCACCTATAACATGGAGGATTTTGTTTCTTAGATTGCTTAAACCTACCAGGCTGTGTAATTTTTTTTCCCATAGTGTTTGTTTTCTTCTTTTAAATATTGTAAATTGGAAAAAAAAATGGTTCATAAGGCAATACCTTGCATTGCCAACATACTGAGGGGTGCAAGTCCTTGATTTTATGTGATGTAATAGCATCTTCCCTTACCCCTGTACTA
Organism: Pinus albicaulis; assembly: GCA_034641835.2. NCBI lineage: Eukaryota > Viridiplantae > Streptophyta > Pinopsida > Pinales > Pinaceae > Pinus > Pinus albicaulis. The sequence goes on along the minus strand of CM076578.1, from coordinate 215,311,348 downwards.
AAATCCTCTGCGGAGTGTCATGCTTTGCGAGCCATCTTTGGTTTATGTTTGTTATCTATTTGATGTTTGGAAGTTATATCCCTATGTTGAGTTTTCCTTTCATAGGAATACTTCATTTGTTTCTCAACGAAGTTTTTGTATGTTTGGCATAGTACTAAATATGTCAACTATAGGGATCTGAGTTCAACAGCTTCTCAATCACCCATCTGGTTGATTTGGGTTTTTAAGCTACCCAGTTGGCTGTTCTGGTACTTCTAAGCTTCTATTTGGGATAACTGTGGTAATTCGATTCATGCCTCAGCTTCAACAAAAACACTTCATATCAGTCTCAATTTAACTGAAAATAATGCATCAACTGTGCCCTAACCAGGGCTGAATTTATCTCAGAATTTTGCCTTAAGAAAAGTTTGAATTAGGCCATGGAGAAACCTCATAACACATTTTGGTCATACCTCAAAAAGGGTCGAATTAGAGCCTCATGAAAGACCAAAAGAGGGCCTCAAGAAAGGTCAAGAATATCCTCAGAAAGAAATGTTGTAGAAGGCCTCAGACATAATGGAAATCACCTCAAAAACATCTACAAATCTGCCTCAGAAAATTCTAGGAATCTACCTCAAAAATGATTTCAACAGACGCTGAAATTATGCCTTAATATGGGCCTCAAACCAGGCTGAATATGTGCCTCAGATCAGTCTTTTGTCCAACAAATTGTTCACAAAAATTAGGGCTTAACCAAATCAAAAATTTCAACCTTCTTCATATTTCCGATATGCACTAAGTCTCCAATAGCTCCCACGAGTTTGTAGTAGAAGACTAATCTTCTAGAGGGCCGAATTGCTAGGGTTTAAGGTGGCCGATTGTATACTTCGGGAGGGATGAATCCAAAATTCACTATGGAGTATGAGTTGGAGAGCTAAAGGAGTCAAAGCCAAGGGTTTTTGTGAATATCCCTATTAGGTTTCTTTCCAGATCAAATTGATCTAATTTCCTTGCAATTTATTAATAAAATAACTAGGCTTTGCAATGTTTTTTCTCTATAATGGTGTTGCAACTTATTATTGAATCTTCTGGAAAAATTTAATAGTGGATTTATTGAATTTAACTCCTAGAAATTAAGTAAAATATAATAGGGATATTACATAGTAGGATCATGCACTATATTATCACATATTGATATGATTTTCTGGGATTCAATGCTATAGTTCATCAAACACATCCCAACTATCACTCAGGGTTGCCAATAATAATATGTTTATTAGGTCTATCTTTAAGGGAAAAATCTTTCTAGTTTCTGAATATTACACAAGTTTCTGTGATGCCTGAATATATGGGAATTTCTATGAATGGGATCCTTACAGAAACCTTTTTCCATTTCAACTGGATATGGATAACGACTCTGTTGACACAAATATTTCCTTTTTACAGATTTCAACATGCCTCCTCAGTTTGATAAGAGAAACAAGAAAAATATTTTTATACAAAATAGTACCCAAAGCAATTTCAAGTAATAACACTCAAACATCTAGCACATATGGCACCTTTGTTTACCAACATATGGTACTTTTAATAGCCATTGTCCGATTAGAAATCAGGGTCCTTGATTTCATGGAGAAATTCAGAATGCATGAGATCAAAATTAATTTTGTTCGAAGTACTAACAGGAACTCCCCTATAAGACAATATATTTTAAGGTTATGTAAAGGTTTGAACCAAGATGGCTAACAAACTAACAATTAAAATAGCACAACTACTAACACAATATAACTTGAGCATCCCTCTATGTTATCATCACACAGAAATCAACAATTAATAATGGTTACTTCATATTATATCCATACCAAGTGTCAATAAAAGAATTTCCATGTAAGGTACATCACAACATCTTGTTTTTACAAAATAGTTCCAGCAAAAATCTGTACATTGATGTGATCATGGAGATGAGGTGTTGGTCCTAAACCCATCTTTGGGGCATCAATCTTAAAAAACTAATATCTCACCAACTAAGAGGACCCACACAATGTGCCACCTATCAAACGAAATGGCCTTGTAATGGCTACCAATCTAGACAGTCCTTGTACCCAAATTCACTTGATTTGTGCATGCAAATCATCAAACGAATGCAAGCCTACAAACCCTTTGAAATCAATAACAAACTCTTCCAACACTACAAGCACTATTGGATACCACAAAGCATTACTTGTGTAGACATATAATTAGAGAAGTATTGATCTAGTGGAAAGATATGCAACTAGAAGATCCACATGGGAATATACAACTATTTCCCCACCTTGAACCTTAAGGACAAAGTTGCTTTCCAATGAAGAGGGCATGTGAAGGTCATAGCCTAAACCCCTTATTTATATAACTTATTAATGTATGAGGCAACCTTCATTCAAGAAGGCCCATTAAATAGCTAACTAATAGTCACCCATTAAAAAAAGGGCCCAATTTGTTAAGAGGGTCCAAATTAGTTAGTATGCTCTCATTATAAGTACAGCCTTGGGTAGTTTAGGCTCTCTATGGATAGTTATCTATTGTGTGGAAGGTTATGCAATGTATTGTCAACGACCTTGATTTTATTTGGAGCACAGTTCTTGCAAGGTACACCCTTGAAGAGGAAAATTAACATACCTCTATATAGCTTATAATCAAAGAGATATTTGTTATTGTTTATCTCTCTTTCTCTTGTATTCCTAGATTTTTCACTACATTTAGTGATTTTCCAAAGTTTTGGAGTTGATTAAAAGAAAAATTGTGTCAAAGTTCTTTCTTGGGCATGTAGTGAGAAAATTTTTGGGCACAAAATAAAAAAAGTAAAAAATATATCTTTGTTGGTCTGTTTTGGAAAAGAGAGTATATCAACGTTCAAGTAGTTTGAAATTTTCTATGAAGAACTTGGAGAATGCAATTTCAAAATTAAATTCCTCTTGAAAATACCCTATCTAGAAGAAAATAATTGTCCAAAATGAAGTACAATAATTGGAGATATCATTTATGTAAACTCAACATCTTTTAGACTTTTTCTTGGAAGGCGGCAAATTCAATTGATTGGATATGTTTTGATAGATTGCAAACATTTCTGCCAATCCAGTGACAATGGATCTACAAATATTTGATTTGATACTATAGCAACAATGGCATCAGGCGAGCCCCCCAGATACTTCTCCATGAGAGGAGGATTATCAGGTACATTGGATGTTTAGTTATGTTATGTTTTCAAGTAGGTTATATTTATTGTTCGTTGTGAAAAATTGATTAATGTGATTTTTTTTTGTCCTGCACAGGTGGACGCACTCATATGAATCGTATGCCCAGACACCAAATTAAACAAGAGGAGCCCCATAGACATGTTCCCATTCGTCCCCAATTTCTTAGATCCCATTCTGAGGGGTATATTATACACAGTATAGGTACACATTAGATTGCTAGTAAAAATGTTCAAGTTTACGTTATATTCAATGTTGGATAGGTGATTTTTTTTTTTAAAATGACATGTGTTTAATGTGAAAACATTATGCTCCATAGGTGAAAATGTAGGAGTTGGGGTTGGCCCTATTGCTGCTAAGGGACAAAGGAGAACAATGTCTTAGCCTGTGGCATCCATCCCACACTTGGATAGATCTCGTTAAGGTAAAATCTAAAGGAAAATTTATTGTTTGATGTATGTTTAATGTGAAACTTATTGTGTGCCTCATGTACTTGTGTGATAAAAAATTTAATGTTTTGTACAGTGGCTAGTAGAGACCTTCATTCCTCGGAAGGGAAAAATCCTAGTCCGATGAGCGAAGAGGATGAGATAGTTTTTCCACGAGGTATTTTCAAATGACCAGACAAGTTTTTTAAATACAAATTTTCGTTATAAATTATTTAATTTTTAATATGTGCAATAATTTAACATGTTACAGGTGGTGGTCTTCACCTTCCTAGGGGGAGAGGTCGTAGGGTTCATGAGTTTGCTCGAAATCCGAGCTATGAGCCCCTTTACACCCATCTTGGTGATATTCCCGAGGAGATGCCTTGGGAAGACACCATCTCCTTACTTACTGTTGATGGGATGAGGGAGCATTCCATGAGTTTTCTCAATCAATTGCAAAGTTGCAATCTCTCTACCCCTAGTCAAGATTGTCTCCAAATTGTTTTGCACAATTTGGAGAGTTTGATAGAGACTTATCGTGGGGTTGGACCATCAACCAAAGTTTTTTTTGACATGATGTGTAGGAGGAGAGCGTTAGTGATTGGTATCCACTCCCACAATGAATTTAAAAGTAGTGTCACTAAATAAATGGCCTTGTCACTATTTGACTTGCAGCCTGAAGACAAAAAACGTCTGAAGATTGCAAGATTCAATGATCCCAATATTGCACCTTATATTTATGAGAAGTTCCTATATGCATACGAGAAGTTCCCAAATAATGATGAGGTGCCGCAATATTTTGTTAGGATGTTGTATGCTCAATTCTGAAATCACATGGACCCTAACTATATAGATACAGGGTCCAAATTCTATGGAGCTGAAAAAGGTCATACATATGAATGACTTGATGCTATGCGAGATGTTGGGTTTAGGCTTCCATCACCTCATTTAGCACCTCAACCACCTAGGCTAGTTACACTTCCAGAGGAGTTATCCCTTATATCCAGTGCTACATCTCAGATGAGGGAGAAGATACAACAACATATTGCAGCTGCTTTAGGAGGGGTGGAAGTCAGCTTAGGGACAAGCCAACCTTCATCTAGTGCAGGAGTATGGAACGACATGAGCTTCTGGAGTATGCATCCTCTTGTAGATACCACTATGAGAGAGCCATTAGACAAAAAATGCACACCGTGGGCGAGGTATGTACAAGCATGTTTTGATATATTTTAAATACACATTTATAAGATGAGCTAAAGTGCATGTAACATGTTTTTTTGGTGTATATACATTTAGTCTCCAAAATCTTATGCCAATACATTTATTTAACTTATGCAGTTTACAAAATTCTTAGATCAAAATTGCTCTGCCCCTGATCCTCATTTTGTAGATCATGGACATGATCATGTACATGTGCCACATTCATTAATATCTATCTATATTTTTGTACGTCAAATTGAAAATGAATTTATGTCACATAATTTTATATGGTATGAGTCTTAACATGATGGAATTTTTAGGTTAGTGTTACACATGAAGGGCTTCCTGAAGACATGATACCTTCATATGTTCCAGTGGTCTCACAGGTATTATCTATCTAGATTTTTATGTTGAATTGCAAGTGACTTTAAGATGAACATAATTTTATATGGTGTAGCTCTTAACATTATTGAATTTTCAGGTATGTGCTACACATCAAGGGCTCCCTGAAGAGATTATTCCTTCTCAGGTTCCATTCATGACACAGGCATCAATACTTTTCGTTAAGCGTATTTGTTATGTTTATTATATTTATTTTCGTAAACTTTTCTATTAACTTTGGTTTCTACTTTTCAAGCTACAGATAATATTGAGATGATGTAAACTGAGCCCCAAGGAGATCATGTAGGATTTGGGTCAGAGAGTCTACATTTTTAGGTGAGTTGAATTGTATAGTGGATGTAGGCATCTACCAAAAATTTGGACTTTTTTTGCACATACTTCCAATGTTGTTATTCCTTTCAATAGTTGACACAAGAATTTATGCCATCAAATCGAAATTATGCTAAAAAGGTAGTTTGATAATGTCACGAAGGGAGCGATTAATGTAATTACGTTATTTGTTTTATCATTTCATGCTTTACTTGGAAATGCATCACCTTGGAGGTGAGTGATAGAAGATTGAACAAGTGATGGGTGATTCAAAATGTTAACTGCGTCCCCAACATTGTCATTAAGGATGAAGCCACAGGCTTCACTTCCATAGTCAACATTTTAGTCTTGCCATGTCCCATGCCTTCCAAATCTAAATCTAAAGCTTTTGCATTGTCCCATGCCTTCTAGATGATCTAAAAAACGATCCTTTAATACAAACTATAGTTTGGAATATTAAGATATTAGGAAGCCTATGTAGACCAAGCACCTTGCAACAACCAACTTCCTCTTCAAGAAGTTCATCCTTTATTATACATAATTGGTATCCCCCCCCCTTTCAGTTCTCTTCCCAAGGTTACACTTACCCTTATTATAACCTTTAACATACTTACCTACCATTCTATTTAAATTATAACTTACTATCTATAGTTCTTCCAACTATTATAATATTAAATTAAACCATGGTAACCTCTTACCATTTCTTCGTTGGTATCATTGCCACATTATAAACATGCTATCACATAATAAACAATATGAATTTACTTTTGTTGCCAAAGGTTAATTTTTTGTGTTTGTTATGCAAGTTGGACCTCAACAAATATTTGTGGTTCATAGAGATGAAGATGATGCATCAGTTTGCAATAATGTTGAAGAATATGATTAAGATGGTCTTGCAAGCTGGAAAGTTGTTGATTTTGATTTAGTTAAGTTGATATTTAGTAAAATTGATATGGAAGAGAAAATGGAGGAAGATACAGTGCATATGAAAAAAAAAGGAAGGAAATTTCACTGCATAGCTTGCCCAGTAGTAGTTTTCATGACCTAGGTCACTTCAAACAATTTGACATTGTAAAGGACCCTATGGATCACTTCTACCACTAAGAAAAAAACTAGATATACATTTATTAAAGGGCATGCTCTTCTCATCCCTTTTTGTGATTTTTGTTGCCAAAAGAAATGTTCTTTTCCATGTTTATGGTGTATGATTGAAGTTTTTAAATGTTTTTTCATAACATATTAATAAGTGTAAATGGATGAAGAAAGTTCAACAGGAATGGGACATTCTCCAAGAAAATTTACCAGGTTTGTTAGATGGAAATCATAATGTTTACATAGATTGTTAGGGAATAATTTATAAGAATTTCTCTCATATTGTGATGTGATCAATAGTTGACTCATAATAGCAAAACTTTATTAGTTTTGGGACATCAAAAATTCATAACCTTGGTATAGAAATTCTTTGAACAATTGCATCGCTTTTTTCAAAATTGGTTATCAATATTCAAGAAAAATTGAGTTGTTGGATTTGATGCAAGAAGTCAGAATTTGTTATCAAGACAAACTGAGTTGTTGGAGTTGATGCAAGAAGGGTAGTACTCTTATTTGTAGATTGAAGAAATATTTCATTATTTGAAATAGATCCTAAGGGTATGATATGATAAAATTGCAATCCTTTTACTCAATCTTAACTTCAAGCACTATGAGTGGAGTCACAATATTTATGTTTGGATGTAAGAGTTTAAATATTAACTATTACATTATATGTGGATGATTTAGTCATCAGTAAAAACATTGTGAATTTGTGAATTTATTTTTTTAGCATCAACATTTGAAATTACTAATCTTGTTGTTGCATTTCTTTTTGGACTTCCAAGTCCTCTAGATGGATGATTGTATGCTCATTTCGTAACCTAAATATCTAGTGAATATTTCTATGGAAATTTATAATAAAAAGCTATAAGTATTGTGTAATCCTTTTAGGGATTGGATGTACACTTTATCAATAACTTGTTGGTAGCCTTATTTATTTAACTAGTAGAAAACTTGATATTTCCTTCATAATTAGTATGCAGGATTCATAAGAAAATATTTGTAACGTGGGTGATTTCTGAGCATCTATGTGCTCATTTGATATTTGTGTGCCTAAATTGGTTTTTTTTTAAATGCGTGCTATACTGACCTGTTCATGGTTGAGCGTTTCCTTTGCTAAGAAGTATAAAAGTTTACTCTGCTAAGTGACAATAATATTTCCTTTACTCCCCATGCCCTTGTTTTCTCTACTCCACTTTGTCTCAGTTGCGTTCTAATCAACCCAGTGCCTACTCTCAGTGCTTTCCCCTGCTTGCTTACTTGCTGCAAAAGGAGATCAGAATTCAACCACTGCATTCCAGAACGAACGACTGTTCAACTGTTGTTGCAACATTATTTGAAAAGCAGATGCCCTGCTTCATCCTTATATTTTGATTTGAACATCAAATGATTTTATAACTTATTTTCCTAGGTAACTGCAGATCCTGTTTTGAGGTAGCCTTGGTGCAAAGTCACGAATACGATTTTCTCCTTAGTCTCTGTGGGGAGCTAAAACATGTCCCTATAGAGGATTTCTACTCTCCCATGATTGGTAAGCCTAAAACACACCCAATCTTCACAACAACTTTTCAAAATTGCAGAAAAATACCTTTAAAGATGATTGAGCATTTCTTTAAAGGTGTTACAAATGAGTCATCTTTATAGAATGAAGAAACATCAAGAATAGATATAGGGTCGGAGCAGTGCTTGCTGTAGATAGTTCTTCACAACGATTCAAATGAATTTCATCCATTTCAGAATGAACTTCATCAATTTCGGAATGAACTTCTTCATTTTTTTTATTGTACCAAATCTACATGAACTTCATTTTGTATCTTTGTGCCTAATGTCTACGCATAAGACAACTACAAATCAATGTTGGAAAACATGTTTTATTGTATGGAAAAATAATATTGCAATCTTAACCTTGGTTCTGTTATGAACTCCAATGTTCTCCTCAACTTGGGATGTGAATCTACTGAGCCATTTGATTGAAGTAGACATTGGTATCCATTATCAAGTTCACAGTCATAATATTCACTAACATCACTTAGTTTACTTGTAAATTCATAATCCATTTGTGAAATGGAGCTTATGTTGTTGTCCGAGCGAAAAGAGATCTCATATGTTGTAGGTGTTTCAGGGCATTTATTTGCCACTGCATCTATGCTACTTTCACTCATTGTATCTATTTGCAAGACATGACCTCTTTTAGCTCTTATTTGAATATGGAGTGATCAAATTTCTGTTTCTAATCCAATTTGCTTGGTTCCCTGTTTTGAAGATTTAAAATATCCTGAGTGTCTTGATTTCCTTTCAATTTCAGGCTTATTCCTTTGGATTTTTTCCATAGAACAACTTGGGTGGCTATTTTTCACAATGTTAAGAATATCTTTAGAAGATTGTTGATTTCGTGTGGAAGGACTTGAAACTGGGGATGATGGACGAGGTATTCCCTTTTGCAAAACATCATTTGAATTTCCTATGGACTTCATCTTTATATTATGTTCTCTTATATGATTTTGTACAACAATGGATTCATTATTATAGAGGTTTACAAATCCTTTGGAATTAGGCCTACTTGATTGTTGATCCTTGAGAGCTTTGTTGTTGCCCATAGTTTATCTCTTGGTGTTTTGAACTTCCAGGCTGAGGTAATGAGCTCAATTTTCTTTGATTATTTTGAAACCCTTCCAAGGGAATAACAAAAGAATTACTTGAGTTGTTTACCGATTTAGCAGGCTTCATTATCACTGTGGGAGCATGAAAATCTTTTCCAGAGTAGAAATTCCAAACCTCAATTGATTGACTTGGATTTAATGTGCTCTATAAACATTTTTTCCTTCTAGGGAGATTCTGGAACTAGGGGTGTAATCAAATCCATTCTCATGATGATTGAATTTTTCTTTTTTTCATTGCTTCGAGAATTTGTTTGAGATTTTTGAGATCCTTACCACAATGTTCGTGTTCAAGTCGTTTCAGCCTCTTTTCAATTTCACTGTAAAGAACTTGGGATGACCTCTAATTCTTTTTTGGCATCTGAGAAGCTATGAGATTCAAAATATTTTCTTTGGTAACTATAAGAGTCATTCTGTTGTCTCCATGGGGTTGGTTCAATGGACGCCTTTGCATCGTCTTTGATTTTGGAATTGCATCAAGATGCTTAAGCCAAGGTGACTTCCAACTTTGACATCTGCTCGGTGATCCCAAAACTCTTTCATTTTTTTCGTCAATAGAATCTGATCTCTCATCACTACATCGAGTTTGGAAATGGTGCTTCTTCAATGTATCCAATAGATTCCATAGCCTTACAATATTGGAAGCTTTTCCTCGTCTCTGGGGAAATTCTTAAACCAATTTTTCTTTTAGATTGTGACAGATATAATGCACCATTTTTTTCAAAAGTTGGGTTTGAATTATCTGGGATCTCTTCTAAGCCCATTAGATGAACAACAACACTTGGAGAACGCTTTCTTTCACTATTTTGATATTCCATTTCTGTCAAATCTCCATTACAATGATTGTGGTTGTGCATAATATTGGGTGTGTCCATGCCAAAATAATTTCTTTTCAACTCATAATTTCTTGAAATTTCTCTGCCGTCCAAAGATAGTCTTGGAGCTTCTAGGATATTTAATGAAGGAGAATGAGGGATGTCTCTGCCATCATACGAGGACCTTGGATAGTCCTTCAAAAATGAAGATCTTGGGCATTCTTTCAATTCAAAAGGTCTTGTTGGCTCTTTATTTTCTACAAAATTCCATGGAGCCTCTCTTACTATTTTGTATGTTATTAATTTTAATCTAAGGTATTGCGTCCAATTCCTCGTTCAATGTCATATATTATTGTACTATTTTGGTTTAATGTAATATAGATCAAGGTTGGGATTGAAGGTTTTTGAAATAGTGGTGTCAATCATATGGGTTGAGCCCATAAAGCTTTCCAATGTTTGAGTGAAATAATATTTGAATAGTTCATGAAAAGAATATGTAAGCATGTTCTCTACAGAGTATTATTGAGTTCTTGTATATTTTAATGTGGTGGAAGATAGTTTGAGGTTATCAGTGTTGATAAACATAACAATGTTCTAAGAAATTGTTAGTTCTATAATACTGTATGCACACTATTTATTCCTATCCAACCCTATTACATACATTTTGCATTGATTGGACATATACAATATTTGTGAGAATCTATGAGGATAGGATGGATTTGCTGAGGGCTGTGATTGTTGGAGCAACTGGGACTCTGTATTAGGATGGGGTTTTCTTCTTTGATATTCATTTTCCATTTGAATATCTTGACGTACCACCTATAAGCACTTAATTAGAACTACTTTATTTTAAATTGAATTTGAGATCAAGATTTGTTTTTAACTTCAATATAGAGGTCTCATAGTTTTGTTTTTAACTTCAATATGGAGGTCTCATTTCACTTTCTGTTGGTTTTTAATTTTGCAGTTAGTACGCTACCATTCTTGTGGGTTATGGTTGAATATGAATATGTCTGATAATGGGAAAGTGTGTCTGAGCCTTTTAAACACATGGACATGTAGAGGAAATGAAGTGTGGAGCCCGTCATTATCAAACGTTCTTCAAGTCCTTGTTTCCATTCAAGGACTGGTACTAAATGCTAATCCTTGCTTTAATGAACCTGGATATGACAAAAAATTTGGTTCAGCTAAAGGGGAGAAGGAGTCTCTAGCCTACACAGAAAAATCCTTTCTCCTATCATCCAAGTCAATGTTGTACATACTACACATGCCCCCAAAGGTAGAATCTGGGCATATTTTTAGTTCTAATTATTTTGTTTTTAACCATTTTCTTTTGAATCATTTTAAATTGGGTGAACATCGTTTGTGCAACGTTTTGAAATTTTTGTTAAAGAGAATTTTAAAAAACGAGGTCATTGTATTCTTCGTGCATGTGATGTGTATGTGAAAGGGGCTCAAGTTGGATCACTTTTAGAAGATTGTACGTTGCCATCAAATGTTGCAGCAGAGTCTGAGGAAAAGAGTACTAGTAATGTTGCAGCAAAGTCTGAGAACAAGAGTATTGGTTCTGCTAGCTTCAAGCTTATGTTTCTTAAATTTTTTCCTAAACTTATTTCAGCCTTCAGTGAAATTGGAGTAGATTTCCAAGCATTTCAGCAGTCAATAGCCAAAGAATCCAAAGGACTATGTGGATTGTAAGGTCATGTATTAATCATGAACAAATTCCATGAAAAATCTGATGTGTTGGATTATTAATTGGTCAATGCATAAGTAGTATTTTTTTACAAAGTCTTTTTTGTATTCAGGACGTCAAGTTAGTGTGGCAGGAGTCATTGTATCCACAAACCTACTGCAAAATTTTAGATTCTGAAATATGTTTTTCTATTTATCATATTTTTCTTAATTATATATGGAATTGCAATGTGATTTTGCAAAAAGGAAAACAAAATTGTTAAACTCCATTATTATATATGGAATTACAATGTGATTTTTCCCACCAAAAAAAAAAACTTAAAAAACTTGTTAGAATTCCATTTCTTATTATTGTGTCATCAGGTTGTTTTTTGCTCTTATTGGTATGCATCAATATATACAAGCTATTGTGACACATCATTTTTACATTATGGCCACTCCCCCCATCCTCCGCCACCCTCAACTGCCCCGAAAACTGACCCCTAAAGCATTGAATGCGGGTGGCAATTCAATTCGTGAAGCGCAGGAGGTTGGGATAGTTCCCATTCCACTGCGAATTGGTGAAGCACGGGAGGAGAAGGCAATTTTCACAACAAAAAGTTACAAGCATTGTCTGGCTTTGCCCGTTTTACTCCCTTCCCTCTTCCATGCCTGTGTTCAAATGAGATAAGCCCCCTACAGAGAAACTGGCAGTAGGAGGTTTAATTCTTCCAGCAGAGGGAAAAATAAGGAGGTGGCACCATAGTAAACAACATTGGGTTAGTTTCTTGTCTGTTGTTCCTGATCTATTTAATATGTATTGTTCCTTCTTTATTCATAATCTGTCATGTAATTGTGAGATTTGTATGTGGGGACGTGTTTCATTTTCAATTTCTGCTTTTGTTACAAATGGTCCACACCCTCCTCCCCCTTGGCTCTATGTTGTTCTTTTATATTTTATTTCTTTCCTAACAAACCAACCCCTTCCCAATAGTAGAAAATACACTTTCATATTATTCTAGTCAAAGCAATATGGGAGTTGCTTCCTGCAAAAAATATAAATAAATGCAAAGCCTGTGAGCTAAGTTCGGCATTAGTGGAGGAGGCATTATTCTGGGCAATAAGATTTTTTTTTTATAAAATTTTGTTGCGCTTCATATTCTCATGGTGTTCTAGTTTATCTTGGTTGCTTGAAAATAGTGAAAACTGCATAATTTTCATTTTACCAAATTTCATTTTCTATTGTATAATTCTTCAAAGTCTAAAGCTATATCAATCATTTTTTGGATGTTGCAATCATGTCAATCACATGAAAATAATTTATGTTCTCTATATTATATCTATAAATATAGTGAAAAATATATATAGTAAAATTTAAAAGTGAACCTCATACAGACCTCATCAGAAAATTTGAATTTGAATCGAACTTAATCCTTGACAAACTCGAATTTGAACCCGGACCATGTGACTTAGGTTGCAGCATTTAAAGTACAACTATGAACCAAGTTCCATTTTTGGATTACATTCTCAAGGATAGTTTTCTTTAGAAAATTTATTAACTGTGTATCCACAAAGCACAATACATGAGTTTCTTTTGAAAGAGGCTCATTATCCCTCTTACAAGCAGCATTTTGGTGTCAATAAGGAACTTCAATATCTGCAACACAATTTTTATTAACCATAAATATGGAATAATATTGAATCCTTCATTCGTGAGGGTTCCATTTGTAGCACAACAAAGCCTAATAACAAGAAAATAGGCTTGTATCAGCCACTACTAGCTCCCTATCAACCATACGAGTCTATTTCCATGGACTTTGTCAGAAAATTAATTAGTCATTCAATCACACCATAATTACACCTTTATGCTAGTATATCATTTTTCTAGCATCATCAATTTCATTCTATGTAGTAAGACTGTCCAACATCAATGCACATTCAAAAACATATTTATGATTTTCACATGTATGGATACACTTTGGCCTCCCACTCACCATTGTTTCAAATCACAAATTTTTGTCTCTCAACCAATTTTGTGAAGTCAAACATCTTGAGTTGAGCCATGTGGACAACTAGTTGAACATTTTATAGGAACACATAACTCATAGGCAAATTCCTATATGCAATATATCCCCTACACTTCAGTTCTTCAAAGGTGTGCTTTGTAGTGTAAACCTTTTCCAGAAAATATTTATAACTACTTAAGGTGATGGCATAAGAGAGAGAAGTAAATGATGGCAATCATTAATGTCAGTGGGTGGGTCAATGTTAATTCCATGTCAATCTTTTATTACAACTAAACATCAAATTCATTCTTTGCAGTAAGATTTCCCAACATCAATGCAGATTCAAAAACAGATTTATGCTAGTATCTTGTTTTTCTAGCATCATCATTTTCATTCCTTGCAATAAGACTGTCTAGCATCAATGCACATTCAAAAACAGATTTATGCTTTTCACATGTAAGGATACACTTTTGCCTCCCACTCACCATTATTTCTCAACCAAATTTGTGAAGTCGAACATCTTGAGTTGAGCCATGTGGACAACTATTTGAACATTTTATAGGAACACATAACTCATAGGAAAATTCCTATATGAAATAGATCCCCTACACTTCAGTGCTTCAAAGGTGTGCTTTATAGTGTAAATTTTTTCCAGAAAATATTTATAACTACTTAAGGTGATGGCATAAGACAAAGAAGTAAATGATGAAAATTATTAATGTATGTGCATTACTTGTGTACTTAGAATTGTGTGCATTATTTGTTTTCCATGGAATGATTTTAAGGTTGATGTGATGCAAATATGATGACATTTGATATCAAAACTAAACTCACAATACAAGAATATATATGTAATTAAATATTCATTCATCACCATCATATATATGCAAAAAAAAGGGCGAGTTAAGATCATATAGGAGTAAACATCATGGACACATTAAATGACCATAACTTAATTATCTAGAAAAGCACCCTTATCCAGTAGATCATAAGATATTTTTTTATACCAACACACATATAACCATCCACATGCCCATTTATTTGAAAGCAATCCACAATATAGTCTTAAACTATATAAAATCCAATACATTATAGAAATTATATGTTCTAACCCTAGAATCAAAGTTCATTTTTCATCTTGAAAAATGTGTTCCACTCATATGAAATGTGCTAGTGGAAAATTTTCCAGAATGGCATCATGATCATTTATCGATAACCTCCATTGTCGCTTTTTTTTCTACTCTTCACTTGCTTCAACTGCAACCGAGTTTTTATGACCAAGTGACTATATTGGGCATAAATAACCTCTGGCTAGTAATCTTGAAAAATAATATGATCTTTACATTTCTTTACTTATTCAAAGAAATGTCCCATTAACACCATTGAACCGATTGGGTATGTATAATTTGATGGATCATTATACTCTTGTAGCAACGTGCATTTAGACATAGTGGATCGTAATAAATAATAATGCACTTGTTCTAGATTATTTTCTGGTGTAATGACAACGAAGACATCACCTTCTCTAACCATATCAAAAACACGATCATAATGATTGTCAATCACAACCACATCATTGCCCATTTCCTTGTCAGTCACGTTTCCAAATGGGAGCAATGGTGTCAATTATTCGTGTTTCCATGGCTTAACAAATTTCTTAATTTGATTTTCACAGTCATCGATGGACTCTGTCTAATCAATACATGCATAACAAAAGCAATAACACTTTCGTTTCTCAATGCAATGTATATTTGTCATGTTCTTACTCCTAATGGAGTGTAAACTTCTTGTTTGAGGGATTGCAAGGAAATTAAATGGCAACGATCTATCAACATCACCCATTTCAATATTCCAAAAGTACCTGGTTGAGAAAAAGACACACATGTATGAGTCAAATTTTGAACAATATTTAATATTTTTTTGATAACAAAATACACACACATGTATACACATATATCTCTAGACATGTATAATATATTGTTATTTAAATGTGTACGCTGACCTGTGCACATCAGTCATCCTTGGGTTCGATACATGAATTCAATTTTCTTTGCACCAATTAACAAAATCTAAAGAATTTGCAAGTCGGGAGGCTGAGTGATTCAATTGATGCCTCCTAAGTGCATGTTTTACGCATGCCCCAACACCATCGTGCTCTCCTTTTCCATACCCCGTCTCAAAGAAATTCCATGTATGTCGAATGTTGGTTCTCTTATGAAGATGAGACAACCAAAACAACGATCTTGCTAATTTAAATTGACCAGCGCAACCATCTGACCATACCCAATGTTCTTTAACAGTGACCCCTCGTTTCAACAATTCATTATAAATAACATTAAAACAATGTTGAAAAAAACATGTATCATGTGTTCAATCATCATTGATGTAGAAATGGTACTCCTTAATCACCTCATGATTATTTTCATTGCTATCAAAACCATCGATATCAAGCTCTGCATATCTATACAAAATATGCACAAATATAGATACTTGGTCTAAATGATAATACTTACTCTGTATCTCCTTTTTTGGACTAAACGTATAATTCTCAGCAAAATCAACCACTGATAATATTGTTCCTTTTGGGAACACATCACGTGATTTCTTGAACTGTAAATCCTGCCATCATGCTATATGATAGTGCTTAATATATTTGTATATTTTCACCTTGAAATTCTCCATAAAAGATGTCACTGAAATGTCCTCGTCAAGTAAAGTGATATTTTTTGATGTTGTGCTTGAATCTGCAACATAAGTGTAAGTAAAATTTTCATATCACCTCCAATTCAGACTGAGATATGGCAATCTGGGATCATTAGGACCAATGGGATACTTTGCATCGTAGAGTGCCAAATGAGAAGATTTTGGGCATTTTCTTCCACCAACACATTCTTTTTTATAAAATAATTTATTATTATCTCGTGCACATAATATATTCGATAAAAAGTCACGAACACTTGAAGGAGGGGGGTCATTTGACTAATATTTTATGCCAAAATTTACAAATGTCTCATAAAATAATTGGAATTCTACATGGTATCAACAACAACATGTGTCTCGAACAATGATAGGCCTGACATACCATGGTTTAATATTCACAAATGTGCTAAGGGAAAACCTTCACATCAGTATTACTCTCCATAAAGTTCTGGAATAATTATACTTGACTGACCTGTGTTATATGTTTGGCATGAGTTTCATAAACTCCCTTAGATATACTACTCCGCACAACGTCCCTTTCATTTGGAGACACACAAGAATTCAAATTCCAAAACTCTTTTACCCTATCCCTTACACCATCAGGAAGTATATCATGATACGGATGCCTGCAGATATTAGCCTAACATGCAAGTTCATCATTCTCATCTAATTGAATTCTAAATTTTGTATGCCTCCATAAACTTTTTCTTGATGTTTTAAACACTTTTGATGTTGCTGACATCAATCGAATTGATGCAGTTTGTTTCGCGAGTACACTTGTTAAAATTGCTCTACGAGCACTCTTTATAACTTGAGATCGCTTTTTGGCTAGTGTGGCAAGCGCCGATGTCACCTTTTTTGATACCATTTGATTTACTAAAACCTCTTTCTCACTTTTAATGCCCAATAATTCCACAACATTTCTGAGAGATTTGTGCTTTAAAAATCTATGTAACATTTGAGCTTGTGCTATGATAGATTTACCGTCAAAAAGATGTTTCAACCCCAAATTTATTTTATCTCTAACTGTCCGTTCACGCATTGGTGGTCCCAATTCTTCAATTTTAGTTGGATCCATATTCTCTAGAAAGTTGTAGTCATATACAACGTTCTTGGAACTTCTAATTAATTGCAGTGAAATGCGAGGTGTGATAGTATCTTCTTGTGGGTCTGATGTTGTCCCTGCATAAAAAAATATTAACTTCTAATTTGAAGTTGACATATATATATATATAATTTTAAAACTATCTTGAACTTCAATGTTATAAAAAAAAAATACAAAATTCAAATTGAAGAAACTATTGACTCACTAGTGAGATCGATATCAATATTCTCTTGGACATTTGTGTTTTCAATATTCTCGTTGACAAGTTCCTTAACATTCTCTTCAACATTTGTGTTTTCAATATTCTTGTTTACAAGTTCCTCAACATTTCTCATTTCCTCGTCATTGTCATGCACCTCTACATCTCTTTCACGATGCTCTACGTCCACATTTATTTCATGGCTTAATATTTCCCTTTCCTCTCGCCTTTTTTTTGTAATCTCTCATTCTTTTCCGCTGAATCAATTCTATTTCGATCGTGCCTTGATATGCAATTCCTTTTGTTTCCCATGTTCACAAAATTGGAAACCTAAAATCCAATTCTATTTGGACTAAATACCCAAAAAAACATAAAGACTTTGGAATAAGTACTTCATGCCTTCAATAAGAGAGAAAATTAAATAAATAATTAAATTCATAAATACATTTTGCAAAAATACTTCAAGCCTTCATAGAGACATTTTGCAAAATATCAAGTAATTCAATTCTTATAAAAAAAAAAAATGTAGTTTTTTTTCCCCATAAAATTTTCACTTCCCTTTCCTGAAAATATGTGCTCTTTAAAAAAAATTTGAATGTTTAAAAAACATTACTTAAAAAAAAAAAATTCGCACCTTCACACCCTAAAAAACTTCGCTTCTTTGGTTCAGAATGGTGTGTGGAATATTGTGGATTTAATCTTTCGAACGAGAATATTTATTTACAACTCTCGCTCGAAACATTGTGACGATATGATGAATCTTCGCAGGATTCCGTTGGTCGACGGTAAAATGTTCCGATTAAACTTCTCGCCCGAAAGTTTAATAGAATCTCGGACGAGAGTTATATAACTCTTGCCCGTGAGTCTGCCTTGGGTAAACTCTTGCACGCAAACTCTCGACCGAGAGTTTGTAAAACTTTCAGGCGAGAGTTTACCCACACGGTTAAATTTAACCTGTGGTGGTTTAAAATCTCAGTTGAGATTTAACATTTCTCGCCTGAGAGTTTATTAAATGTCTTGCTCGAGAAATTATCTCGCGCAAGAGTTTTTGGTCAAAGAAAAACCCAGAAAATTCTGCAGTTTTCAGGAACTTGCAGCTTTGGAGGGGCGGAACACCTACAAAAGCATAATGTTATCTTTTGGACTTGGTACCATTAGATTCATATTTGACTCTAGTTTCTAATAATGTAAGATTTGTGGAGTTTCATTAAAAATTTCAATTTTTTATTAATTTTATACTAAACTGTGTCACTGTGGAATTTCATTGTTCTGAAAATTACAGTGAATGAAAATTCAATATCTTTAAAATGGCAACACCAAAAAAATCAGAAAATTCATATTTCAATTCCTCTCCCTGTCTTCTTCAAAAGGGTATTCTCCTTTTTCTTATTGACGATCACATTGAAAAGAAAATGTGGGGCTCATAAAATGTACTGAAACATCACCATTTGTTTGTCTTCATCCATTTCAAAAAATAGTAAAAAATAGTGATTTAATCTGAAAATTACCGAAAAATATTCATTACAGTAGTGCAGTCTATGTAGATTATGATGAAATGGTTTATTTCCAAAAAATGAATAACCATCCCTAAAAAAAGTTAGGGTTCAAAAAGTGACTAATTATGTTTGCCTGAAAATTTCAAGTATATGCAATTAGTAAACAACAAATTTACCCCTCTATATGTCAATATTAAAAAAAAATACGATAATGGAGGTAAGACAATTCTCTACAAATATTGTTTTTATTTCAAAGTGTAATTTGCATTGAAAATATGAGTTTAGTGGAGTTGAAGTTGAAAAAACATAAAAAATTACAATTTTCAACGTCAAAAAAGGGCAAAAAGTGTTTCCCAACTTCATGTTTTCAATTTCCCGAGGATGATCTAGTGAGCCTATCACTTCTAGGCCTTCCAAAGAGCTGGAAAAACTACTAGGATTCGGTAAATGAGAGGGAGAAGCTACTTGAGTGGGAAAGATTGTGGTCCGACTTGGTGTAAGAAGAGATTCGGTGGAACACTAGAGACGAGACCTCTTCCAAAGACAAAGAAGAAGATTTTGTATTAGTCGGAAAAGGAAAGAAAGAAAAGGGAAATAAGTCCCAAGGTGAGGAGGGCAAGAAATACTTATCCAAAATCAAGGTTTTTCACTGTCACGTGTTCGGGCATTATGCCACGAAATGTACACAGAAGGAAAGCAAGAAGGAGTGTGTAGTAGCAGCAGCAAGTGAAGCTCTAGCTTCACAGTTTGAACTTGATTTCACTCTTATTTCATGCATGGAAAGAGCTGTAATGGGATGCATGTGGTATCTTTACAAAAATGCCTCGTTCCATATGATAGGGAATAGATATATCTTCAGTAACTTGGAGGAGAAATACCTCAAATAAAACATAGAGTTTGGAGATGATGGGAGGTATAGCGCGATTGGTATTGGTACTGTTACCTTTAAAAGGGAGTCTGGCTCCCCTCTCAGACTCACAAATGTATTGTTTTTTCCAGGACTAAAGAATAATCTTATTTCTATCGTGGTATTGGAAGACCATGGCTATGATGTGATGTTCAGAAAAGGAAAGGTTTTCCTTAGACACATGGCCATGGGACGGGTGAAACAGATCATTGTGCGAGCCAAGAAAATGTATTCTCTCGAGGTAGAAGATGCATGCAAAGTCTTGAGAAGCAAGACAAAAGGTTAGAGACTTGGTGGTTGAGAAGGAGCATAAATTGTCTCTCAACATGCAGCCTCAGAAGCAGTCTCAACAAGTTTTCGAGCAGCCACAATTGGAGAAGTAGAGAGGAAACTGAGTGGAGGCATCCACTGAAGAAGATACCTTCACTAGTGGGATATTTCAAGCCAAGTGGGAAGAGGGAGCACATGCAACCATAACTCCAGGAGAGAGGTGGGGCAATGTGAAGCAATAGTCCCAAGAGTGCAAAAATTTGGGCATGGTCCATTAACATGTCTTGTCTCATGGATCATTACCTTGCTACAGGAGCTCATAGTACACAGTAGCAGGATGGATCAATGGCGATTGATGCAGTCAGATGTAAGAGTGAAATATGTAGATATTAGTAACAGTCAGATACTGGGGAGCGGAGAGCAGAGTTTGCAACAATGCAAATGGCATAGTGTAGAGTCAACAACAACACAAAGTTTTTCAGTTGACAATGTGGTAGCTAGTAGCAGTCAAAGACTCTGGTGACAGATGCATCATACTAATTTAGTTTGGATGGTTTTTAGTTTTAGAAGTTGCAGTAACAAAACCACTAGAGAGAATTATTGCATGTAGAACATTCCAAAGATACTGGGTCGGGATAGAGTTGAATTCCTTTCTTGTTGAGAGGGAGTGTTAAAAATGCCATCAAAAGGGATTCAAATTTGATTTTCCCTTAATTAAATTAGAAGGAAATTGTAATTCCACATCACATGACAACTTAAATGAGTTAACTAAGTTAGGAAGACTTAGTTAGCTAAGTCAATTCGAGTTGAGGGTCAAACTGGAGGCATGTAGAGTTCACTCTAATTTCTAGGGGGTTCAATTGCAGTTTATTTTGAGTTGTAATTGTTTAACTTAATTATTTGAGTTAAAATCAATTTAACTAGTTTTAACTAATGGATGAGCTAGTGAGAGGTCCAATGAATTAAATCTGATTTAATTCACATGCAGTGATCAATCAGATAACTGATAATTCACTGTAAATGGTTGTTGCATGTTAGTTCTAAGGAAGACCCAGTTGAGATTGGAGTTAAAGGGAAGTATATTATCTGTTGTATAATTAGAAAATTGTACAGGCCATGCATGAAGTCAGCAGGATGCCTTGTATGTATTTCACAATATTATTGGGAATTTCCTAAATAATAGGGGCTCAATTTCCCTCAGGAGTGTGTAAGCAAGGCTGAGCATCTAGAGGAAAGAAATTGGTTAAGTATTGGACCAAACTTGCTTGGATCAGAGTGAGACAGTCATAGATAGTGTAGAAATATCTCAAGCGTGAGAGAAGAATTGTATTGTTTCATATTCTTGAATTAATGAAATATACAGATAGCGAGGTTTTTAGCTGAGGCTTTCTGCCGATAAATCTTTGTGTTGTGCGATTGAAATTATTTCTCTTTCTTGTTCATGTTATTTTGCTAGAGAAAACTCCTCTAACTATGGCGAGATATTGAATGAACTAGTTATTCGGGGGAATAAACTGAACTAGCTAAGATTGACCTTTTATTGCTCCCTACTTTTCATTAATTGGCAGATCTAACTACAAATGCTTAGCTCGGATCGACGAAATAATAGGTATAGTAAGGATCTGACAGAAAAGGAGAGGTTGATGAGCTAGGATCGGGTCTATATGTCCATCACTCGCGGGCAAGTTCCATATCGCAGACAGGAAGGCAGGGCGAAGGCAATTCCTGCCTGAGAAACTTTCTATGTAACAGGCGGTAACGAGAAGGCAACTCGTGAGCTCCATATCGCTGGCAGGCCCGAACGAAGACAGGCAAGTCGTTTCTTTCTTTCCTTCACCACATATAGAAATTGACTTTGATGAGCTACAGCACGACCGATAGGGAATTCGTGATCTCTCGCGGCATGGTATTTGGTTTCCACAATTTGTAGAATAGATTCAAGTAGTTTGTTTTAGCATATTACAAGATTAGTTGAATCTATATGGATTTTCTATAGTAATAGAACCTTGTAATAAGTTTACCTATTCCTATGAACTGTAAGGGGATACAAAGATACCCTGATTGCTTATTATGAAACTAATAACTATAAAGATGATGTTATTTTCTAGTGGTATGATAATTGTACTTTGGGTGTTCTTGATACCTCGAAAATCGGTGCAACAACATTGGAGAAAACCACCTGGTCGGGGACTTAAAAACAGTCCCTTATCTGTTTGAGATAGTGGCTCCGACTGGATTTATGGGACCAGTTTCCCAATGAAATATAATTTGGTGATTGGGTGGTATTTTAAATTACTCTGACTTGATAAATGGGAGTGATAAAAAGCTTAAAGAAAATATATATACCTATCTCTATCCCGGGACAAATTATCTTTCTGTTATATGTGATTTAAAGATATGATCTTTCAGTGAATGCATATAAAGATTTAACAAACACTTAGAGAGATGTAGAAAAAATTAATATAATTGATTTGATTAAATATTTAATCAAATCAGTTGAATAAGCATATATCGCATCTATTTATTGCATGTATTGAATATGTATAAAGATAAAAGTATCATATATATGCTAACTCTTCTCATTTGAAAAACAATCTCTGTTCCAACCTTTTCTATTAAGAAAAACTTTAAGAGTACAAAAGTGCAATTTCTGTAAAGTCTTATTTTCAAAATTTCAAGACCCCTTCTTAAAATACATGAAGGGGTTTATATAATAAAATAAAGAGTACAAAAATAGCAATTACATAAAGAGATGAGGAGGTTTAAACAAATCTCCTTAAATTAAGTGAAATTAAGACAAGCATAATTTGGTGGGGTGACTTGCTTTAGGATTGTATTACTGTCTCTTTTGCAATTCGTTCCTTCAGTTGAAGGATGTTGATCATAGGCTGAACCTCAGGAGGTTTGCCTGGCCTGATGCAAAACTGTCATGTATAGACCGCATTTGATAGTGGAGGCATCATATAAGAGGAAGTGTCTGTGAGACAACGCAACATTAGCCATTGGCTATGTGGCTTGACTAAGTACTTCCAATACTTTTTCGAGTCCAACTTCTCCAATTTTTTGATGCTTTCTTCCTTTACCCTTGGAAATTTCCCGCCTCTATCTTATTAAATATTTTACAATAGGTAGAGAGGCAAGAGGGAATCTATCAATCATATTAGCAACAATGAGATTCTGGCTAACTGTTACAACGATGTTGTTAGCAACATCTCGGGCTCTGTAAATTTCCCTTTCATCTTGTTTTAATTGTATGTCCTAATCAATAAATAAGATTTCTTTTTTGGAATCTTCAATCCTAGGAAGATTGGACTTTCGGCCTTGAGCAATATCTTGCCAGGTGACATACTGTGATACTTTGTCATCGATTTCATCAAAGCTGATCTTATGGTCAGCTACTCGATTCATCAGTGAATTTATTTTTTCACATAGTTCGATAATACTAGATAATTTTTGGCAGAGAACAACTTGTTGTTGGGCCACCGAGGTATTCAATTCCAAAGCTTCCTTCTTGAATTCATCTACTTTTAGATTGTCTTTCAACTGCTCAAAAATGATTTGATGTATCTGAGTATTGTTAGCACCAATTTCAGATTGGTGTTGCAACTTTAATTGATCTAGGCTTTGTTGGAGCTGTGATACTTGTGCTTGTAATTGCTGATTAACACTCAACTTCTCTTCTTGCAATTCCTATTCCAATTGACAGATTCTTTCATCCTTTTCTTTAACTAATTGATGAATTTCAGTGGCCTTTTCTATGGTGGCGAATGCGTATGCTTCTGCAAACTGAGTCAAACGTATTAGATCCTAAGATGGATCTACTTGCGAGTCTTTCCAAAATACTTCCATAGGGACATCTCCGAGAACAAGGATTTGTGACTGTTATGTTCTCCTCCTTTTCCTCTTCCTGCTCATGACATCTTTATGTTTGGGGCTATAAAATATATCTAAAGGAGGGATTTATTCAATTTTCAACACAATCTCTGATGTAGGTTAGGCTGAGATAAATTCTACTTGTTATATGTTAACTGATTTGTTAGTTGACCCAACAGTAAATAGGTTTTGACTTTTACCATGAGGTGTTTCCATTTCTTGTTGATGATCAATGATTACCATTTCTTGGTCTCCTTGAAGTTGTTGATTGAACTCCCTCCATACATCATTTAAGTCACTTGGAAACT
Source organism: Pinus albicaulis (assembly GCA_034641835.2). Taxonomy (NCBI): domain Eukaryota; kingdom Viridiplantae; phylum Streptophyta; class Pinopsida; order Pinales; family Pinaceae; genus Pinus; species Pinus albicaulis. Next base: position 215,286,704 of record CM076578.1, on the reverse strand, counting down.
GTGGATCTTTGGCTTGCACTTTAGTAGAATTATATTCTTCTGTTTTGCTAAGGACTTCAGTATCCTAATGTGGTTGCTCCTTTTCTTGCTCTTTCTGTTGCTGTTCCTTCTATGAGAATGGTTGGGATACCTCTAGTATATTTAAAGGAATCCCTTCTAATATTTTATTTATGTAATTCTTGAACTTTGAAAGCTATTGTGGATTGAAGCGTGATGCTGCTAATTTATTTACTGTAGAATAAGTATCATCTCACTCAAAAAAGTCATCAAAATCATCATCCTCATGCACAAATGGTTTGATTTTTACTTGAGTGTGAAATTGAAGGCAACTTGGTTTAGGTCATATTTCCTGTTTGAAATTGTAAACAATTTCAAGCATTGGATTTGATTGACCTCTAACTCCGCATGCTTGTAATTGTCTAATGCATAGACACCACAGTGAATATGAAAAGAGGGCCACGAAGCTTTCTTTGCCTCTTTAAAAATCTTAGTCAATCCATTACTGATAGTCTCATAAGCGATTTATCTTGCAAGAAGTTTATCTTGAACATACAATGGTAGGACACGTAGTCGGGCTAAGCTTCCAAAAACTCTGACATAAGTAAACAATTCTTCGCCAAACCATTTCCAATGGAGGTGAAGTCTACTTGAGTTTCTTTAGATAATTTGGGGGCATTTCCATCAAATACAACTTGAAATAATGGGAGCATAACTCCATGGAAGATATTTTAGAAATGAGTTTCATATTTTGATTCCCATAGAATACTATGATATACATGAATGGGAGTAGGGTCTTGGGTAGTTCATTTCCAACCCATGGTCGGAAAATATGAGGTAAAACATGCAACATTCATAATGTAGGCACTCAAGTAAAATGGGGGAAAGATTTTAGATGATATGGAATATTTCTTTCTATATTCAAGAATCTGGGTGGAAATATTATTTGACAAAATGGTTCCCCAGTCCATGATATAAGAATCTGTAACCACTTCCATAAGAGGAATCCATTCAACTGAGAATTTAGTGGTATTGGGTTGGTCGAAAAGTCTAGACATCATTGCAGAAATATAACAATAGGGACCAACAAGCGAATCAGTGGAATACATACCCTTATCATCATGTTTATGCTTGTCAGGGTTGTTCCTCCATTGCTTTATGTGGTCCGACTTTAGTTCATTCTCCTTTGCGAATCGTGCTAAAAAATATTTATCGTATACCTTCTCCGGGTTTGGAATGTGGTACATTTTCTTCAAATCTTTAGCTTTGAAAGATCCTATCATTGTACCTCTGCTTGTTAGGAAATTTTTGTCTCCAATGTTGAGATTGTGGATAATCCATTTTACCATATCTGCATATGGTAAAATCTTGGGGCGTGTAGCAATTCGGTGTAGAAAAGAGTTGGTGACCTCTGCTATAGTAGATTTTGAAGAATCAGAAGCGTCTGCAGTAGATTCTCTTTCAACACTGTGGGGTTTCTCATCTTCAAATAATCTGTACATTGATTCCCAAGAGGAAAAACCACTCTTTGATGCGCATGTCGTATCTGTGAATAAGGGGGACATCTCTGTTACTTCACTAGAAGAAGCTATAGGATTAGTGGGAGCCATGGGTTTTTTGGATTTCTTCACAGCCTTAGACATTTCTAAGGAGCTCTGCTTGTTTGGAATTTCCTGCAAAAAATCAATAATGATAAGTAAAACAGGGAAATCTTGTTGCAATAGGAAAGTACTATAATAATGGAAATAATTGGCGAATAAAACTTGGCACGCGGATAATCCAAAGATTTAATACTCTTGCAATCAAATCATTTTTGGAGGTTCGATCTATTAAATCGTTTAAGTTATGACATTAATGGAAAACATAGGTTCATGTGCCCGTGTAATTATTAAATCATTTAAATGAGATATTTTCACATCACCGATCTATTCGTGTGTGAACTTCTTAGAATTTCAAATAGCCACCTTTTTCCGATTGCGATATCGCAATCATAATTTCGGCTTAATTGGATAGTGGGAATAAGTGGTCATTTAGCGAGAGTGCGATGTGATGGAATACATCGCATCGGGGAAATGTGAATGACGGATTGAATGTTGTCATGAGGTAGAAATTCGATATGCAATTGATTACGTGGCAGTGGTGGGTGTCGTGATTTGTTTTCATGGAATATCATTCGGGTAAATGCCTTTTTTCTTTATTAAAGTCCTTTATTGTTTTCACATCGCAAATCATTTAGAGTGTCTTTTTAGAAGCCATATGCCGTCCATGCGATTTTGCGATTGCGATTTACTTGCATGTTTGTTTTGAATTCTCCGCTTAAGTGTCCTTTAAACAAAAAGCTTATAATTTAAACCCATTTTACTCATATTTATATTTCAATTAATCACCTAAGGGTTTTATTCGTTCTAGTCTAATGATTTTAAAAGGGTCCCCAATATTTTCCTAAGGAAACTATTCTATAATTATGGGGGTTGTTGAATAGCACAACAGGTGCCGAAGGCAATAACTCTTCAATGTGGAAAAGTGTTAAGCCCTTCATTGAGTGGCTCATAAGTGTTGAGTATGAATCTAAAGAGGATAAATTAGTGAACTAAATATCTTTGACCATTTTAAGTGGTGTCACCGAAGAGATTAATGTAATGTTTCCAAATTGTTGATGCTTTTATATCATGAGGTTGCCTGTCTAAATAGTACATCCAAGTTGAATGGAGGTATTTTTTGTGAATAATAAATTTCCACTAGGCTTTTCCATCTGATATCAATCACCAAATAATTTTAACCCCCAATTTCCTGATTCAATATCAGTAACAATTTATATGTATATATATGAACAAATTATGTTGGGTTACATATATATAGGTGTATTGATGACAGTTTTGTGATACAGGAGGGTTGAGAGGCTTTGCCAATGTGCTATGGAAAGTGACAGATTATAAAGGAATGAAGCCATATATTAAGTTCACTTACCACAACTTTGATGGGGAACACAGTGAATTTAGATGTGATTTATATTTAAGTTTAGTTCTCACATCTTAGATGAGAAGGTGAAGCTAGATGTGACTTAGCTATAGAATATGGGCAAGAGTTTACTGTAACTAGCCTAATTCTCATCTCATGTATAAAATTATTTAAGAATCTCCAAAATTATACGCCTCAAGATTTTCCATTTTGCCTCATATAAAAAAAATTGACTTCTTTCTAAACTTTGCAGACATATGACCCTGGAAATTAAGCTACTAAGTGGGGGAGTTGATTCATAAAAATGTGTCAATGTCTAAAATTTAGAGGGTGTATTGAATGAAATCAGGTATTTCTATTTGTTACTTCTATGTGATAGTAGGAATTTTGTTAATAATTTTCATAGTTATGCTTATGACATGGGCAGAGATATCTAGTTTTAGATAGAGTTTGTTGCATATACACTATAATGTGGGGTATGGTAGAATGCTTTATGTTGATATAAGATTGATTTTTAATGCAGAATGTGAGCTCCACTAGGCCTTACCTTGGTGTCATTTGGGTAGTGTATGCAACAGAATCAAGAATGCACAATTTACATTATATGGGAAAACATACCATTTGCCCAAGAATGATGGAAATAAGACTCTCCATGGTAAATACTTGCCGACCATCCTTTTTAAGTTTTACATTTATGTGGCTAACCGAAGCCCTGTAACAATTTTTTTATTTATGTGAACATATTATGTTGGGTTACATATATATATGTGTATTGATGATAGTTTGGTGATACAGGAGGGTTGAGAGGCTTTGGCAATGTGCTATGGAAAGTGAAAGAGTATAGAGGAGGAAGGAGGTCATCTATTAAGTTCACTTACCATGGCTTCGATGGGGAACGAGGTGAATCTAGATGTGATTTAGCTTTAAGTTTAGTTCTCACAACGTAGATAAGCAAGGTGAATCTAGATGTGATTTAGCATTAGAATATGGGCAAGAGTTTACTGTAACTTGCCTAATTATCATCTCATGTATAAAATATATCCAATGCTACGGACGTGGAAATATAGAGACAAATATTCTAATATCAAAGACACAAATGATATCCCTGCGATGTTACATTTATGATGTAGATATGTGTGATAATTTGACTACTTTTATTTTGAAAAATCTCGCTGAACTGAGGAAAGGAGGAAAATATTAGAAGTCACTAAGTAGGGATGAAAAGGATTGCATTAAACACGGTGCAGCTTTAAATGAAGAACATAAGAAAAACAAGAAAGATTCAAAGAAGAAGAAAAACAACGATGTGAATTCAAAGGTGTCAAAGAAGAGATATTTTGATGAGAATGACTAATCTCCTCAAGGGAGCCAAGACAACCATGATGAGGAAGTTGATTATGATGATGATGGAGTGGAATGGAAAACTAACACCTCTGTTGAGGTTGCTCAGAAGAGGATCAAGGAGAAACTAAATCTTGCTACCAATGAAATGGCGATGTTAACTATACGTGAAGAAGGTAAAAAGCAATGTACTGATATGAAGGTTGTAGGAAAGACCATTTCAAAGAACATAATGGATAAGCTTGAGAGCAAGCATGCTTATGAGAATGGTAAGAAATCCACAAAATTTATGCCACAGATTGATGATAAGGAGGAACAGAGTGATGTTGATGAGAAATATTTGAAGACATTTAAAGGGCTAAGCATTCATGATAAGCTTCTTGTTGATTTTAATGATTTTCTTCAAAGGGGAAAGTCTCCTAATTAATTGGCGGAGTACATGCAATATCTCAGTGATTCTCCTCAAGAAGTGATCACTGCATTGTTTGAGGCCCTTTTTAAGGGCGTTGGCAAGGGATTTTCCAATTAGGTTGCAAAGAGAAATATCTACTTGTCCAAAGCTCTTTAGAATGAAGATTCCCAGTTGTTGTCATTGAATGCAAATCATGATGCTTTTTGCAAGAATGCCAATGCAGATGTAGTAAAGGAGGTTGCTTTGGTTTTGAAAGTTTTATATGATGATGACATATTAGAAGAAGTTGTTATTTTCCAGTGGTATGATAATCCTACTTTGGGTGCCGAAGGTAATAACTCTTCAATGTGGAAAAATGTTAAGCCATTTGTTGAGTGGCTCAGAAGTTTCTGGTCCGAATATGAAGAGGATTAGTTAGCCAACTAAATATATTTAACCATTTTAAGTGATGTCACCGAAAATATTAATGTAGTGTTTCCAAAATGCTGATGCTTTTATACCTTAAAACTGCTGATGCTTTTATACCTTGAAGTTATCTGTTTAAGCTCTACAACCAAGTTGCATGGAAGTATTTTTATTTCAAATATTTGTATTTCGTAGTATTTATAACTCAACTTGTATCCTTTAACATTAAAAAAAAATCAAATAATAAACTCATAGAATTTTCTTACTCTTCATTTGTGTAAGTCCACGAACGATTAAAGAGGAGAATTAAACATTATTTTTTTTAATTAGAAATTTATGTAATTATTAATAAAATAATAATAATATTTGGTATATAGATGAGGATTTTATGGTTGATAACAACATGGTGAACCATCTGCAAACTTATTTTTAGATGCGTGATTTTTTTTTTTTAGTTTAAAAAATAAATAAATTATTTTAAAAAATTCCTTTTGAACTTAAAATTATTGGAAAGAAGATTGAAAAAATTGACAACTTTTATTCATTCAAGCATGATTCTTAAAAATAGGTATTGTTCCTTTTATCTTGGGAATTGAATTAGAAATTTTTGCCTCCTTTCGCTACTTATTTTTATTTTCAATCAAAATAATTATTAAAATTGGTTTTCTATTTTTCATCAATAAGGTTTTGAATGTTGAATGCCTTCTAAGAATTTTTCCATTTAGATGTGTTAGAATTATATATCATGATTGAACTATTGTTATATTTGTATTAACTCCAAATTGTTAGCATGTATATGAATCTTAAGTTTTGAACGATGAATGCTTTTTAAGAATTTTTCCATTTAAATGTGTTAGAATTATATATCATGATTGAACTATTATTATATTTGTATTGACTCCAAATTGTTAGCATAATATTACTGGAAAAAGTGGGTGCTCCCACTTCTGTCATGTACATGTTGGGTTGCTAATTAAGGTTGTATCTACTGGCATGGCATCTTTGCTATTTTGGTTTTCAAATGGCTTTAAAACTGTTGCTATTTTCCCATGAGCACCTTTTTTGACTGGATTCAATTTATCTTTAAGTTGATTCTGAAAATCCATTAAGCATTCTTCTTCTGTCGGTTTTAGTTGAGTACTCTCAGTAAGATATGAGATATCATGCAGTTGGGCATTTTCAACTGCGAATAGTCTCTTGCCTCTGGGCAGTTTCAATCAATGTCATAATTGTCAACAACACTTTTTTGACAATGTCTTTACTTGTTGATCATTCTCATCATCAATATCTTTGAAACCTTCACGACATAGTTCTATGAAATAATTCACTTCTCATTCATTCATAGAACCATAATTCACCTCTCATTCATTTACAGTAGCTCTTTCCAAACATTTTCTTTCTTTTATGCTACTATTTCCTATTCTACCACTTTATGACATTTTCTTTGCAACATGTGGTACAATTGCTAGTATTATAATATATGTGTTAGATCCTATCAATGTCGCAAAATCCATGCAATTAATAAAGACGATGAACTTCGTTCAGGTTCATGTTGTGGAATATTTTTATAACGGTGGACATGGTTCGACGGGTAGCAGGCTACACCAGGCGAAAACTCCTTGTGCTCAACGAAATATGCAATACGCCTCTCATTCCTCCAAATAAAGAATATGAAATTGAAAGCGATATTTATCCAAGATATTTGAGAATAATTAATGAATCATTATAGACATATTGCAATCTAATTAAAAAAAAAATCATAATCACAGTCACAAACAACAAAGAGCTATTAATGGATTATTAGGACATATCGCAATTTATTAAATAAACCAAATCATGATAACACTACAAAAATAATTTGGTTGATCCATGTTGGTGGATGTCAGCATTTAAATATATGCACTAATTTTACAGGGATATTTCTCATTATTTGTAGGATGTAGATATCTATATTTTTAGAAGATTTTTTGTTTTGTTTTGTTTTCCAGAAAGAAAGAAAAAAAACGCTGTATATTAAATATAACACTGCATTTGTCCATACATCACATTCTTAGCTATACTCAGCAAGAAAGATAGACTATCACAACCAATGGATGTAAGATACCCCTCTAAGCAAGAGAGGCAATTTAAAGGACAATGGCTTACAAAATCTCGGGGGGAATAACCCCGTCCCCATCATAAATTGAAAACATAACATCCCTGCATTTAAGAAAAGACATAAACAAATAGGGAAGAAGACAAAAGGCCTATGGAGAAACTGAAGATGACAATCATGCAAATCTAAATGAAAATGCTGAAAATGAAATATGTAGGATATAGATTGTCGGTGCACTTGGAGATTCAGAGATCCCCAAAAAGCAATTGTATAGGCTCGCTTGAAAGAAAGGCTAGAACAGCTCCCAGAGAACCACGCCTGATTAGATTGAAAAAAACACCTCTCCTTCTCCCTTGCCAGCAGGATGTGTTGCTCAACAGGTATAGTACTGCCCCATCAAAAAAGTATACAAAAGTAGGCTGAAAAAAGAAAAACTGACTTGCATAATGGAACTGGCTCGCTTGACATCATGGGTATCTTGATTATGGAATTGGAATGGAGGTGTCCCAAATCTGAACACCATCTCTAAACTGGACCACCTACAAAAACCCAAAATCTGCTTTGATTCCTTTTTTAGATAGCCAGTAAGCTCATGTGTTGATATCTCTGTAAATGTGGTTGATAGGCATGCAGTTCAATCTCTGCCATAGTCTTTGAGTCCTTTGGAGCCAGCCCTGTAGAATGAGATTGAACATGGTAATGCTGTTAGTGACCCATCCAATAACTAACTTAGAATCCCCATATACGTTAACATCCTGCAGCTGTAGGTTGGTGGCCGCCAGAAAGCCCCCCCATAGGGCCATGATCTCTACTTTGTTGTTAGTCCCCGGCCCCCTGTTCCAAAAAATGTGAATCCTTTCTCGTTGAGACAACTTAATCCATGCACCACACCCCGTGGTGCACTCCTCACATGCTCCATAAAAGTAAATGGCTGGTATAGAAATCTCATGTGGTCTAATGCGAATAGATCCATCCCTGATTGATACAACAGGAAGAGGTCGTTCATCAATCCACCTCATGATAGCAGAGAAAACACGAGTGATATCAAAAGGTCTACTTTCAAAAATCAATCTATTTCTCGCTAGCCAGACCCCCCAGATAAGAAAAAAGGGAAGCGATTTGAATTTGCCTTGCAGCTTATCCCAATCAAGAGTAGCAGTAATAAAATCCTCTACAGACCACGAAATAAAATTTTAATATGCAAAACTATATATTAATCAAATAGATTACACACATTTATACATGAATTAGTCTCAAGATAGGAAATCTATCTTGGACGTACAATAAGTTGGTTGAGGGAATATCTCAACCTCACACCAAATAAGGAAACTAGATTTAGCTAACTCCTATTAAATATGAACAGACTCTATACATAGAGAGTCACAACTGGACAAGTAGGAATTACACATTCTAACACACCCCCTTAATGACTACTTGTCTCAATATCACTTCGCAAAATCTAGTTGTGATCAAACATAACAAAGAATATGTCGACGTCCATATAAAGGAGCAACCATCCACCGGAATGCATGGGTACCAACCGCTGCAACCGCTGGTCTCGTAGGGTGTCCTTCGTATACATGGTTCTGTCAACCATTATCACTGCATACATGTACCTGTATCTACAGATCCCCCTCCAACGTGGGTTTTATCGGATGACCCGTAACCATGCTCTTCTTTCATCGGGGTTTTATCGGATGACCCGTAACCATGCTGTTCCTTCAGTGGCAAACACTGACATAAACCTATTTCCAGTCTGCTTCACTTTATACGTGGTTTCTAGCTGACCACAAACTGACACTGCAAAATGGTTTTTGGCTGACCATGAACCTGTAGTTACAAAGTGGTTTTGAGATGACCACGAACTTTTACAGGGATACACATGCCTTTACAAGGCTTACATCAACTCTCAGAGTTATCAGGTACATACAATGACCACTACAAAACCATCCTAGACTTGCTTACCATGCAACTGAGTGACTCATCATCAAGAGTCTATTCTAAGAAACCCACACTAATTCACACAAACTTTCACCTATATGTCCATCATCCTTTAATTTTCAGTGTCGTTGTTGGGCTGTTGCACAAAAATAATATTTGTTACACTTCAGTCTTACTATCTACCACAGAGTATCTTCGCATCCGCTTTCTTTTTCTCATCTAATTGGTGTCTTGAATTCACCTGCGCGATTTGTTAGAGTAGCTAATTCTAACAAAACCACTCCATTGAGTTAGCTAGGCTCAATGCTTCAAATTCCAAAACATTTATAAATACGACATTTTACCATGGCATTAGATTACCGAAAAGACTCCAACCCAAATACGATCCACATACACCTCAAACCTACCATATAAGCTTTGGTAGCAACACACAAGTTACAATTCTTCGGGGGATCCTATCATCGAATTTTACAACAAGAATTCCGCTGACTTAATTAATTCAGCGAAGTGGCACATACATTGGACACTTCTTTCACCTCTCGGTCTCTGGATATCAGCACATAGTTTCATAGCCGTTGGATGTGGTATTTTCATCTCTCATCCAAGATAGAATCAAGCTCATCAAAAACCAAGACACAAGGCGCTGACTGTCGGGCTTTGTCGAAAATCTCTCGAACATTGGCCTCACTTCCTCCAAACCACATAGTTCATAATTCTGGGCGTTTTACACTGATAAAATTGGCCTGGCACTCATTCGCAATAGCTTTTGCAAGCAGAGTCTTACCACAACCTGGTGGCCCATAAAAGAGAACTCCTTTCGAAGGAGACATAAAGGAGCAGTCCCAATAATGGCGGCAGGAACCACCAATTCCCCGGGGCATCCATGGCAAATCAGTACGGCCACTGCAAAGATAAACACATAAAACACCGCTAAGATCCAGAACACCACCCTCACATTCTTCAGCTTCACAATCATCTCCGCCATGCCGTTATTCCTGCCACGAAGCTTTAAATAATTCTCATTGGCTCTCCATAGCTGAGAAAAATTCGGGCAATTGGGCGACAAATATATTGGTGCAGGCCTCCATCTGCAATAGAAATTTCTGAGCTTCTTCCAGGAATTGAAGATCGGCCTGCCTGAGAGGCCCCACAACCGGTGACAATATGGTCTGGGAGGCATGCCAAACTTTTCATATTTCTCAGGGTGTTCCACTGGATATTGAATAGTCTCTTGAAGCTCCCTCTTGACATTTTCCAAACCACCAATATCGTCAGAAAGCTTCATATTCTTTGTATGGATACGAAGGACCTCCAGCCGCCCCACTTCATCAGGAACCCCAATATTCTTTGTATGCTTATAGCGTAGACAGCGCTCCACTGCAGGTAATTATCACGCCGTTTGCTTGCAGTCAACAATTTCATTCAATGAGATCTGCTGTCGAGTTCTCCTTTGCTGCTCACGCCGGATGGCACACGCTGGCTATGCAGCAACACAGCAAACTGTGCGTTCCCTCAATTTTTTCTGCCGTGACTTATGACAGCAGTGCCGGAACTGGTGTGCCAATCCTCAATTCTGTTCAAAAAACCAATCACAAGGTGCAGTCACACTCACCGCACCAGTCCGCCCAAACCAATCGACAAAATAAACTAAATATATTTTTCTTATTTCCCTCGGCCCAGAAGGGGCCGAGGTCCAGGCAAGCTCTGATACCAAAATAAAATTTTAATATGCAAAACTATATATTAATCAAATAGATTACACACATTTATACATGAATTAGTCTCAAGATAGGAAATCTATCTTGGACGTACAATAAGTTGGTTGAGGGAATATCTCAACCTCACACCAAATAAGGAAATTAGATTTAGCTAACTCCTATTAAATATGAACAGACTCTATACATAGAGAGTCACAACTGGACAAGTAGGAATTACACATTCTAACACCACGAAGGATCCATGATGTGTGTACTGAACAACTTCCACAACCTAGAAACCACTGAGCATCGGAAAAATAGATGTGCAATGGATTCATGATCACAACAACATAAAGCACATCTATTAGGTCCATATTGTCCCCACTTAATCAGATTATCCCACGTAAGAACCTTTCCACGCCAAATCAGCCAACCAAACAGAGTGATCATAGTGGGAATATTGTGGTGCCAGAAAGGATAGAAGATCCTTGAAGGCTGACCCACATACAAAGAGCTATTTATGCTCTGATAGATATCCTTTACAATCACCAAACTATCTTTCATAGGCCCGTCCCATATAATCTGGTCACCCATTGAGCCCAACAAAGACCAACACTTCTTAAACAATTGCGGAATTGATCCCATTCAACTGCATAATTAATCCAAAGCTTATTCATATGACGAGAAATGATGGCACAATTAAATCAAATTAAATGAATCCATATATGAGATTCAAACGTACCTCTACCCTCTGTTATTTTCTACACTCCATCCCTACAAGTGAACTTAGCATCAAGATTGAACTACAAGGCTGCCAGAGATCGAACTGGGAAGAACTTCAGGTAACTTATTTACTGATTCAGAAAGTTGGGATTATGTGGTTATACCACTAAACATGCTCATTATTACTTGCCTTAGTTACAAATTAATGTTTAAATTTGATGATATTTAATTGCAGATTTTTTCCCTCTCGGGGTCTGACGTAGTTGTAGCATTCGTGATCGTTTTTGTCCTCCATATACTGGTAAGATTCTGAGCATTATGGAAACGAATATATGAAGTCACTAAATGGTTTCCAGCACATGAAACCACCAAAATATATTTATCAAATGAATCTTTCAGGGTCAGCTTTCATATATATTTGATACTTTCATCTATAGATTTGAAATATATTTATCAAATGAATCTTTCAGCTTTCATATATAGGTTTATCAAATATAGGGTCTTTTGTTGTGTTCTTTGCCTAAGATAACACTAACCTTCATGCTACCACCATGCTTCTGGTTTCTGAAACGTCCGGAGGATTTTTTATTGCAATGCATATGGGACAAAGATATGTTTCAAATAAATATGATTTTTTATTCAGATAGTCAAGTAGGCTTAACGTCACAACTTTTAAGCAGTTGTTGTTTAGAAATTCATTTTGTAAAATTGAGCATAATATGTTTTTAATATTATTAGTAATTGCTCCTAAAGGTACAAAGTACACCGAAGGAATAAAAGATTTGGGAAGATCATCTCGGCATAAACAGATCTCATTGTTGAATTCATGGGTAGAAGGTCTGCCAAAATCTCCAATGCAAATGCCATAAGGCAAGCCCACTGCTTGCAACCTATGCATGAGCACAAAGTGTAGACAAACCTTGCCCCAAATGTGTCACGCCTGATTATTTGTCTGTTGTCTGCCACACAATGCCACCAGTCCTAGATTTCTTCCAGAGCGTGAGATTGATCTTCATTGAGGTCCTAGTTCCTAGTGACTCATTCCCCAAGCTGCACAATCGGTCTGAGGAAATGGCCACTAAAATCATCGTGATTTCCATCTATATTACATTGAAAGCTGCATTATTCTGGTTTACAATTAAATGCCTCTGCTTAAGGAGAGTAGAGCGGGAGGAACTCAATAATAAGACAATAATTTAGATGATGATGACGATGGTATTGATCTGTGATTTCCTCATGGTGTTTGGCAGGGAGAAAAGTACACAAATTTTATGCCTAGAAATTTTATCAATTTTGTATGGGAACTTTATTACAATTACTTTCTCAACTTTCAACTACTTTTAGTCATCTATCTACATATAAAAATAAGTGATAAAATGAGTACACCATTTTCATTTAAACACCATAAGATAAGAATAAAGGCACTACTTTTAATATCAAAATTTTGTTTATGTCCAATTCTTTTTGCTTACTGTAGCCTTTCTATAATGTAAGTAACCGAGCTTGCATTCTATCATTTTTTATGCAAGTAACTAAAAATCCATCCTAGAAGCTAACAAGCTATTGTAAAAGCATACACAAATTGATAATTCTTTTAATCTAATAAAGAATCATTCAGGAAATGGAAGAGCCAGACAAAAGAAAGGTAACTATTTCCTTTTCTTTCAAGGCAAAACCTATGGTCACTTTTTCACATTTTGTGGATGTTACCTCACATAGTCCTACAGAAACTGATTACAAACAGTGACCTAGTAAAGACAACAGTCTGAGGTGGAAAGAGACTTTGTTGGAAAAACTTGAATCTTTTCTAATGGGGCCTTGAAATCAACTTTGTAGTCCCAGATTCACGCATTCCAGACAATACCAACATAAGTCCATCTCCCAGATCTAATAAATAGCAATAGGATCAACACAGATCTATGCTCGTTTATTTTAGTATACAATTTTATAATTATTATAGTCCATTTTATTTTCTAGTTTTTATTATTATGGTTAACTAAATTTTTATTTTTTAGTTTTTTTTGTACTTTTTTCCAATTATTTTTTAATTTAGATTGTACTTTTTAAAATTAAATGGCAGTGCATAAATATGAGACAAAAGACAACATATTTTGTTCAGGGAATACAAGAAATGCAGCTATAAGAAGCATTTATAGCCAAGACTATCCATTTGAGGTATCGATCAATGAAAATTGCAAAGTATTGAACTAATAATATTGAACATCACTCATCCTATTGCATAGATCTACATGTCAAGAATCTTACACAAAACAACAAATTGAAATGAATGAATATTCATTTATTAGTTGGGAGTTAGAGCAGGATGAGATTTATCCAATTTCATTTCATCATGGTTGAATGATACGTGTTCTTGTATTTGTCGTTGTTGCATCTTCACATGCAAGTTATTGTATTATTCCACCTCCTTCTTGTATTGCATCATGGAAACTACAACCTCATTTCCCATTTTTGCTTCTGTTGTGCCCAGCTCCCGAAGATAGAAAAGAAAGGGAGAACGAATTAGACCCTTTTCAGTTTCTCTATTTTTTCCTTTTTCTCGAGGAGCTGTAGTCCTTGTTCTCTTTCAAGTATTTTTAGTTCCTTCTCTTCTTTGGAAGCAAAGGATATTTCCTGTGTGGAAAAAATCGACTATCAATCATATGGATAAATAGAAATCTATTCTTGTTTGATGATTGTTAAAATAAGTGCATGATGTTAGCGTAAATTCTTAACGCAAGTGTACGAAAAGAACTCACTTTAGCTGTGTGTGACAAACAACCCTAACAACAGAAATGGTTGCTTGAATTTTTTAGATCTACAATCGATAGTTAGAACAAAAGCTGCAAAAAACCAGATCTATGCAGTAAAAGCAGTTAAATACTAAAAATAAATAGTAATTACTCCATGCATCCAACATACAAGACAAGATTTAAAGGATGTTTCATATATTATTACACTTGGTGAAGGGAACAAATAATGATTTGTTTAATTATTCCTAGGTGATTTAGTCAAATTTAACAAGGAATAATAACTAAATAATAATTTAATTAATTATTCCTAAAGAAAAATAAGAAAAATATTTATTTATCTAATTATTTCTCATAATTGGGTTAAATATGACCAGGAATATTATTTAAACAATGGTTTAAATAATTATTTCTAGAGTAAAATCAAATAAATAAGGATTTATTTAATTATTCCTCATGAGATTTCTTATTTAAACCAGAAATAACTTAATAAAATATGGTTTATTAAATGATTTATTATAGTGAAAGCAATTTTACTATGGTAAAATTGGTCTTACATGGTGTAGTTCGATCCATCTAATTGTAAATTGTTAAATGACCAAATTAAGGTGATAACACATGAATTACAATGTGATATCCTCAACATATATTCAAATGTACAAGGAACATTTGCATAGTATTCATAATGATAATATTGATGCGAGCTTCAAATCCCTTCCATTTGAGTTCATTAATAGGGCTCTTTCAATCTTGCAATTTCACTTTGTAAAATGTCCACTTACCTCAACGTTCTCCTGCTTGTACAACTCCATTTCCCCATGTACTTTTATTTAGCATTGGCAACAATGTTCATAGAAACATTTAGCAAAGCCTTTAGTTTGATGCAACAGTGGTGCACTCATATATTTCTTCTGGTCATATGGGTTGAATTTGTTTGCGGGAATTGAACCAAACATCTAGTTCATGGATAAATCCAAGTTTGTGAGCTCTGCAAGATTTCCTAAAGTCTTTGGAATTTCTCCGACGAGGTTGTAGCCTGCTAGCCATAGATGTTGCAACTTTTTCAAATTTCCTAGTTCATAAGGTATGGTTCCAGTGAGAAAATTGTAGGGCAAATAAAACTGTAAAAGATTCAGGAGATTCCCTAAAAATGATTGAATCATAGCATTGAGAAAATTGGAGATTAAATTTAAGACTTGCAACTTTGGTAGTTGGTCGAAGGTGGTAGTAACTGAATTGTTGAAGTTATTTTAGAGAGATCAAGATGCTTGAGTATTGGGAGCTCGGAGATGAAATCCAAGAATTGTGAGATCTTGCCACGTGGTAAAAAATGATTCAATTGAGGACGGAAATAATTAAAGGATCTGATTGGCCAAATTTTCCGAGGTAAAGCTAGTAGAGGAACCCCTTCGGTGTAAAAATATATGTTCAAAAGATATTAAAAAAACAAAATTTATTAGTATAATTAGAAGTAGCTTAATTAATAAATGTTTTGGTTATATAATGTTTAAATTAAGTTTTATTTTTTTTATTTAAAGTGTTTGTGAACGTATAAAAGATTTTAAAGTATTTAAAAAATTATAAATCACCTAAATTTTGCAAATTATACCACTTAAACAATTTATAATTTTAAAAATTCTTTATCACATTTCAAACATCATTCACTTAAAAAACTTTCCCCAAAACCCATAAATATATATCAATCAAACTTCTATGTAAAATTAACCCAAAGCACTTATCTGCCACCATTAAAACTATATCTGCAACTAAAAGATAGTAATCCCATCGAAATACACTCATTTAAGACTATGATGTCCTTTCTGTGGAAAGCAGATAAAATTTGCACTATTACGAAATTTCAACAAGACGTGGGCCACTCGGTAGAAAATCTCTAAACCTCTATTGATTGATTTCATAAAAACACGTTTAATAATGCAAATCTCCATTGATGAGACCTTTTCATCAAGTCAGTACAAATTTTATTACCCCTTGTGTATTGTATTGAAGCTTTTGTTTTTTCTCTTGCTTGGAGTAGGATCGATCCTCAGGTCACATGTGAGATTTCAGAGACGTATATAAGAATTCATTGAAAATGGAATTAAATGCACTGAGAATGAAATTTAGGTTCCTTACGTTGAAATTCCCTAGATCTACAGCCTTGAAATTGAAGTTCAATGGAGCAATAAATCTATTGAAAAATGAAATTATGAATTAGGCCTGGAATTTGATGTTCTGTGGAATGGTTTTTTAATTTTAATTTTTTATTCTCAATCATTTAAGCCAACCATCATGATAAATTATAATTGCTGGTTGTGAATATGTAGATTCAATTTGATTGATTTCAGATAAAGCAATTCTCTCTTCAAAATTAATTCTATGGCAAACAAACAAAGGAATGCTTTTACTTATGATAAGGAGTCATCCCATGAGCACAACCTATTATGTTATCAACAACTTATTTTTAGGGTTTGCTGATTAATTTCTTCAAATTGTCACCAAAAAAGTGTGAAACAAATCTCTTAAAATGTTGTTGTAGAAAATTGTTTTCAATTACTGATCGGGAGAATAGATTTTAGCAGCAATATCCTGCCCCTACAATGAGTACCACGAACATTCGAATAGAAAATGATAGAATGAAGGTAAGGAAACAAAATCACAAAAGAGTAAAGTTGCAACATCAAAATACATACGTTTCGTTGGAGAGAAACCCCCTAGATAGCCACATTGCATGTTGTGCGGCTGAAGGAATTTCTTCCATGAATGTTATTATGATAAACATTGACATAAACATGATCACACTTCACCCTCATCTTCAAATCCCAGGACTTGAGGAACCAAATCTAGAAACGAACTTTGTTGTGCAATCTCACAATAATCTCGATTGTTCTCAACCAAACAAAGACATGATTCTACTTATGATAAGGAGTCATCCCGTGAGGATGGCCTATTATGTTCCCAAAAACTTCTATTTTCAGAGTTTGCTCATCAATTGCTTGAAATTGCGACCAAAAAATCCTGAAACAAATCTCTTAAAAAGTTGTTGTAGGAAATTGTTGACTCCAACTTGCATAAACCAAAAATAAATTTACAACATCAAAATATATATGTTTCATTTGTCTACAACAATGAGGAACCCTAGATAGTCACACTGCATGTTGTGCGGTTGAAGGAATTACTGCCATGATTGTTATTATGATAAAAATTGACATGATTACACTTCACTCTCATCTTTGAATCAAACGACTTTTGTTTTTGGGTAAAACTTGTTGCTTTAATGATTCATATTTTCATGCTATTCTACACACAAAGGTATGCATGCAATAAGAACGCCAATCAAAGTATGCATGCAAAATTTATGCCAATCAAAAGTTGACTTTCGTATTTTCACACCCGTAATTCAAGAGGATGTCATGTCATCCCCCATTATTCATGGAAAGGGGATAACCACATGATTATGATGTAAAAGACTCTAGAAGAGTCTATATTATAACTTTAGTTAACAGTTGAGGTAGTTAAACTTAACTACTAGTAGGCTATCGAGTTGTGTTATAACCGAGCCACCAGGAGGAAGAAACATTCCATTTTTTCGAGTGCATTTGTTCCATAGCTAAGAAAAAATAGCCAAGAGGGATAGGAGGTAGAGCACATAGAGAGGATTTGTGCATTGTAGCAGCAAACCACATGCCATGCTTCTTTGTACATGCAACTATATTTCTAAACAGAGAAAGACAACGGAGAAGGCTCGCCTCCCAGCTGGGTTTTCTCCCGAAATGGTTTCCTAGAGCATATATTGTGTATTGTGTGTGTGAGAGATTTTATTTTGTCATTCTCTATTTTCTACATAATTTCTATTCGCATGCATGCATTATTTACGATAAAATCTACAGATCTAGAAATTTAATAAAATTGTAATAGTGTAGAATTCCATATTTCAAATATAATATTATCGGATCTGTTGTGACAAATTGTCTAGTGGAATATCCACAACAATTTGCGGATCAATTATTTAATACGATTATAATATAGTCTGAATTTTATTTTTATTTTTAATGCAATTATTATTGTATAATTACAACTTAAAATTTATTTAATTTTCTACTTAAAAACATATATTTAAAGATCATTCTCGTGCATGTTTTAAAATCATATTTTAAGATCATCTATCAATAGTGTTGTTTTCTCTTTATAACATCTGCATTTATAATTTTTATTTTTTACTAATAATTTTCCTTTTTTCTTAATTATAATTCTGTATATTTTGTATGTTATTTTTAATTTTTAATTTTGATTTACTCATTAATTTTTTTATATATTTATTAATTATTTTATGTGAAAGCATCTTAGTTGGAGTGGTTTTGGTGAACAATTTATTTCTCCAGTTGAGTGCGAGTCTCTGGAGACATGTTATAACTGACTTGTTGTGACATTTATGAAATAGTTGTATTAGTGTAATAATTGTAGTAGATGTTTCAAAGATACAAATTTTGAGAAAATTCTTATTCCGGTTTAAAGAAATTATTTTTCTTAATGTTTATTTTTCATTTTTCTTTTTGTTTACTTACCATTAGAGATCCATCTTAATTCAGGATTTACCAACCTTCGTGAGTAATCAAATATCACAAGATGTAAATTTTTTCTCGAGTACAGAACTTGAGGAACTGTTTGCACTTCTAAAAATTCAATTCCTCTAAGTTTTTGCTAAATTTAAATTTCAAATGAATCTATGTTGATTTTTAATAATTTTATTAAAACCCTAAAACAAGAGCCACATGGTGGCATGTCACTGCTTATTTGTATACATGAATTGTATGCATATAGTTTTTAGTTTATTTAGTTAAAATTTTATGTGTGAATATGAAGATGAAGTTATAACTCAAGCTCATACACACAAATAAAGTTTATGCCTAACTAATTCTTAAAAATAAAGATAAAATAAGTCTAAGTATTTGAAACTAATTGCAAACTATTCAATTTTAATTTCTAATTTCAAAATATTGAATTTTAATTTCTAAGTGTAATTTTATAGATCATTCTTAAAAAAAAATTCGAGCTTAACCTTGATATTTATTTATATGGGATGGGAAAACAATTTTTTTTGCAAAAAATACTTTTACCTAGCTTTTTCCAAAATGACATTTGTGTCTTTATTTTTTTGATTTAAATAGGCAAAAACATTGGACTACTTTGCTTGGTCATTTACTGATATTTTTTTTTGGTAAATGAGGCTAATCTATATTAATTCGAAAACAAAATAGTAAACATGCTACAGGCTGAGTTGGTAAGTTGCGCTTAACCAATCCCAACCTTTGTTGCACAAGTATGTGTCTACCTTCGTGGAGGAAACCAGCCTGGAAAGAACATGAAACAGAAAATTACAAAATGTGTCGTAGTACCAGTGAAAATAGAAGTTCTGTGATAATAAAAAGCATGACAAAAAACTAAGAAGAGCTAAGTTGTAGCACAGTCATGAGTCTTCTGCATCATCATCATTGTCTAGATCTTCCTCCACGATGGGATAGGCATACGCCTGCGCAAAAGCTTCCTCTTCAGCAATGGGTTGACGCGGAGGCCTCGAGACAGGTGCGCAGAGGATGGGTGCCACCGAGTACTCGACATCCAGGACTCATGGCCAGGTTGCTTCTGAGTCCATTATCCAGACATCTGTTTCATCCCCCTCATCTTCCTGTGCCGGAAGAGGCTTAGTCTTGCGGGGTAGGGGTTGATCCTAGTGCGCAATGGTGGACTTCCTTGGTCCACTTCTGCCTCTTTGCATAACATGAGTGGGGACCTCCTCCTCCTGGTCGAGTTCGGGGCTCTAGGGAGCCTCTCTGACATGACTGCTCGAGGAGGAGCCTTCAACGGATTCCAGGCGATTATTAGGCCCCTGGTGGTAGCGACTAGGGAGCCCACCTCTCTGCCCTCCTCTAATGGTTCTTTGGTGTAGTCTAGGTTCCATGGTCTAATGAAGTAGAGGATAGATAAGGGACTGAGAGGAAGGGAAGAGCGGTTCAGACCCGAGGTGGGAGGTGCGCAGCCAGGTGCTAGTGGATAGGGTGGTGCGCTGAAGGGGAATGCAGGGTAGGGGGCACAGGATATTTGTAGCAACCAAGCTGATGAAGCTAGCAAGGCAGAAGGAGCCGAGGTGAGTTGCGCAATCAGGGGGGAGCGTAGCCCGAAGGATTCTGCACAACACAACACTAGGGGGGAGGCTGTGCAGCAGACTGGGAACGCGGGAAGGCTAGAACTGAGACAACAGAAAAACCAGAAGGAACAGACTGTGAATCTCTTTGTACTGAAGATCCTTCCCTTTAATAGGCCTGTGACACATGCGAAGTTGTTAAGCACTATTATGCCTCGCTTGCAGCTGCATGCTGTAACAATTTTCATGAGTAGGCATGTGTGTGAAGTTATGGCCCAACTTCATATCCGTCGAGGAGATCATTCAAAAGATTGCGACAGAGAGGTGCCCTAGAGGGGATGATGCTGTATTGGCGTGTCTTCATTATGCCTGGTCTCTATCATCTCATGCGAATGATTGCAAGAGTGTGGTTCCACGTCAAGTGAAGGCCCACGCTGCAGATCCACGTCATCTTGAACGTGAGAGAGATAGTTTTCATGCATAATTCTACTTTCACTCGCATCTGGGGGGTTATTTACTGATATTTACAGTTATTATTTTAATATAAATTTCATTTCTTATAATAATTAAGTTAACAGTTGGAGCACTTTGACATTTTCTCCACTTTACATCACATCAACGAACAAGAATAAACATTAGAAAAATGGGTTGTGTTGATTATTAGTTTTCAAGAAATTTATTATCTATGTGACAGTCCTACCCAATGTTATGGTATGAGATTAATTGTAAAAAGAACGTACATATGTTGTAATATTTGGAATAACAAAAAAAACGTGACTGAGTATGAAGACATGGATTCTAGAGCTATGGATGGAGAATTCCTGGTAGGGATGATACAATTTATTATGCAAAGAAGAGACTTGAAATTGACGATAGACATTAATGGCTGACTGGTCCATGAAGTAAAAGGGATGGTTCCTAAAATTAAATGGTCTGAGGAAAGTATTCAGGCCCATGCTTGTTTGGGATAATACAAGGAGAAAAAGAGGACAAAATTTATGGAGGGATTGCAACAACAAGGATGCAACAGTAATAGAGGGACATGAAGCTTGATCCAAAAGTAATAGAGGCATTTGGAAAAGAGGATATGGATAGAGGGCCAGATTCAATTTCACTACAGACAAAAAAGATAAATTTTTAGAATCTATGCTTCTGTGATCCATATAAAATTGTAAAATCACTTTCGGTAATAATCACATATAATTGACAACGTTCCATTATATGTGATTATTACCGAAAGTGATTTTACAAAAAAGATAAATATTGTTTGATTACTATTTGCAATTAATGGTTTATGCTACATTGTCATTGTAATAGATATGGATAAATAACAATTGAAATATGTGTTGTTTTGTATATATCTATGGTGCAACTATGAAGGGATATTTTCCTGATTTATATATTGATTGTGGCTATGATTATGCATGGGTACATGTGTCCTATCCTTGTGTATGAAAAATTAAATAAGTTAATATAGTAAAAAATAGTAATTATAGAGTGTTTGAAGTTCAAAGTGGAGAAGATTCCCATAACAATGTTTCCTAAATGCTTAATGGTGTCATAAATAATTCAATAACTGAAGTTAAGGACCTCAATGATCTATTCCAATTGCAAAACATGAGCAGTTAAAAGAATTGGGTTCTAAGACCCTTTGTATTAATGTATAAATTTATAACAAAGAGCCTCTATTCGACAAAGTCAGTCAATGTGTACATCAAGGCATCTATTTATAAAGTACTGTGTTGATATGCGAACAATATGTGAAAGATAAAGGGAATGTTCTCGGGCTGATCATGTGATCTAGGTGGCTCTAGAGACACACACAAGACAAAGAGGGTTGATAAAAGCTCAAAAATCAAAGTGTTCAGATTTCTCTCGAACCAGGTTCAAGTTGAAGAGTTTGTCGCCCTAATCGCAACGGTGTGAACGACGCGTCAATCCGAGTTCGTATAAGAAAGTTAGAGCAGTTTGAAGTTTTGTTAAGGCAAGGGAAGTGGGGCCCACATCCTACCACATGACGTCCCAGTAAGCACGTGAGACCCACATGGAAATCCCCTTAGCTGTTGACACATGGCGCTCCTCCATTGGCCCCTTGCCTCTATAGAAAAAACAAAAGAAAATGATATTTAATTTCCCACATAAAAACAAAAATCATTAAAAAAAATAACTATATATATATATATATTAAATATAGTTATTAAAGAGTCAAAATCAATTTAAATATGGTAAATTGTTATGTAACAAAAATCATCTTAAATATGGTTAAATTCCATATTAAACAAAACCTCCACTTTTGTTTTCGAGAGTGGTTACAGTATGGAGATACGAATTCCATATATTATATAGTTTGAAAAAACTATATTAAAACTAAAATTGGGTTTTCAAATAATATTTGGACTCAATGGGTTTTGAACTCAAAACCTCCCATCAACAACTATCTTAATATAATTATGCCAACCAATGTGCCAACCTCACACTTTGTCTTATTCATTCTCACACTTTATTATAAAATGCCATTCAAATGGTTCAAGGAAACCGTGGAGAATGATGGAGAATACATGAGAGATGAGAGCACAGGGAGGTCAAAGGAGCTGTGAGCAAAGGGAAGGCAAGTTAGAAGGCAAAAGAACATGCAGTTCGAGGCATGATGGTGCATGGATCTCAAGACAGAATCCTTTTTGATGCTTGGAGAATCTTTTTGATTCCATGGATGTAAAATTTTCCCGTGTCAGAATGTATTGAACTTTATATGCATTTTAACCAGAATTTCGCAGGGAACGCAATGGTGAGGTCGGATTCAACTTTTGAGCAGCAGTTTTTCAAATTCCTAGTGGAGGAGGATCTTTTGGAATCTTGAGGGAATCTTTCAGATTCTCTAGAGGCTGAAATTCACTGGTGTCAGAATGAGGCCAACCTTATACTCATTCTTATGATAATTTCGCAAGGATCTCAATGGTGAGATAAAATTCCTATTTTGAGTTGCATATTTTTAGATTCCTTGTGGAGCAGAATCTTTGAGGAATCTAGGGGGAATCTAAAAGATTCCCTAAGGCCCAGATTTTGACAATGTCAGAATTCAACAAATTGACCGTCAATCCTACACCTCTCGTTGACACGATTTCAACAGTGCAATTATATTTTCCATCTGAGCCTTATGTTTTTTGGCCACTTTTCAAAGTGGAGTTGCAGGTGTCAGCATTCAATGAGTGAGCAATCGATTTCAGGAGATTCGACGCCACGAGATTGATGGTACAAGCCAGATCCAACAACATATCATCCTTGTCTTCAGATAGCTCCAAGATGTGAGGTATATGCAGTGTGATCATTTACTTATTTGTCTCTTTTCTATGAGATGCATTGTGATGTGTAGATCACTGTAGATGTTTGATGTGGGATCTTGTTTTTTGTTCTTGATGTGAGATGTAATTCCTATCATGGATTGTTTTATGTTGTTTTAGGTCCCTTTATTTCCATGTTGGCGGGATACTCGTTTTCACATGTATGTTTGATTGAGATCCCTTTGTTGCCATGCTGGTGGGATAATCATAGTAATATTATGTGTGAGTTATTTTCATACTAATAGGAGTCCTTTTTGTGAATGAGAGTTCCTATAGTGGAACATCTTGTGGAGAGGCCCAACCACTCCCGTGTGAGGGAATTTTCCTTGTATGATAGAGAAAACAACATCCATGTACATCTTCACTATTTCTGACACTTAATA
This sequence comes from Pinus albicaulis, assembly GCA_034641835.2. Taxonomy (NCBI): domain Eukaryota; kingdom Viridiplantae; phylum Streptophyta; class Pinopsida; order Pinales; family Pinaceae; genus Pinus; species Pinus albicaulis. The sequence continues at coordinate 215,262,528 of CM076578.1, read as the reverse complement.
CAATGACCTACACCATCTTGACACCGAGGCCTAGAGATGTAGTCCCTCTTGGAAAAAATTCGTTATCAATATCGTATGTCGCTAATTCTTGTTATGTTCCTCTTATTTGTAGCATGAAAATGTTCATTTATGTTCATTAACGCTTTGATTAAATTCAATTCTAACACTTCAGGCGAAGTAAAAGGTCTTGGTTAAGGGTAACATGAATTTACCCAGATCAAGTGGTATCAGAGTGGTCTTCTTTCTGATTTGGATTGCAGGCATGAACTGTTGAATGTTCGCTGATTTGAGCAATGGAGGATGTCAAAGACATATACGAGACCATGCTCAGGGTGTTCGAGAAAGCGAAGAAGTTGTATGAAGCTTATGAAAAACAAGCAGCAGATAACGTTGAATTGAAGACACTCCTATAGGAAGACAAGGAGGACAAACATCAATTGCAGCTTCAGTTGCAAGCCACAACAGAGACGTTGGAAGAATTAACACGCAACGAAAGTCTTCAAGTAGATAATGATGCATTGAAGGCACTCCTACAGGAATAGAAGGAGGGGAATCAACGATTGCACCTTCAGCTACAGGCCGCGACAGAGGCCTTGGAGGAAGTGAAGCGCAACAAAGGCTTAGAGAATCCTTTTTCACCTATGTCAAAATCAACAATTGAGGTAAACAATGTTGATTTATCTTCAATTTCATCTTCACCTGATATCATTTATGTTGGGAGTGTGGACATACCCATTACAGGAACTGACATGAAACTCCTTACGATGATGGGGTACAAAGGAGGAGGACTTGGCATTCGTGGACAAGGCATAACTCAACCATTGGAGGTTGTGCAGAGACCTCTCTATGCAGGTTTAGGATACACTGAAGAAGGATGTTTGAAGGAAATCAATGGCAAACAAACGTTGTTGAACTCACTAGGGAAGAGGATTGATGGGAAACCTTCATCATCATCCCATGGTAGTGCATGTTGCAATGAAAGAGTTGAGGCAAGCTCTCATCACCATGATCACACCACATATCACCAGGGAAGGTATAACAAGTCTCATTATTCCATAGTGCATTTTGATTATAAGAATGTTGATAACCATGGTCATAAATCATGGCATCGAAAAATTTGTCATTTTTTTGGTTTACATAACCATGTTATTTCTAAGTATTGGAAAAGAAAGGCAACACAAAGGAGGATGAGGCGTAAAAATTATTCTCCACAACAGAAAAAGAAACTGGTTAAGCAGACATGGAGGAAGAAGACTCATTGAAGTTATTGTGACGGAAGTGGCCATCAAAGAGCCACGTGATGGAAACTCCATCCAGAGCAGTGACTTAAAGATAAAGCGCTCGTGCATGAACGAGTCAAAAGAGCTGATCGACAAGAGAATCTCCCACAGGGGGATGGCCCATTCACTTTGATAAAGAGGGGTTTTTCTAGATTGTTTTTCTAGATATGTTAGCTTGACATGGCCATGTTTGTAAATAATTTGTTGCATGTTAAACTATAAAAGTGATGATGTGTTTACCATTGCTTGTTAAGTAATAATGATATTTTTGCCTTATAAATTGTGTGATGCATTTATTTCATTTAAAAGTGATGAGGTGTTTTCCATCACTTCGAAATGCGATGATGATGTTTTTGGTCTTGCAATGATAGCTGGGGTGTGATTTCCATTTGATGTAAACTTGACCACCGAATATTTAAACTCGTGGCAAGTATGGAATGCTTGGGTCATAGTTGGTTATATTTGAGCATGTAATTTGCGAGAGACTGTATTACAGGTTTTCAAAGGATGCAGGTGTTGGTTCATCGCTTATGGCTCTGAAGGAAAAAGGTGAAGGAGAAGGAAGGGTGACCTTTTTCAGGATGCTTGTGGTGCAGACATTGTACACAACATTTGCATATTGTTGTTGATGCTTTTGGAGGACCAAAATCTCCTCAGTGGGGAGGAATGATCCAGGTGGCTCCAGAGACACACATAGGAAAAAGAGGGCTAATGAAATCTCAAAAATAAAAGTGTTCAGATTGCTATCGAACTAGGGTCAAGTTGAAGAGTTCGTCGCCCTGATCGCAAAGGTGCGAATGATGCGTCAATTTGAGCTCGTATAAGAAAGCTAGAGAAGTTTGAAGTTTTGTTAAGAAAAAGGAAGTGGGGCCCACAACATGCCACATGGAATCCTAGTAAGTACGTGGGACCCACATGGAAAGCCCCTCAGCTTTTGACACATGACACTCCTCCATTGGCCCCTTGCCCTTGCAGAAAAGACAAAACAAAATGATATTTAATTTCTCACATAAAAAAAAATCATTACAAAAATAGCTATAGATTAAATATATTTATTAAACAATCAAAATCAATTTAAATATGGTAAATTTTTATGTAACAAAAATCATATTAAATATGGTTAAATTCCATATTTAACAAAACCTCCATTTTTGTTTTTGGGAGTCGTTACAATATGGAGATATGAATTCCATATATAATATAGTTTGAAAAAACTATATTAAAAATAAAATTGAGTTTTAAAACAATATTTGGACTCAATGGGATTTGAACTCAAAACCTCCCAACAACAACTATCTTAATATGATTATGCCAACCAATGTGCCAACCTCACACTTTGTTTGATTCATTCTCACACTTTATTATAAAATGCCATTCAAATGGTTCAAGGAAACCATGGAGAATGATAGAGAATACATGAGAGATGAGGGCAAAGGGAGGCCAAAGGAGCCATGAGCAAAGAGAAGGCAGGTTGGAAGGCAGACAAACACACAGTTAGAGGCATGATGGTGCACGGATTTCGAGACATAATCCTTTTTGATGCTTGGAGAATCTTTTTGATTCCAGGGAGGTAAAATTTTCGTGTGTTAGAATGTATTGAACTTTATATGCATTTAACTAGAATTTCACGGGGAACGCAATGGTGAGGTTGGATTCGCCTTTTGAGCAGCATTTTTTTAGATTCCCTGTGGAGGAGAATCTTTAGGAATCTTGAGGGAATCTTTTAGATTCTTTAGAGGATGAAATTCACTGGTGTCAGAATGAGGTCAACCTTATACTCATTCTTCTCAGAATTTCGCAAGGATCTCAATGGTGAGATCAGATTCTTGTTTTGAGTTGCATATTTGTAGATTCCCTGTGGAGAAGAATCTTTAAGGAATCTAGGGGGAATATAAAAGATTCCCTAAGGCCTAGATTTCGATAGTGTCAGAATTCAACAAATTAACAGTCAATCCTACACCTCTCGGTGACACGAGTTCAACGGTGTAGTCAGATTTTCCATCTCATCCTTATGTTTTCCGACTACTTTTCAAAGTGGAGTTGCAGGTGTCAGCATTCAATGAGTGAGCAGTCGACTTCAGGAGATTCAACACCACGAGATTAATGGTACAAGCCAGATCCAATAGTCTATCATCCTTGCCTTCATATCGATCTAGGATGTGAGGTATATGCAGTGTGATCATGTAATTCTTCGTCTCTTTGCTATGAGATGCATTGTGCTGTGTAGATCCCTATAGATGTTTGATGTGGGATCTTGTTTTTTGTTCTTGATGTGAGATGTAATTCCTATCATGGATTGTTTTATGTTGTTTGAGATCCATTTATTTCCATGTTGGCAGGATACTCATTGTCACATGTATGTTTGATTGAGATCCCTTTATTGGCATGCTGGTGGGATACTCAAAGTCATTATGTGTGAGTTATTGTCATATTGATAGGTGTCCTTTTTGTGAATGCGAGTTCCTATAGTGGAACATCTCATCAAGAGGCCCAATCACTCCTTTGTGAGGGAATTTTCCTTGTATGAAAGAGAAAACACAATCCATGTACATCTTCACTATTTATAGCACTTAATGAAGCGACCTACACCATCTTAACACTGAGGCCTAGAGTCGTAGTCCCTCCTGGATAAACTCCGTTATCAATATCGTATGTTGCTAATGCTTGTTATGTTCCTGTTATTTACAACATGCTGATGTTAATTTATGTTCATTAACTCTTTGATTAAATACAATTCTAACACTTCAGCTGAAGTAAAAGGTCTTGGTTAAGGGTAACAAGAATTTACCCAGATCATCATGTCTTGTTGTGGTACATCCATAGACTTTAGCCTTTGTTGTGCATGAGCGTCCATTCCCACCATAGGGAATTTGGAAATGAGGGTCATAGGTAGATGTCAATAGCTAAATGCTCCAGCCACCCATGAGTAATCTCGAGGAGCTGTTGAGAGAGTTCATTAGCATTATAGAATAGTTAACGTGTGGCAGGTGAGGTGGGAGCCTGATGTCAAGTGGTGCTAGGCTTCTGTCGGATACGAGATGCAAGAGTGCATATGATGCCATTCAAAGAATTATATACCCAAAGGTAAATAAGCACCACAAGATAGTAATTCCTCATTGTGGCTATCACCGAAGCTCAGAAGGGGTAACGTCATGGAATGTCTTAGTGTGACTTCGACAGAGTGTCAAGGTGCCGATTTAGATCCAAAAGAGGAATGGATCCCTGAAAGCAGGCTGCAGTTGAGAGGATTACCTTGGGGTAGTTCATGCATAAACAAAATTGGTCTTTGGGGGGAGTGCACAAATATTGAGTGAAGGCTTTGCGTGGTGTAGAGCCAAAAAGCCATGACACAACCATTCTTGAATAATAAGAAAGGGTTTTTACTGTGGAGAAAAGGGGTGAAATGTTGAATTTATAGAAAGAATTGGATAAGTCTTATCCTGTTGCAGTAAGGACTGTAGGTGGGAAAGCTTTTGATTGGAGCAACGTGATTCTCCTGTTGTACGATTGGAAATCAGACATGGATTATCTATAGGGTCCAAGTAGCATGGCAGATAACCTAGAGTTTGGAGGAAAAAGTAATAGTTGCATAATAACATAATAAAAGCAGTGCCAAAATCCACTTAGTTATAGGTCGGGAGATCAGGTCATATGCTCAGTGGAAGGACGTGAAAGTGATATGCCAAACTGACTGAGTTGAAAGTCGAGGGTCGGGTGGTTGGAGGGAGTGAAAGTTACAAACTTTAGAATGAGCCATCTGCCACTAGGTCGGGAAGTCGAGGGTCAGGTGGTCAGAGGGAGCGCAAGTTACAAACTTCAGAATGCATTGATTGCCACTAGCTTGGGAAGTCGGGAGTCGAGAGGAACATGACGCTGTGAATTAATAGATGGCCATGCCCCGACCATACACCTATTTGTTTTATTGGCAGACCCATGGTGTACTGCGGCCTGACAATATACAATTGGTGATCGCCATTCTCCGTGAGTGAGAAAGGAAAGGATCTAAATGGATTTTATGTATTAGAGAAACTATAGACTACATTTGGGTTTAAAGAAAATATAGACTAGGAGACCCCTCATCGAATTCTTTAGGCTGCTGCCCAGAGTGAACTAATTTTTTTAAAATTGATTTAGAGAAAAGTTCAAGATTACTGTCTAGACTGTAATTTTTTATTTATTTTTATTGGGTTGATCATACAATTGGGAGGTCAAAAAGTTGGGATTTTTTTTTTAATTAATTAATTAATTAATTATTATTATTATTATTATTTTTGATCACTTATTTATTCTATCATGACCCCGATTATAACATAGTGGGTGGTTTAATTAGGTCGGGTAGTTTGACAGTGGGGCAATGCTAAAGTCATGAGGTCGGGTAGATTCTTTATGAAAAAAATTTGTAGTCACCCTGACTTGCTAGTTGGGTGGTCGTAAGGTTGGGTAGTCGGGAGGTTATAATTTTTTTTACAAAATATTTCTAGATCCAACCTATGACTTAAGTCTTCAAAAAAGAAAAAAAATTATTTAAGGCTTTTTTATTTATTCATTTTGTGATGCAGAAAAGAAAAAAGGCTTCTTGTAAATAAAAGGAATGCAAATCATTCTGTGAATTTTTAAATTATATGTTTCATATCAAAAAATTATATAACAAACAAATAAAGAAGACTAGACTTGGCTCTATCCAACAGACTATGAAAATACTATACTGTGTGCACAATCACAACTATTTTCTTGATTCTTAGGTAAATTATTGATATCACGAGTGTCTATGTTATGTGACACTATAAAAGCTTCCCAGAATTTCAGTAAATGATTCTCAAAGGCCACATTTCTTGTATGTTTGTATCTACATCCATACATAGAAATACATTTCTACATATTTTTCCTTTGGTATAAATATGGATAAATAAGTGTGTGTCTACATCCATACCTAACAATACATTTCTACATCTTTTTTCTTTGGTATCAGTAGGGATAAATAATATGAATACAAGAACATAGTGTGGCAAGAAAACACAGATGCTCAATCTATTTTAGATGCCTATGATGCAGCAACATATTGCAGCTCTTATATGAAAAAAATGGATCTCTTCATGACAACTGCATTCAAACAAATTCGAGAAAATTGCATGTATAGTGGAGATAACAAAATTGAAACTATTCGAAAACTTGGAAATACATTTAAAAATATGCAACAAATTTCAAGTTGAAAATAAATCCACATTACTCAGTCATTTCCTTTGTATTCAACTTCTAGAAAAATAATTTTCATTAAAACCTCTCCAATTGAAAAAGAAACACATGTTCTAAAAATACCTATTTTGTTACAACAAGAACCCGATAACTCCGAGTTATCTAGTTTCAATTGTATTCAAATCTAAATACTTCACACAGATGACTACAAGAACATAGTAAATGATAGAGAAGTTTTTGACGAAATGTGCAAGTATTGCACCAACTCCTTGTGCTATTTCTGTGTATAATAACTTTTATGTTGGAACTCTAGGAACACCCACTGTGGAACATAGGTTCAACATGAAATATGTTGTGACGTTTTGCTTCAACTTATAGGCATAACTATTTTCATGGACATATTGACACACACACATTACAAGAAACAATATTGCAACAAAAACTAGTGGAATGTACCTTCATGAGGAACCTTGTACAACAATTATGAAAAGAATAGTAACTTCAATGTGCCATATAGAATGATAAAAATGATAACAATAAATATATGAGTTTTCTATATTATAAGCATTACCAATGTGAATAGGGATTAAGACACAATTATGACTGCAAAAATTCCTATGTTTGCATCCAATTTACATAAGGAATTGTTGAAAGGTGGAAAAAATCCTCTTGCATCAAGTCAGTATTTGGACAATCAAAGTTCCAAATATATATATATATATATATATAGATTCGGTATGGTTTTATACCCCCTGTAACAAAGGTCCCAAGATCTATAGTTCAATCCAGACATTGACGACTATCAATATAATATTTTGCAACATAACCAAAATTATGCATGTGGAAATTTTGAGCCACTCTTGTTACATAGCACAATAAATATTGTAGATTCAATAGATAAAGGAATTGGATCACGCATTTTTCCATACTAATTGTCACTTGGACACTTTGACATATTTTCAATTGAGAAAATCTTGCTTGAACAAGGCTTGTTGATCTATGGACAAAATATCAATGACTATGGTGACTCTTTATTTGAGTCTATTTGTACACTTACACCATGTTTTGATATGTCTAATATGAGATAAAAAAATGCAGAATTTTTTTACAATTGTTTCATTTGCAATGACAATAGAGCTACCAATTACTTACAATAACACTTGAATACTAGAAACATTGAACAAGAGCAATGTATCAATGATTCACAAGCTTATATTATAAACTTATTACTTCCATTTGCATATGGACATATAGAGGGAAAATGTTTTGCAATACAATGGATATGTGAACTACTTGATGTTAACATATATATCTGGAATACAAAAACAAATGATACTTTTTTGAGATTCTATTCATAAAACACTTGCTCCAAAGTCTTGTACATTATGCATGTACCAATATCCACATCACATGCACGTTTAACTAATGATTTAACCAATCTAAATAATAAAAATTAAAGGATTTAAATGAGCATAACACCACACATAATATAATGAGATTTAAAATCCTAGTTGGAATTGAATTCATAAAATCGAATACATAAGTTTCAGCTGAAGGTTTAAATAGAAAATTCAATTTTTTTTTGGGTTTTCATACTATTCAAACATATTTTTTGGTATTTTCTAGAATATATACACACACACAATTTAAAGTAAATAAATAACAATTTCTTTCTCGTAGAGGAGAGAAAATGTGCATATATTTGAATATTGGATTGCAATGATCAACTAGCAATAAGTAAATCTACAAATTTTTAATTTCTGATCATAAAAAGATGTAAATTACAAAATTGTGATAAGGAATTTTAAACAGAATTACCAAATACTCATTCAGAATCAAACAACATAATTCATAGATTAAAATAAAAGGCATTTATTAAGTAATTAAAATCATGTGCTGACATAAATTCCATAGGTCATCACAGATGAACATTGAAAATGGTTTTGAAAAAGGATGGTACTTCAAAATTGATTAAAAACATCCAAGTATGTAATCTTCACTGATTATGGACCCTTTGCACCAATGCATAAAGGTATATAAATACTAAAAAATAATAAAATAGGTCTTGAAACATGACAATCAACATATTTTCTGAAAGTAAATACTCAATTCTAAAAATTTGTTTGTTCAATTGATATCTAGTAGGAAAGCAGGCATCCTTTCCTCATCTTTCGAATCTTTGTAATTGATACTAAGTAGAAGATGAGGTTCATGTACTTGGATATAAGTTTCCCATTGTGAATATATCTCGTACAATGTAGAGAAATAAATGGAAGGAAATTGATTAATGTTGATCTGGTAGTTGGAAATTAATCCTTGTGCCTTTTTCTTCTTCTTCTGATGTTTCACCACAAACTTGGCAATAAGCTTGATTTCTTCAAAAGGAAGTTGCCATTTTTTTGGGAAACTTTGTTGTTTCCAAATTTTAATGTTTTTTTATTTCTACCTGGTCCTTGGAAACAAGATCTTCTATAGACTGTTTTAATTCGCCTAGAACTGATTCCTTTAATGACTTGCCACCTTATAGGTCAAATTATTTTATAAAGTCTGTCCATTTTTTCCAAATTGATAAACCTTGCTCATATGGTGTTTGTATGCATGCCTTGATTTTTTTTCCCTCTTTCTCCCTGCAACTTAAGGAAGAACGTATCAATCCTTTATCTCTCTTAGAAACTTTTGGAATTTCACTAGATTGAAATTCGTTTTCCCAGTCAAGAATAGACACAAACTTGTTTTTAATTGACTTGTCTTCTTCTACGAATGAATCAATTATTTCATTTAAATATATAATTTCTTGATAAAATCTTGATATTTTATCCATCTTTTTATAGAAGTTTGATTGATTCTTCCGTAAAATTAAACAAATTTGTAAAGCTTGATCCTTGAAAACTTTTATACTCTGTGTTTCCTGTTGATTCTCATTGAGTTGATATTTAAGAGATTCAATTTGGTCTTTCAAAGTGGTGACCATAATGGAAGAATTGCTTTCTTCTTCTTGCTTCTAGATGCAGGTTTGATCTTCATGTAATTTTCTCAATTCCGTAATCTCATGTTCATGTTTTTCATTTTCTTCTTTCAATTAATTTTGAGTTCTGCAAATTTTCTCTTTCTACAACAAATCCTTGAACTAAAGTGGAAAAATTCCACTGCGAGTTTTCTTCATTGAAAAATTCATTTTTCTTTAATTTTTCCTCCAAAAATTTAATTTTCTGCAAACCAGCATCACATGAAGCTACAATCTCATTCAAATGATATTGCTTGTAATTAACAAAATATCCTAAATGTTGGGAAGATTCTTGGGATTTTTCTTTTACGTCTCGTTGAGCCTCCGAACTGCATTCAGATACAGTCTCCAAAGTATCATGTTTTCTTGTCTTTGTTCTTCTGACAAATGATTTTGTTTGAGTATTAAAATGATAATTTGTTAAATAAGGGATAATATCTTCAATTGGCTCTAACTCAAAAACTGTTTTAGACAAGAATGATTCCGAGGGAATATTAGTAGAATTCAGTGTTACTGATGCCTAAGGAGATACGAAATATATAAAATCCAACTTGTTATATGATTCATTTTTTCCTCATTTTCCTTGGTGTTGGTTTCATTAGATACCTATTTTTCTTTCTCCTTAGCTACTTCCATTTCTTTGACTTATGTACTTTCTGGTTTCTTTTGCTGTATTTTCTCAACAGAATCAATGACAATAATCTTCTGTTCAATTGTTTTTTTTTTGGAGTCTTTTCTCTTCCTGTACTTTCGTGCTTCTGTTTTAATTTTTTTATTGCTATAACTTTAGCTTCTTTACCCGTGACAACAAAACCTTCTATTTTTTCAATTTCTACCCCTTTTCCCTTTTGAGAAACAATAGAAGGTTATGAAGCGATTTCATTGAAATTAAACTGCAAAAATTCAATAGACTTTAACTATTCGAATAAAATGTTTAGATGTAGAGCCTTTTAATTTAGGAATTTTTTGAACAGTTTCTCCCTAAATTATTGCAATAGTTGTCTTGTTTGACCATCTAAGAGTTTGCCTCTTTCGACAACTTATTTTTTGTTTGTAAAAAACTTTCATTATATTATCATATCATAAGCATAAAAAAAGTACATCACCACTGCAACAAAATACAACAACATAGGCTTAAGAGCTGATACAAGCCAAGCTATGAAAAGTAATAAGCTTGAAGAGGAGCCAAGACAACTGGTGTCTTTGGTTATTGGCAACACAAAAGGATCAAAATTACATATCTCAGAATTACACATTAAGGAGGGGGATTGGGAGTGAACGTGAGAGGTGCAACAAAGAGAGCAGCACATTCGTGCATATGGTAGTCAATTTGTTCCACCTGATTCTCTAGAGTGCGGATATGGTCATTTGTGCATCATTGCTGACGCTAGAGTCCTTCCACAGAGTCTATGGTCTCGTTATGCATATATTGGAGGTCATTGATATAGGAAAACAATTCGTTCCTGTCCTCGTACCTCTGTTTTCTCAATGTATCAATGTTAAGCTGTATGTGGTCCAACTAGGTCACAATGGAATCCAAGGTGACCAAAAATTCAACATGGTCCTGGGAGCGCGCTGGAGACAAGGCCATTTCTGCAACGGAGTGTCAGCTTTTAGTCAACTCAAAGTATGAGCTAGGCTCCCTAGGTTGTCTTCGCTTATCCAGAAGTGGGCCGTCACCCCCCCACGGGCACAACCTTGCTAAAGAGGCATGCTACCAACACCACCACCATCGACCACACTGCCACAGGAAGTAAACTGCTTGACCAAAGAAACACACCACATAAAACTGAATTCAAAATTCTGAATTAAAACACCACTTAATTTTACAGAGCAGTTGGACGACACTATATAGCGAGGAGGGAGCCCGAAGACCCGAACACTAGCACCACAACCACAAGCAGCGAGGAGGTAGGATGGCATTCCACAAGGCACGAGATCTGAAGAGCTGATACAGTCCCAAGATATGCACTTGAAGTTGCACCCCCCAATGGATTGACGCTCAAATGAACCGGGCGGCGAAAAACGCTGAGTCTACTCCCGACCCACCTGAACCAGGCCAAAGACTAGATAATTAGTTGCATCTATCAGATAAATATTCCCCCAGATCCCATGGCCATGCTTTATGCAGGTGCCAAATCCCCTCCATTCCGCATCCAATAGTCTTGTCCTGTTCTGCTACCCCAAGCCATAGCTTGAACCAGGAGGCGAACAAACCGCACCTCATTCTCTCCCGACACTCTCTCCTCATCACTCAACATCCGCGAATGGCCTTTGGCTTGTCGCTGTGCAATATTTCATACAAACATGATTTCATGAAAAGGAATGAAAAAATAATGACAAATATCATAAAAATGGTATTTAAAATTAGACTCCCATAGAATAGGAGCATAATTTTGAATTGGTGTTTGGTGGTCAGACAAGTAACTCCATTTCATGAGGGGGAATCGAACCGAGGCAATAAAAACATCTATCAAATAGGCATACATGCAAAAATTATATTTGAACCTAGGGGGATATGACAATGACATTTTTAATGAATCTGTGATATTATGTGACAAGATGTTAGCCCATTTTATGCATTTCTCCTCATTCAAAATGCTATGGATTATTGGGATCCATTTAATTTTTCAATTCTCAAGATATTGTTCCCCATATTTAGCATTTTAATAAGAAATCTAACATGCTTCTTAAAAATAGCTATGAGATACTCAATTTTTTCTTTGAGCTTGAAAATGCTTCCTCTTCTTCTCTCAACTAGTCTTCAATTACTATATCATAATTTTCTTGACATTTCTTCAAGACAATATTTCGAAACTTATAAAGGAAGTCAACATTAAGGTGGATTTCCGGGGGACTGAGCTTATATATGGCCGACAAGACTTCATATTTCTAGGAGGCTATGGAAAATTCTTGATGTTCTGATCTTATTCGAGGTTTAATACCAAAGCGAGAGAGAATCCATGAAATCATATCATAATAGGGAAAATTTCTGGCCCTACTTGCTACTTTATGTAACTATGTTGCTCTGATTGCTTCAAACTGGCTGTTCTTTGTTTCAATAGCTCTTTTTTTTTTTAGCCATTATCTTTGCTCATAGAATTCAAATATCTCCTCCCAGTTCATCATACCTTCTTTTTTTATTTTTTAATTTGAATCTGAGATGAGTAATGCGTTGAGGTTGAGTTTCTTTGTTGATAGGTCACACATCCCTTTAATATTTTCTCTAATCTGCTCCATTTGTAGACCTTTTGTTGCAAATTTTCCCTTTTTTCCCATTTTATAACCTATAAACAGTGATAAAGGATATGTAACTTATGATTATTTAAAATTTGAAATTGAAATCAAGAATTTCTAAAAGAAATAGCATTATTCTTATAATTTTTATTTGAAAATGGCACTATGTTTCTTTAATTCAGTGCTTCTTCGAACAAAACTTAAGAAAAAAGCATGCAATCATAAAGCCCTAAAATATTAAATTTTTCGTTGGACATTTCCCTGTTTTTGGAATTTTTTGAGCTATAAACACTAAGAGAGCACATATTAGTTTTGATTATTCAAAATTTGGAATTGAATTCAGGAATTTCGAAAAAAATAACATTATGCTTACACTGAATTTTTTGAAACTGGTACTATGTTTTCTTTATTCAGTTCTTCTTCGAACAAGAGTTAAGAAAAAAACATGCAAGAAAAATACCCTAAAATGTTAAATTTGCCGCTAGAGAGTTTCCCTTTTTTTCCATTTTATGACCTATAAATGCCAATAGAGCATATATAAGTTTTTCTTATTTAAAATCTGAAATAGAACTGAAGAATTTAAAAAAAAAATAACGTTATGCTTACACAAAGTTTTTTGAGACCAGTACTGTGTTTCCTTAATTCAATTTTTCTTCGAATAAAACTTAAGAAAAGAGCATGCAAACATAATAGCTTAAAATATTAAAATTTTGTTTTCAAAAACGTAAAAATCACAATTGGACGTGTTCATTAATTTCCTGTAAACAGGTCAACTGTTTTTCTTTTCAGGAATTGAGAAACCATTAGAAATTTTATTATGTTTTAACAAATAATCAATTAAACGTGAAACAATAAACTTTGAAAATCTTTATTAAAAAGTGCACTGCACGCAAATCAACAAAAATAGTATTTTATTCAGATGATCATACAGTTGGGAGGTCAGGCGGTCGAATGTTTATTTATTTTATGATTGATTTGTTATATCCCAGCTCTGACTATACCATAATCAAGTTTTGTCTTTAGGTCAAGTAGTCGGGTAGTCGGTCGGTTGGGCAATGAGACGATCGAGTGGTTTTTCTGCATTTAATCACCTGTGAATAGTAACAATATATATATATATATATATATATATATATATATATATATATATATATCTGTGTGTGTGTGTGTGTTTTCCTTATTTAAAATTTGAAATTGAATCAAGGAATTCATAAAATGATATTTTGGTTATACAATATTTTTTGAAACTGGTGCTATATTTCCTTAATTCATTGTTTCTTCGAACTAGATTTAAGAAAACAACATGCAGGAAAAACACTCTAAACTCTTAAAATTTTGTTTAAAATAAGAAAATATCACAACTAAACGTGTTCATTAATTTCTCGTAAGCAGGTCAACTGTTTTTCTTTTACTGAACACGAGGAAATTTTTTATTGTATTAATAAAGAATCAATTGAATGTGAAACACAAATTTTTGAATATCTATATAAAAAATCACACTGCACACAAATCATGGTTTTTTTTTTTTTTTTTTCTATTGTGTTGATCGTACAGTCGAGAGGTGAGACACTAAGACATTTTTTTGTTGTTTTATGATTCATTTATTCTATCACAACCTCGAATATACCATAGTAGGGTTGTTTCATTAGGTTGGGTAGTTTAAAATTTGTGCAATGCTGAGGTTGGGTGGATTATTGATAAAAAAAATTGTAGTCACCCCGACTTACTAGTCAGGTGGTTGGAAAGTCGAGTAGTCGGGAGGTTATAATTTTTTTTACAGAAGGTTTCTGGATCTGACCTTCGACTTAAGTCATCAAATATATATATATATATATAAGGCTTTTTTTATATTCATTTTTTCACACGCAAAATAAAATAAGCTTCTTATAAATTTGATAACAGGAATATTCTGTAAATTTTCAAATTATATGTTTCATATCAAAAAATTACAGAACATGGGTCATGGAATGAACGTGTATTGGTTTTTGATTTTGAATCAGAAACAACACAAGTAGTAACACATATCCTTTCTATTTCTCCCATGTCCAATTAATTTATGCTAATGTCTTAAGTACATATGAGAATGAAAAATGACTCACATATGCAATTGTAGCTTCAATTCTTGTGTGCTACTTACTTAATATTAGCAATAAATAATGGATTTGTCAATGTCTAAATATTTTTTTGGATATTAGTTACTTGAAGCTATCAATGAAGGTGTTGAGATTGCAACAAGATGATGAGCTTAGTGGAAAGAAGTCGCCTTCACTAAGTGGGCTCGCAGGCTATTTCTGGCGCAAAGTCTATTTTTAGACTATGCCTATTTTTAGACATATGGATCATGTTCTATGAGTTGTAGGATATTTGTGGATGGTTGGTCAAGTCGGAAAAAATAGATGGACTTCTATTTTTAGACATATTGGGCGGAATCTATTTTTAGATTGCCAGTCTAAAAATAGATATGTCAAATATTATTAGCTCTTAATAATATTTAGACCTAAACATTATCTTATTCTCTTGGAGCACTTGATTAAGTGCACGGATGTAAACACGGTGGTTGTGAAGGGGCACGCTATTCCTGAGGGTTAAGTGGAGCTATTGCATGGATACTTCAGTTAGAACTCATGTGACAGAGTTTGGTGGAGTTGATTGAGGAGTTAATGGAGTTGTGTTCAGTTTAACTAATCTAAACATAGTTGAGCTATTTGTATCTAGTTTAACTAATTTATACAATTAGTGAGAGTGGTGTGAATTAATTATTAATTAATTCACTAATTATAAACTCATTAATCAACTAAAGAATGCATCAGTTAACTTCAGTGCATGGAAAGTTTCAGTGGAGACCAGTGCAGAAATAGGTGAAAGAGTAGGTTAAATATCAGTTGTGACTATACAGTTGCTATTTGCAACACACAGATAGGTGGAGAAGCCCATGAGGATTGTGCAGTACAAGCCAGGTGGTTTATGTCACTTAATGAGCCATCCCATAGCATTGATTATGCAATAGAGGCTGGCTATCAAGTGGCAAAAGATTGGAGCATCTGTTTTGCTAGATCTAGCTTGATAGTGTGTAGCAATTGGAGGTGGTGCTAAGAGCTTGTGAGGAGATTTGTACTATGATTGTTACATGATCTCCATGACATATAATATACAGATAGTTGGGGGTTTTCAGCTTTAAGCTTTCCCGTGAAATACTGTGTTCATATGTGTGATTGTTTATGGTTTTAATGTGTGCATGAAATTGATTTTATTTCCGCATGTAATGATCAATGGTAGAAGAGATTCTGTATTATGCATGAAGCTAAAATAGTGTGTGATCAGAAGAATCTCGGTGAATAATATGTCAATTATTCAATTTTTCTACATGGTATCAAAGCGATATTGATCATTGGAGCAATTGCAAAACATTGAAGCGGTTGAGTTTTGTGCTGGTGGAATTCGAATTTGCAGTAGTGTTTTCTTGGTGTCGAAGTTGAGATGTCTTTCAACGGATTGCGATTGGAGTATGCCCTTGAGGGCAGCTCAAATTATATTGCATGAAAGGATAGGATGGAGGTGGTGCTAGATGACAATGGGTTGAAGGAGTTCATAGATGCAAAAATTCCAAAACCTACTTCTAGTGATGCTGCCGTACTTGACGCATGGCAAAAGAAGGCAGCAAAGTGTCGAAGGATTCTGTTGGAAGGTGTGAAGGATCACATAGTATTCAACCTTCATGGTAAGGATTCTCCATTCTTGATGTGGAAAGCTTTGATAGATTTATTCCAAAGCAAGAGCGATCAGAGGAAGTTGGTGCTCAAGGATAGACTCAGAAACATAAAAATGGAGAAAGGCGACAGTATGCCCAAGTACCTCACGAAGTTCATCCAATGCAGGGATGAGCTGGGAAGTGTGGGGGTGACTGTTGATGACAAGGACTTGGTGAGCTTTTCTCTCCTTGGGCTTCCGAAGATTTTTCACTCCTATCAGGACTCTGTCAATGGTCAGGAGAAATTTCCAGGATGGGAGCGACTTTGGTCGGATCTTGTGCAAGAGGAGATAAGGCTAAGTACCAGGGACGAATCTTCATCAAAGAACTATGATGAAGAGAATTGCGCTTTGGCTGCCAAAACAAAGAAGGGGAAGAGCAAGAAAGCTTCTCAATCCGGTGCGAAAGGCAAGAAGCAGGACATGTCCAAGGTGAAGTGCTTTCACTGTCACCAACAAGGACATTACGCCACTAGTTGTCCACGGAAGAAGAAAAATAAGCAGGTTGCTGGGACTGCAGCTGGAGAGGCCTTAGCCTCACAGTTTGAGCTGGATTTTTCGCTGATCGCATACTTGGTCTCAAGTGTGATGGGTTCAGTGTGGTTTCTTGACAATGGTGCATCTTTTCACATGACAGGAGATCGAGATTTTTTTACTGATTTGGATGAGAAAGATCTTGGAGTGCACATCGAGATGGGCGATGATGGTAGATATAGTGCGACCGGTATCAATACCATTTCCTTTGAGAGGGAGTCTGGTAAACCCTTCGTATTGAAGGAGGTGATGCATGTTCGAAGAAGAATCTTATATTTGTGGTGATGTTAGAAGATAAGGGATATGATGTTGTCTTTAGCGAGGGAAAGGCTTTCCTGCGCAATAAGGCAACTGGTGAGACCCAGAGGATAGGAGTTCGAGTTAAGAACCTTTATCAATTGCAGGTGGATGGCTACGCAGCAATGGCAGGAAAGCCAGAAGGAGTGGTGAGCCGAGATGATGGCGAGTTGTGGCACTGGAGATTGGGCCACCTTCACCATGGAGCTTTGAAGATACTGCAGCAGATTTCTACTGGGCTTCCTAAGGGTACTCTTGCGCAGTCAGATCAGTGCAAGGGATGTAATTTGGGAAAATTTGTGAAAGCCACCTTTCACGAGAAGGATAGTCGCGCCACGAAGATCCTTGAGAGAATTCACACAGACGTGTGTGGAACTTTCTCAGCAGCTTCGACAGCAAAGAACAGGTATTATGTGATATTTGTTGATGATTTTTCTCGTAAGTGCTGGATCTTCTTCATGCAGAAGAAGAGAGAGACATACTCAAAGTTCTATGAGTTCAAGGCACTGGTTGAGAAAGAATCGGGGAAGCAGGTGAAGGCTCTTAGGAGCGACAATGGTGGTGAATTCATCTCTGGCGAATTCAAGGACTTTTGCAGTGCAAAAGGAATTCAGAGAGAGCTCATAGCGCCTCATAACCCACAGCAGAATGGGGTCACAGAGCAAAAGAACAGAACGATCGTGGGTGCTGCACAAGTGATGTTGCATGATCAGAGCCATGCCATACACTTGTGGGGTGAGGCATGCAATACTGTGGTTTATGTGCAAAATCGTTGTCCTCATAGGATACTTGGCATGAGTGCACCCGAGGAGGCATTTTCTGGTAAGAGGCCTCTGATATTTCCCATTTGAGGATTTTGGTTCACCTGTTTACATTCATGTGACTAAGGATGCCAGGAAGAAGTTGGAGCCGACCGCAGAGGTTGGGATATTTTTGGGTTACACTGATACACCCCACAACTATTGTGTGTATTTGCCAAACAGTCGCAAGACTGTTGTGCGACGGGATATCAAGTTTCATGAGGAGAAATCCAGGAAGTGTTCGCTTGAGAGGGAGCCACACTTGCATGCAGATGAGGAGCTATTAGTTCCTAAGGATGAGTCTCAGGATGTGGATCAGCCACAAGATGAGGTTCATGGAGTGGAAGAGACCACTTAGGCGGCACCAACCATCAGAGGGCGGAAGCACACTACAGAAGCTGAGCGACTGGCTCAAGATGCAGAGAAGGTTGTAGGAGCACCTACATCACGGTGCAAACGAGACGGTCACTGGCCCAGGTTATGTGGATACATGGTTCTTATGACAAGTGTATCGTGACGAGCCATCCTCTTTCGGGAAGGTTGTGGAGGACCACACGTGGGTAGATGCTGCTGATGGAAGAGTATGATATGATTGTCGAAATAGTGCATGCATGATTGTCCAGGAGGCCGGAGGAAATCGGTGGAGTTCGAGATGGATCTGAAAGTGAAGCGGGCGGTGACGGGAGGGTGGAGAGAGTACAAGGCAAGTTAGGCAAGAATTGTTGCCTGAGGCTTTTCACAGATTGAGGGGATCGATTATGAGGAGACATTTGCACCTGTCGCAAGGTATTCTTCCATATGGACGATTCTTGCTCTCTCAGCGTAGATGGGGTGGCACATTCATCAGATGGATGTGAAGACTACGTTCCTCAACGGAGTCATTGAGGAGGAGGTGTACATAGAGCAGCCCGAAGGTTTCGAGATCTTCAGCAGCGAGTCGCATGTGTGCAGGCTCAAGAGAGCGTTGTATGGGTTGAAACAAACACCTCGTGCTTGGTACACACGGATAGACAGTTATTTCACCGGACTTGGATTCTCCAAGAGTGAGGCGGATCCTAACCTATACCAGATTGTGGTGGAGGGTAAGTTGCTGATCATTGTACTTTATGTAGATGATTTGATTTTGACAGGTGATGAGCTGTTGATACTCTCATGCAAGGATGATCTTGCAAAAGAGTTTGAGATGAAGGAATTGGGCCTCCTTCATTATTTCCTGGGATTGGAAATTTGGCAGCGTAGTGATGGACTGTTTGTTTCTCAGGGTAAGTATGCCCGGGAGATACTGGAGAAGTTCAACATGCATGGCTTCAAGCCTGTTGATACTCCTCTTCCTGGAGGATGGAGGATGGATGATGCTAATTCGGCGGAGGTAGTGGATGCCACTGTTTATCGATAGTTGGTGGGGTCGTTTATGTATCTGGTCAATACACGACCCGACATATGCTATGCTGTGAACCAGCTTTCACAAGCTATGGTTAAGCCAAACAAGCTCTATTGGAAGGCAAGCAAGTATGTATTGAGATATCTCAGAGGCACGTCGGGATATGGATCATGGTACAGACAGGAGGATGAGTTGAGGTGGCATGGCTTCATGGACCGGTATCATCATATCAGAGATTGTGTGCAGCGGAGGATCATGTTACTTTCATACATTCCCACGGAGGATCAGGGTGCTGATATCTTGATGAAGGTGCTCAGCAGGAGCAAATTCGAATACCACAGGGGCAGGATAGGGGTTGTAGATAATCCTTATCTTGTTGAGAGGGAGTGTTGAGATTGCAACAAGATGATGAGCTTAGTGGAAAGAAGTCGCCTACACTAAGTGGGCCCGTAGGCTATTTTTGGCACAAAGTCTATTTTTAGACATATGGATCATGTTCTATGAGTTGCAGGATGCTATTTGTGGATGGTTGGTCAAGTCAGAAAAAATATATGGACTTATATTTTTAGACATATTGGGCGGAATCTATTTTTAGATTGCCAGTATAAAAATAGATATGTCAAATATTATTAGCTCTTAATAATATTTAGACTCTAAACATTATCTTATTCTCTTGGAGCACTTCAGTTAAGTGCACAGATGTGGCACATGAGCTGACAGAAGGAATTACACTATTCCTGAGGGTTTAGTGGAGCTATTTCTTGGATACTTTAGTTAGAACTCATGTGATAGAGTTTGGTGGAGTTGATTGAGGAAGTTAATGGAGTTGTGTTCAGTTTAACTAATCTAAACATAGTTGAGCTATTTGTATTCAATTTAACTAATTTATACAATTAGTGAGAGTGGTGTGAATTAATTATTAATTAATTCACTAATTATAAAATCATTAATCAACTAAATAATGCATCAGTTAACTTCAGTGCATGGAAAGTTTCAGTGGAGACCAGTGCAGAAATAAGTGAAAGAGCAGGTTAACTATCAGTTGTGACTATACAGTTGCTATTTGCAACACACAGATAGGTGGAGAAGCCCATGAGGATTGTGTAGTACAAGCTAGGTGGTTTATGTTATTTAATGAGCCATCCCATAGCATTGATTATGCAATAAAGGCTGGCTATCAAGTGGCAAAAGATTGGAGCATGTGTTTTTCTAGATCTAGCTTGATAATGTGTAGCAATTGGAGGTGGTGCTGAGAGCTTGTGAGAAGCTTTTTACTATGATTGTTACATGATCTCCATGACATATAATATACAGATAGTTGGGGGTTTTCAACTTTAATCTTTCCCATGAAATACTATGTTCAAATGTGTGATTGTTTATGGTTTTAACGTGTGCATGCAATTGATTTTATTTCCGCATGTAATGATCAATGGTAGAAGAGATTCTGTATTATGCATGAAGCTAAAATAGGGTGTGATCAGGAGAATCTTGGTGAATAATATATCAGTTATTCAAATTTTCTACAGAAGGCTAGGTTCAATAATTTCTACATAATTGTTTACATATGTCATAGTTAACATTACTAATGTAGACTGTGTTTGATAATCTCTAAGAAAATTCTTCAAGAAGCTGAAAGCATATTACATACCTGTTATGCATAGAACTATTCCTCTAAGTAAAATACAAGGCTGTTTTTTTTCCAAACTAATCAAAGATAATTTTCGGATAAAAAACTTTGAATACACTTGTATCATGTCTGGCGATATTCTAGTGAAGGCAATGAATACAAACGATATCAATATAGCAGGGAAAAATGAGTAACACCAATTTTGGATTTTGAATCTCTAAATAGAGAAGAGTATAACTAAGATCACCATATATATCATAATTATCATGTTTTTCATTGATTTTATCTCCGGTGGCAGAGATTTGGGAGTATCCTGCACAATGCATAATTCCAAATTCAGCAAGACAAGATCTATGAACATTGACTAGGTACATGAAAGGAAATAGTACTATTAACATTTGCCTCTATTTCAATCAGAACTGTGGAAAATGAGTAGGAAAATGGAATGTTGCTCAATGATTGGAAGATATACGTTGTTTCCTTTGTTAACAAAAAATTATTAATAAATACTCTTATTAGGGTTGCATAGATATGCTTTCTATTTCCAAGGATCCTTAGATTGAATTTATGTTATTCAATGTGTTTCTTATTCATAGCTCATTCAGAAATACCATCTCTATAGCTCTATTTAAATTAGATGAGAAAATACAAAGGGAGATATGAAATAAGGCAAACTTGAAAATTTTGTTATGCTAAGAGTGAGACCAATAGAAGAGTATCTAAAATACATGGTGGCTGCAGTGTTCAAAAGTCATGAAATTTCCCTCAATGTTGGAAATTGAGACAATATAAGCTTTAACACATCAAACATAAACATGTATAGATTGCTTGATATGTGACAAAGAGGATTTTTACCTTGTTCACGAAAGCATATTGTTTTTTTATTGTTCTACTACGATAAAAATAGTTAGATTTAACTGGATATCAATATTGAGCTCAGGCACATAGGGAGACCTTGTAGCCACCTAGTGCAAAAATCAATATATCATAATTTTTCATGTGAAAAAAATACCTTAGTATGTGTAAAACATGTTATTTATCACTTGTTGATTTACCTAGAAATGAGCTTCACATTATCTCTGTTTTTGTAGTTTCTGGATTTAGTGATCTAGTATGACAACTTGTAACATTTTGCAAGTAGAAGAACAATATAATACACAACCCATAAGAAATCCAGTAGAATGGATTATTTGCAAAAGCACATGATAATATTGGAACATGAAGACTCTAGGTGGCTGAAGAGCAATTGTAGACACATTTTTTGTTATACTCTGTAAATTTGTTTTAAAATTTTCATCTGACATCTGTTTCTTGATTCTTATATTCATGGAAACAAAAAATCCCGCCTTGAATTCAGGGCTAAAAGAAACTGAATTAACATTGGACATAGTTCTACTATGCTTAATGAATAAAGAGATAAAAACACTTGATTCAACGATTCAAGAGCTTTCAATATTTTGGAAATAGGCGAGTCCAAAAGTATAAGTTTAGTGATATTTTTATAATGATACTGATTCCATATTATTATAGTCAAAGCATAGAGTCTAAAGTGACATGAGAGATAAAAAATAATAAATCACGTCACCAATGATTAAGATATTATTGTACAAATGTCTCAAAATTTATTTTACAATATATCTGGAGTACTATATTGCATATGTTAAATACTAACTACACAAAATACCTAAGACAATATTGTTAGGAAAAACGCTATGCTAATGAGAGAGTAAAATTTTTCATAATGTCCAAGTAAAATTGATTATATAGGTTAATGAAAAATTTATCATAAGAGTTCGAAGTTCAAAATAAATAATATATTATTATTCATAACAATGACATTGTGCTATAGAAATTGGATCATTGACTCCAAATAGTACATATATCCTTCACCATTCACCAAAGATTCATTATTACATGACAAACATTCAAAATTATTAACATTTTCTATGATAAATATCAATCGAAATAACTTGAAATGGAAAAACAAGTGGCTACAAAAACCATGCATGCTTGTTACTATTTATGGCTCATGACAAAGAAACAAAAAACTACTTGGCACCATAGTTATAGTACTTAGGATTAAAAGAGCCACAATTTCCTTACACTATAGTTAAATTTGCAATTTTTTGCAAGTTGATATGCATTATAAGAGGAAAAAAAAGAAAAAAAAGAAAACAAAAATAAGATGCACGTTTTGCTAATTTGTTAGATCATAAATTCACAATTATATATAACTTAAATACAACACTATATAACTTAGGAAATAAAAATCTCTGTATAATAAATCCAATCAACAAAAGCACATAGCTTGAAGAAAACACTTGTGAAAATAGAAAAATAACTTTTTTCTGGAAGATTTGATATATAAAACATATTTCTCAATGCTCATGTAGAGGTTTTTCTTTTTTGAGATAGAACATTTCATTGAACATATACATAAATTACTTGCAATTTTTTTTTCTCTTAAGACAACACAATTTCAAAATTTACAGAAAATGAGAATTCAAGTTAATATTGTAATAGTGGAAAGAAAAACACGCATATGCATATAATATGGTATAATAATATTTTTGGAATTATACAATGTTGTTTTGCAACTGAGATATTGTGGCCCTATTAACAAAATGATGCACTAGGTTGGCAGCAATTTCCAGAAGAACAAGTTGTTGTAGTAACTATGCACATTGGTTTCCATCTATGTCTCTAAAAAAACAAGTAAAAACTAATTGATCACCATAGTTGAAACAAATAGTATCAATAAAACCACAATTTGCCTAGATCATAGTTAAATTTGCAATATATATATATATATATATATATATATATATATATATATATATATATATATTAGTTGAAAGCATTTTAAGAAGAGACAAAAAAAACTAGAAAACATAAATGAGATACAAAATTTCTTAATTCATTGCACAATAAATTTGCAATTGTATATGCGTGTAACGTAACACTATATATCTAAAAAAACAAGAACCAAAAATCTAATCATCAAATGAACACAACATGAAAACAATTATGTAAGTAGGAAAATAAAGACGAATTGATGTATGGGAAAAAAAAACAGAACACAAATATCTCAATTCTCTTATAGTGCCTTATTTTAACACAAAGAATTTAATTGAGCATATAAAAAAATGAAGACATTGGTACACATGCAACTCTTTTCTCCTCCCCCTCCTCCCCCCCTCTCCCCACCCGACCCCCGTTTAATATTATATAATAAGTATTTTGGAGTTACATTATGTTACTATGGAACTGAGATATTATGTTATTATTAAAAAAACGAGACCATAGTCTAGAAGTGTTTTTGATATAAATGAAATATTATATTGCATAATGTGCATCTTGCTCCATGTTTTCATTTCCAACAGGAAAATATGTTTGATTCAAAAGTTGCAGGAAAAATAAAACAAGAACTAGTTATTAAAAAAAATAAAAAAATTCTTGATTGAGGTATTATAGAAAATATCCAGAAAGTACAGGACTACATGTTTTTTGTGTTTTGTAATGCTGGAACCCGCAATAAAAGAAAATCTATATATTAGTGTTGTTGCAAGTATTTGTGAAATTATGAGTTGGTGAAATCCAAGAAGTAAAAATGGAAAGAGGAAGAATTTCTTAAGTGTAAAAATGTATGAAATTGATGTACAAAGGAATTTTTTTCTTCTCGTCACAACTCTTTTATCTTAGTAATAATGTTGTTAAATGTTAAATTAAAAATACCTCGAATACAAAATTTTCTTAAATTGAAAACTGTATATGATATGCTTTTCATGTATTGCTGAAATCTTGTCTCAGAAATAATTGGGCAATGTTCTTTTAGCTGCGACATTTGCAACATACAATCAATTTTGCATCTATCTATTTCTAGTGTACATTCAACACTGTGCTCATAGTTAAATGTTGTGTCATCTTTACATATTTTGAATTTAGTTTTCCTTGGATGAACGAGTTGTTTGCATTTACTGCAAATTCGCTGAAAAGGAGGAGAGAAAACATTTTTGGCTTTCAACATGATATGTTTTTTTTTTTTAATAAGAAAATTGAATTGTTAGGTTGAAATATGTATCATCAAAATGTAATATTTTGCACATCAAAGTGAGACTATTATTACTTGAACAAAGAAGCTATTAGGAAACATACCTATGTTCTTGACATGACAAAAGATAATGTATGCACTCTTGCAAATTCATCATTCAATGTGCCAACACAAGTTACTGATATAAAGGGCAACTGTTGATTATCTTTCACATCATTTATAACAATGTTTTTGAAAAAATAGAGAGGAGTCATATTTGATGCCAATTCATACTGTATTTAAAAAAATGTTCTCTATGACTATTATTCAATAACAACTGTAGTGAATCAAGCAACATATTTTTGTTAAGCAGATTGTGCTATAAATAATGAGATAACTGCTACATTTATAACATCGGAAAAAAAAGATACAAAATCGTAGTTTCAAAGAAACTATTAGCTTTTTCTAAAAATGCAAGTATAGTTATTGTAGCAGCAGACTCACAATTGCATTGTCATCTGTAGTTTCACCATATTTTATATTGATTTCAAGTTGCTTGTTATTTTTCTGACAACCTATCACTATTTATCCTATTGAACTAACTGCATATGTATCATTTTAGATAATAAGACTATGTATTGTTGTATTTGGAGCCTAGTCTACATTTTTTGCAAGCCTGTGCAATTGATTCAACAATGGTTTTTTCCTATAACACTATGCAACATTTTGTGTCTCCTGATCATAAATACTCTTGTTTCTTATCGCAAAATCTATAATTCAAACACTGTTTCCAACAATAAACATGTTTTTGGAAATTATCTATAATTTTGCTTCTCATTTTCACTATGATAGTTAGCTGACCGTGGCTATCAACCAAATCCGCATGGAGAAACCACGCCTTTGCAGGAAAGTTATGACTTTTGGTTTGAGTTTGCCCATAAATAACGAAGATATCATCTTCAAAAGTATTTTCATATGCACCTAAGCATATCTCAATTATTGATGAGGATGTTGGTTCCATTTTTTTTGGTCTGTTTATATGAAAAGTTAGAACAATACGCTTTAAAAACATTTCCATTGATTTAATGCAAATATGGCATTTGATTATACAAATATTCAGTGCAACAAAAACCTAACCTAATATTCAGTGCTACAAAAACAATTGTTTTTAGAGGAAGTTGGAAAATAAATAATGAAATATGAACTAGAAGCTAAAGAAAATAATACTATTCAATATACATAACAAAATGTCACAAGGTGAAAATAAAAAAGCGTAAACTCCATGCTAACTATGAAATAAAAAAATACAGTTATAGAAGACACTACAAGAAAAAAGGACATTGGTGAGGGTCATGAGTGTGACGGACCTTTAAGGTACATCACCAATATCACATACAGTGACAGTCCTTAAAAAAGCGTCATTGTAAGTGTATATAGTGATGGTCCTTTAAGGTCCATCACCAAAGCCATTTTCAATGACACTTTTGGTGAGGGTCTTTAAAGGCCCATCACTAATTCTCTCTTTGGTGACACTTCTAGTGACGAAATTTTAATGACCCTTACCGATGCTCTTTTTGTTACTTTTGGTGACAGTAAAAAATGTTCGTCATCGTTGATCATTCCAATCATTTTTTTATGACGTTATGTGCTTGTTAATAATTTTTTGTCAAAAGATAATGATTTAATACCATTATTGCAGAGTCTTTTTTATAATATGTACAAGGCCATAGTGATTAGAGTGAGTCAATTTTTTAAGTAGTAATTAGTGTGTATCATTTCCCTCAAGTAATGACTAGCCCAATAGAGTTTTCCTATGAGTCAACACATGATTCATATCTAGTAAGTTTATTATCCAAAAAATCCTCTTTAGATAAAGTCCCACTAGTGTGGAAGTATATTATTTAATACATAATAAAGCTCTGTAATTCTATTAATGAGAAGGACCTAACACTCCTCCACACTCTTGGCACACCTTAAATTAATTCTTTGGACCACACTAACATTTCTTAGCACCTCGCATGTCTTGGAACATCTTTGTACCTAGAACATCTTGTCATGACACTGACGCCCAAGCACACGGTGGTATGCCCTAGCACAACATAGAACTATCCTAGCATGTGTTAGCATGCATGTAGTCCCTAGCATGCCATGGAACACCTTGGTTGAATGCATTGACATACATTAGCACTTGGCACATAATTCCACTTGGAATGTATTGGGACCTATTATTAGTGTGGCTAGCATGCCACTTTTGAAAAATATAAAATACCAAATTATTAACCCTCTTATTGCTTCTTCCTTTTGTTTCCTTGAAACTTCTTAACACATATCGACATACCCTGGCACCCTACACATCCTTAGCACCGACATGTATTGGCATATCTTGGCACTATTTGGCACATATAATTAGCACACCCTGGAACTCCCAAGCACACTTTGAGACTTCTTGACATGCCTTGATATTCCCTAGCATGCCTTACCAATCCTTAGCATGCCTTGTCACTCCCTCCTTGGCATGACAACTAGAACTCATTAACACTAGTCCCTGACATATATTCCTCATATTCATTAACTTCCTTGGACTTTGACCTAGTGCTCCCTTAATTTTTTGTCCTAGTACTCCTTAACACTCCTCAACATGCATTACCACTCTCTAGCACACCTTAGCACTCTTCAACACGCCCTTCCACTTCATAGCATGCATAACACTTTGTGACACATATTGGCACTTGGCACGTATTGGAACTTGGAAAGTCTTAGCATGTATGGAATACGTTGACATGCATTGGTATGATTTGGCATGGTTTAATATTTAATTTATTTGATATCAACTGTTGGAAAGTAGATGAGAAGGAACAAAGGAAGACTTGGCACTTAGAATGCACTAAGAATTTTCACTTGGCACCTATTGGTGCCTAGTGTTGGTGTGCCTAGCATGCCCCTCTTGGAAAAGGTAAATTAATGACTTATTAACCATATTATGTGTTCATTTCCTTGTAGTTTAACTTGTTTCTCCCTTTTATTTCCTTGATAGTCCATGTCACGCATTAACACACCCTTGCACATCTTGGCATGCCTTATCACTTCGCACATCTTAGCATGTTTGACATGCCTTCACACTATCTAACACATCTTAAAATTCCCTAGCACACCTTGTAACTAATGTCCTCACAACTAGCCTTTACATTTTTTCATGACTTGGGAACTCAATCAACTCCTTGTCTACAACAGTTCATGTGACAATATTGGCTTGCTTCAACCGCAACAACTTGGAAAATTGCACCTACTACAAGTAGATTGTGCCTTGTTGACCTAAGAACTGCCTATAACTCATATTATGCAACTCATGTCCAAGCTCAACTTGTCCCACTTATCTAGTTACCAAGACAAGGATCACATGATCTACCCATGGCCATAAAACAAATTAGCAACATAGCTTACATAAGAAATATTTCACATGTATGTTCAATTCATATAAACAGTAGAACATTAACTGAGAGTTTGCAAGAACCAAAAGATGCACAAGGCACACAAGATATAAGCCGAAACAAGCAGAGTGCCCCAAAAATTATACACAAAAATGTACAATATGCAATTATCTAGAATAGTTTAAAACATGAGCATGTAGCCAAAGTGTGCCACATCTCATATAAAAAAAATAGCTAAAGGCAAAACAATGTTGTGCCTAGCACAAAGTGATCTCCCTTTGTCTAAAACTTCTATGTCGAGCCCTGTATAACAACCGTAGGCTTGCCTCCTGTAAATCCTATTCTGAACTTCTCCTAACACACTTCATCCTTAGCACACTTGAATTCATTGACATTCCCTCACACACACTCTTATTCATTCCTTTGCATGCATTTTGACCTAGTTATCCCTTGATATGCCCCGACACTCCCTAACACTCTTCAGCATGCATTGACATTGTACAACATGTGTTAGCATGCCTTTTCATTCCTAATGTGCATGCCCTGACCCTCCCTAGATATCATGCCCTCACAACGACCCTTACTTAATTTGCAACTTGGGAACCCAACCAAGCCCTCGCTTGACTACAAGAGTTTGAACAAGTTACGGTTACTACAACTAGAATATGTTGTTGAATTGTGTAGCTTGGGAGGTACTCCAAAAGCCTATTGAGATGGGTTTGTGCAAGTTTGGTCACAAAAGGCTTTGTGGGAAAAGAAGCCAAGCAAAGGGATTTTGGACCCAAGATGGGCTTTAAAATCTAAAAGAAAACTAAAAAGGAAAATTAATATTTCCTAAGTTCTAAGTGGATAAAACTCGTAAGTTCTAGAGGGTTTCTATGAGGTCTAGGAAAAACTATTTAAGGAGGCCTTAGGATTAAGGAAAGAACATCAAGTGATAAGGAGATCATTTGATCAAGGGGGCGAGGAGAGATGTAGTCCTAAAGTAGGTCAAGTAAGAGGGTCGAGTAACGGTTGCTAAAGGGAGGCCATGATCATCCTCCAAGGGAAAGATCATCATGTGAGGGTTCACAAGAATGTTGCATACCTTAATGGTAGGTTCGAGCTAGGAAGTAGGATGGAATATTGTTGGTTCTCTTATGGTAGATCGAGCTTAAGATAGGTTTCTCATAAGAAACTAGGCATGTGATTTCAATGGTGTCTTTTTGTGAAGGCCACATCAAATTCTGGAATGTTGAAATCTGCAACAAGAAATATTGAAATTGGAAACCAGAAAGGAAAAAAAAAAATGCACCCACACTCGTGAGGAATTTTGATGCACTAGGATTGAGGAATGTGGAGCGTCTATTTTTTTTTTCCCTTAAATAAAATGGAAAATAAATTGTAATTTCATCTCATAATAAATTGTGTCAATTAACTAATTCACGATGACTGAGTTAGCTTAAGAAATTCAAGTTGAGGGTCTAAGATGAGGCATGTAGAGGGATTATTCTAATATTTTTGGGGTCTGTTAGGCCTCGGTAATTTTAGCAGATTGGAAAGACTAAAGCTGCAGAGACAACATTTGAACCACTTTGGGATTCTAGGATCTAGCCCTCCTGAATCGAAAGAGGGATCTCTCTATAAGTGCAAAGATTGATTTATCTTTTAAGGTTCTAAGTATGATATTAGGCTAGTTATTAAGAACAAGGGTTTTTTGTTTGTTTTTGGTTGGTTTGGTATGATCTTTAATTGGATGGAATATCACAAAATG
This sequence comes from Pinus albicaulis, assembly GCA_034641835.2. Lineage (NCBI taxonomy): Eukaryota > Viridiplantae > Streptophyta > Pinopsida > Pinales > Pinaceae > Pinus > Pinus albicaulis. Next base: position 215,232,217 of record CM076578.1, on the reverse strand, counting down.
AAAAAGTTCAAAAGCAAAATATGCAAGTATATTGAGAAATGGTCAACAGATAGGATCAGTGTGAAATAGATTTAAACCATTGGGCAATGGAGTCACAAAAGGGTTTAATTGTACAACAATTTCAAGAGTGATCCAAGGGGCAAGTCATCTATATCAAAATATCCTTTAGATTAAATCATGGAATGGAACATTAAAAGTGTTGAGAAGGTGGAAAAAGCCAATAATTTCAACAAGGATTTATCAACTTTCCAAACAATAAAAGCCTTTTTAAGCAACTGTTTGAAACCAACCAAAGACAGGGCTAACCATAAAATTCTTTGGACAAGCTTGTATTAAAGCTAACTTATCAGACAAAAAATCTAGTAATCCACATGAATACTTTTAGAAAAGAATGAAAACATATAAGAAAACAAAGTGTAGCTTAAGATCAAGTCAGATACATTAAAACTAGGCCTGCTTTCAGCATACTCTTAGGGAAACCTTCTAAACAACCTTTGGAGAAAGAACTAGAAGACAGGGCAAACCATAAACTTTCTAGTTTAACTCTACTTAGTATGTATTGAAAATATCATTCAAGAACTTCCTTTCAAGTTTTGCACATTAAGATATGGACAAACCAACATTCCTTGATAATGTTTACACTTAACTTAAGTCATTCTTAAAAATACAATGGGAGGAAAACATAAAGATAAAATTTATCAGTGAGAGTAGGGTACTTTTAACAGTAAATCCTAGCTTTATATTTGCTGTTCTTTATCAGAGAAAAGTGAACAAAACGGCATACATGAAAGGAAAACAATAACAGTAAGAGGTAATTCACCAATGATATAGACCAGGATACCAATAAATAGCTTGTATATTGATGTCAATCCAGTTACAAACTACATGTCCAATGTTTCATCACAGCAACAACTTCTCTTCTCAGCCTAACTTCTTCAATAACTTAACAGAGCTTCAGAGCTTCAAAATTTATTTACATTCAACAATGATTCGATACAACAAGTATTACATCAGAAACCCAATAACCAACCCTTTACAATGTGCTCCTCACGGAGATTTTATAAGGAAATGAGGAGGTGGAAGAGTTTCTAGGGTTCGAGTATCATTAATTCTACACTTAATGCAATTCCTAGCCTTGAAAACCATGCAAGGCATAAGGCAGGAATGCATTCTATTTGTTACTCTGTCTCATAACTCTGTTTTTAGTTTTTTAGGCTTAGTGGATGAAAAGATTGACTTCAAGGCTCTTTCTTATCTTTGTAATAACTTTGCTGATAGTTTGTAATAAGTTCCTTTGGTTGAAATAATTGTTCAGCTGTCTTTAGGCAAATATCTTCCTAATAGGCAATAACTATGCCTTCTTTTGATTTATTTGAGGCTGCAGGTGGCTCTTTGGTAACTAGAGAGGATTCAATTAGCCTCTGATGTGGCAGTGGAGGCTCTTTGGACTGATAGATTTCTTTGTCTTATCCTAAAACACCTTTGATCTTATGCTTTGACACTGATACTCTTTATCTGCTTGATGTTCACTGTGTTTTTGCTATTTTGCAGGCGCGTAGAGGTTTTTTGACTTCACAAATGCCCATGAGGCACAAGTGGAGTCACAGTTTGAACTGTGCGGATTCATCTTCTTCATGAATAGTGGCCTGGGGGATTGTCATCCATGGCCTTTGATTCAATTTTAAAACTATGGGAAAAACCTTAATAACCTGCAAAAATGAACAAAAATTAAGAAAATCCGTGAAGAATAGGTCAAAGGCTGCTTTGGGCGTGAGAATAAATCGTGGCCATTGGATGAAAACAACCAACGGTCAAGATCATTTGACGGGGTCAATTGGGAGGCGGTTGGATGAATGATGGTCAAGTTAAGTCCGAGTCGTCAGATGAAAAAGATAAACGGTTGAGATCGCTCGAATGGAGTGCTTGGGAGTTTAGATGGTGGGTGCATGAATTGGTGGGTAAGTTTAATCAGAGTCGTCAGATTAGAATATCCGACGGTGGAGATCAAAGGATAAAATCTTCGGAGGATAGATAGAATGGAAATGGCTTGGGATCTCAGAGTGATCTGGGCCATCAGATCTAAGTGATGGATGGTTAAGATTTGGTGATGAAACCCTTTGGAGAACATATCAGAGGGCAAGTGAGTTATGGTTGGGATATGATTTAAGCCATTGGATCAAAGCGATCGACAGCTGAGATCATCTAATGACATTGCTTGGGGAATGAACAAAGTGTGAAAGGCTTGGGGTTAAGTTAAGACGGGACTGTCCAATCAAATCAATCAATGGCCAGGATTAAAAAATGAAATGCTAATGCAGCGAAGAAGGGTGGTAAGGCAGAAAACCAGAATGGTTTTCGCGCAGCTCTGAGGCAGTTTGTGGTTTTCACAAAAAAAATGCGATACGATATACTTGTCGACGCATGTCCTTTTCAATACCACCGATTTCAGACTTTTTTCAAACATTAACGTTCTGTCGCAAAATTTTTGCGAAAATCATTATCAACTGTCAGATCGGAGGGCCCAGATCTGATGGTGTGGAAAAATTGCGATGGGGTAAGTTGCGAGGCAGGGAGATAGTGGGGTCCAGGTGGCAGCTTGTGAGTGGACGAGAGTTTTATGAGGTGGGAGGTAGGTCCCAAAGGAGTTGGGCCTATCGGATTGAATCTCGTCCGTTTGATCTGATGAATGGATGATCCAGATTTGATCTCGGGGCAGAGTTAAATGAACAGAGGGAAGATGGATAGATGGACGGAGATCGGGTGCGATGATGGCCGTTGATCTGCAAAGATCAACGGTGCAAATTCAACTTAATATTTTCGTCGTGGGATGAAGAAATCAAAGGAAAGTCGGGTTTTGAAAGGGGTTTAAAACCTTTAGTGCCCAGTTGTGAGGCTTAAGGTTTTATGAGGCGGAGGGCTACAGGAGTTAAGCCCTCCGGGGCTTAAGAGAATTTTATATGCAGAAATGGTTCTTTTGGCCTAAAAATAGAGTTTTTAAGGCAAATTGAGGGTTCCGGTAGGGGAAATAAGGCATTTTTAAACCAAATAACAGAGAAATATAAGGTTAAAAATGGATTTTGGAGTGATTTTGAAGGTTGAATGAGGCTTATGGAAGGATTTTTATGGAGAAAAAGGGATGAAAATGGGGTCATTTATGAGTGAAAGGAGGGGTAAAAAAATGATGTGAAAATGGGGTTTTGAGCAGTCTTCTTTAGGCAAATAGTAGATTTTTCAGGATTATGAGGGAAACAACAGTGAAGATTAACTAAAGGATTGGTTATCTTCATAAGACTTTAAGAACTAAAAATTTGGCATGAAATTGTTTCTTGAAGTCTTAAAATAGATCTAGCCACCATTTGATATGACAAATTTTTATAGGTGGCTAACAGTGGCTCCACATGGGGATGGCATCTTCTTGAAGATGTCAAGAATTTCAGCTATTGATATCTGGCTTTCAGTAAACCAGTGCCTCATCCATTAGGCTACAAATATTTACCTTTTGCTGGTCTTATTTTGATCTGAAAATGTTTGCAGCCATTAAAAACAATGGAATTCTATCAAAACACATCTCTACCTACCCAATCCTAATGATCTAACATTTTTTTTCTTCTTTCAGAGTGCATTTGGATTGGAAAACTCTTTTCATCAACATTTTATTCTTTTTAAAAACATAAAACTAATATAAGTCTACTTCTTATTTCTCCATGAACTCAGATTGAACAGTTGAGTTCATAAGCTTCTCTACCTAACTCCTATCTGTCAGGATTAGACTATCTGACAGATTTTATTCTCTAAATTCTAAAACAGAAATTTAAAAGTAGACAAGTTAGGATTGAATAGTCTAACTTGTTGCTGATCTATGGCAAAAAAAAAGTTGCACATAGACTAAAGTTTGCAAAAAATTAAAACAAAATGGCGAAGGTTTAAGATCTGAAAACTAAAAAAATCCTTCATTATCTTTTCAGCTCTGTTTTTAGGCTTGTTTGAGCTATCTTTCTTGCTTTTCTGGTTCAGGTTTTGGGCATATTAGAACTAGTTTTCTTTCTATCTTTGGCTCAAGATTTAAATAGATTATAGCCAATCATATTTTGAAATTCATAGGTTCAGATTTTGAGCTTGTTTGAACCTTCATTCTTCTATCCTAAACTACCTAACTGATAAGCCAAAATTAAGCTATTTGGAAAATCTATTTCACTAACCTATCAGCAGTAAATTGAAAACCAATTAGTCATGATTGAACTGTGTGACTAACTAGAAGTGTGTTTCTTAGGAGTGGCATTTGAGCTTGCACACTTTCAGATTTTGTTTCTCTTTTTGGCATGGGGCTATACCTTTCTTGTTTTTACAATCTGCCCTATTTTCTCTTTCTATTGTTTTTGTATTTATTTCATATTCTAACTTTGAATGCAATGATGGGTATGATATTCATAAGGAGGAAAAAATAAAAAGGATTTCAAACTAGTGTAATCAAGAAAAATAATGTTTGAGCATCCTGCCATTGACAGGACCTCCAAAAAGTTCAGCTCCATTCAATTCTTGCAAAAAATAAGCATTGTTACTAGCAGTAGAATAAATGAGATAAGGGCCAATCCATAAGTTATCGAATTTCCCATGCTTGCCCTTGTCTTCTCTCCTGGAATCCCACTTTAAAAATTTTTCACCAATGTTGAAATTACTGGCCTTTGTCCTTCTATCAAACAGCTTCTTGATGCTTTCTTGCTTTTGTAATGATCTCTTGTAATCTTCCTCTCTGGTTTGTTGAAGGTCTATAGTCTGATTGATTCTTCTTGTCATATCATTGTCCTCAGACTGTACTTCTTGGATTAGCTTCATGACTGGCACTCCTAGGCTGGTTGGAAAAATTGCATCTTCCCCATAAACAAGCTGGTAGGGTGACATTCCAATTGATTTCTTAAGTGTTAATTTCTTAGCCCGAAGTGCATGTACTAGCTTTGTGTGCCATGATTTATTATTGTCCTCCAGCAACTTTTTGATTATATTCACCAAACTTTTGTTTGAGGATTCTGCCAACCCATTACCCTGAGGGTAATAAGCAGTAGAATGGCCCAATGTAATCTGATATTTGTGACAGAATTCAACCATCTTTTTGTATCCAAATGTAGCAGCATTGTTAGTGATAATCTTCCTAGGGCAGCTAAATCTAGATAGGATATGATTTTCAAGAAATTTGATGATGATAGAGTCATTGGCTTGCCTAGAAGGGATGGCTTCTATCCATTTGGTAAAGTAGTCTGTTGCAGTGAGAATCCATCTATGTTGGACAGATGAGGGTGGATGGATTTCCCCTATGAAGTCTAGACCCCACTGCTGAAAAGGAGCTTCAACAACGATTGGATGCAAAGTTAAGGAAAGAAATTTTCTTTTGCCTTCAAAGAGTTGGCATTTATGACAGGAAATAATCATTTTATGGACATCTTGAAAGAGGGTGGGCCAATAGTAACCAGCTCTAAGGATTTTATTGGAAGTTGTCTTCCAATAGAGGTGGCCTCCACATTCTCCTTCATGGAACTCATGCTTGATCTTATCTGCATCATTCTCAGGCAAACATTTAAGCAATAATCCACTAGCATTTTTCCAATATAGACATTTATCTACAATGCAGTAATTAACAGCTTTTAACTTTAAAAATCTTGCCTTTGTTTTAGACAAACCAAGGGGTGTATTCAAATTGAGAAAAACAAATAAAACATCAGCATACCAAGATGAAAACAATAAATGATCTTCAATAATGGGAGTTGACAACTCCTCCTGTTCATCTAATGCATCTATCATGTTTATATCAAGAGCTTCAAAATTAGACTCAGCCATTAATCTTGCTAGTCCTTGGCCTTTTATGAGCTTAGTGGGCTTGATTTCTAAATCATATTCAAGTATCACAACATTCCACTTTCCTCTTTTGTCATCTGGATCTTGTGTTAAATGTCTTTTACAACTGAATTTGGCACAAATGCAATTATGTGGGAATGTAAAATGTAAACTCTAAAGTATTTTAAGGCTTTGACTAAGGCAAAGGCTTGTTTTTCCATGATATTGTACTTCAAAGGTGCATCTCTTAATGCCTTACTAAAGAATGAAATTGGTTGCTCTTGTCCCTTCAAGTTCTTCTGTAATAGGACAACAGCTACAGTGTGTTCTGATGCAAATGAAAAAATGAAAAAATCCTTTGTAAAATCAGGACTAATGAGAACTGGTGTTTTGGTTAATGCTTGTTTTACCAGTTCAAATGATTTCTTTGCTTCTAAGGTCCATTTAACTCCTTCTTCCTTTTTCAGCATGTTTGTTATGTTTCTAAGGAGTTCAGCTAGATTGGGTATGAACCTTCTCAAGAAATTAATCTTCCCAATGAAAGATTGAAGTTCCTTGATGTTTCTAGGATGGTTGATTTGCAATATACCATCAATCCTCTTTGGGTCTATCTTTATCCCCTCTTCTGATATGATGTGTCCAAGTAGTTTACCTTCTTGGAGACCAAACATTGTTTTCTTTGGATTTAAAGATAACCCATATTTTCTGCATTTCTCAAAGACTTTTCTCAAGTGTTCTAGGTGTTCTTCATCTGTTTTGGAAAAAACAGTGATATCATCAAGGTAAATAATGATGAAGTAGCCTAATTCTTCTGAGAATGCAATATCCATGGCTCTCTGAAATGTAGCACCAGCATTCATTAAACCAAAAGGCATTTTCACATACATGAAAGTACCCCATGGTGTAGTAAAGGCTGTTTTGATTTGATCATCGAGATGTACTAATATCTGATTGTAACCTGAGAAGCCATCTAGCAAAGAAATCATTTTAGAACCAACTACCTTTTTTAAAATTTGATCCATCTTAGGTAAAGGGTAGTTGTCTTTTAATGAAGCTTTGTTCAAGTTCCTAAATTCAATACAAAGCCTTATTTCTCATGTTTTCTTCCTCACTGACACAAGATTAGACACCCACTCTGAGTATCTAATAGGGAAAATAATTCCAACTTCATACATCTTCTTGATTTCTTTCTCAACCAAAGGTAATTGAACAGGGTTGATTCTGTGCAATTTTTGTTTAAAAGGCTTTTGGTTTTCTTTGAGAGGTATCTTATGCTGGATTATCTCTGTGTCATAGGATTTTAGATCCTCATAACTCCATGAAAATACATCAGAAAATTCCTTAAACAGCTCAATATATTTCAGCTTGATGTGAGCTGGAAAAGTTTTAGACAGTTTGATCATTTTTTGTTTTTGTTCACTGCCTATGTTACATTCTTCAATTTCAGTTTCAACAGGTTCCAGTTTTGGTTTTTTGGCAACATCATTGAAATCAAACAATTCTTCTAATGGGACCAATCCTTGTGGCAAGCCTTGAGTATTGGATTGCAGTATTTCTAGATCTTCTTTTTCTAAATCTGCACTAATCTCTGTGGAATGTACAAGTTTATCAGTTAACAGATTTATCTCAGCAATCTCTGGAGATTTTACTTCTTCATCAAGCAGATTTTCTTCAATAGGACAGTCATTTTCATAATCTGAATCTGAACTTGACAGCTCAAATTCATTTCTGGACTATAGGAAGTCTTCTATTTGTTTATCTCCATCAAACACTTGCCAATATTTTTCATTATCTGGGACAGCTGGTCTAAATTTGATTTGGGCCGTACATTGTTTGGTTTCATAAGGTGTTAGACAAGTTCTAGCAGCAAAATCTAAACCATGGGCAAGGATATTTTGATTTCTTGGGACAAAAATAAGCTGGAACTCATCAAATGTTTTGAAAAAATCAATGACATCATTTCTATAGGCTCTAAGTCTGGGATGTTTGGCACTATATTCTCCATTCACTTGCCTAACAATCAACTCTGAATCCCCATGAACTTTAATCCTTTTGGCCCCTAATTTCTTCAATAAGTGTAGGCCTAAAAGGAGGGCTTCATACTCATCTATGTTATTTGAACATTGAAAATTTAACCTGTAAGAATTCCCTTCAGTATGATTGTTTTCAGTGTTGTGTATCCAAATGCCTGCACCTGCATTATTCTTGGTGCAAGACCCATCAAAATTCATACTCCAAAGAGGACTAATTTCAGATTTAGCAGTTTGACTACTATCCTCTTTATCTATGGTGCTTTTAGATTGTTCTTGTAAGTCAGCACTATGTTGAATTTGGTTTAGTTCCTCATGTCATTCATTATGTTGAGGATTTTTCTCTTGACTCTCAAGGTTGACAAGCAATGGATGATTGTCTTGTAGCTCTAGACCTGTGATTTGTTTACTGTGATTTTTTTATTTGACCAATTGTTTTGATGTTTCTATCTTGTCTTCCTCCTTTTCTGTGTCTGCTATTATGTTATATTGAGGGGCAGCCATTAAATCAGTTAAGGTTTCTTGCTCATTTGATATTTCATGATTGAAAAGAATAAATGAGTCAAGGCTTGTATGCACAGAATAAAGAGGAGAGTTTTCTGGTCTATCTTGGCTACTGACCATGTATTGCATATGAGACTCCCTATAAAGTCTTTTTGTTTGATTAAAAACAGGGATAGTGGCATATGTCATATCCATTTGCATTGTTCCTTGTAACTTAGCTCCCCAAGATCTTGATAACAGCATACCATACTTGGGGGGTACATCAGCCACCACGATATCCATCACTAAACACTTAGCTGGAATTTGTGCTAAGTTCACACAAAGGTCTTTGATCAAACCTAAACATTTCACTCTTCTGGAGTCAAAGGAGTATAGATCTTTGTATGGTCTAGTGATTTCAAGGCCCAGGCTCTCCATTACAGCTTTGGGCATTAAGTTGTGAGAGGCCCCTGAATCATGCATAACATTGTGTAAAATTTTGTCATGAATTTTCAAACTAACATAAAAAGGAGGAACTGGCCCTTCTTGGTATCTTACTTCAATCTTTGGACCAAATAAGAGCTCTGGTTGGTCATCACTGAGGTTGACAGTGTCATTATTTTCTGCTATGTTTAAAGCTTTCAAAATTTGTGATCTATATACATCTTGGGTGAGTAATTCAGTGAGGGGAACAGAGATTTTGATCTTGGAAATTTCTTGTTCCAAACTAAAAGGAAGCTGACTTTTTACAATGCTTGTTTCAGCCTTATTAATCACTAATTTATCAGCAAAATCAGCTTCCTAATTTCCTCTATTTACATTGGTCAAAATTGTTTTAATAGGAGCACTAGCTGAGGTGCTAACGTTGCTAAGATCTGCACTCTATTTTTCATTAATTGGAGTGTCTTTCTCTTTGTTTTGATCAGAATTTACAGCCACTGTTTTGTCCTTTTGTTTAATGTTTTTAGTTTTGTTTACAAGGCTGTTTTTTGCAGAATTGTCAGAGGTTTTGGTTTTGGGAGTTTCTTGATTCTTTTTACTCCTAAGGTCGTATTCTTTTGGGGTTTCTATGATTACATTTTCTAGCTCTTGATATTAATATTCATCCTCTGCTCTTTTATCATCATAGGGTGTGTATAGACCTTGTTTCCTATGAATAGGAACATCAAAGTGGTCATTGCCTACTCCCAACATATTTATGTCATCTTCCTCTGTTTGTTCAATTGTTTCTTCAACCTCACTTACATAGTTTTGATGAAAAGGAGGTGTAATCTGTTGATCATCCTCTCTTTGCCTGTTATGAGGTTGGTTTCTCCTAAAATTCTGATTTTGATTTTGATTTCTGTTTTGAGGAGCAGATTGGTTTTCTCTAGATTGTGCCCTCTCAAGTATGCTCACCTTTTTCATCATTTCTTCTAACATCCTTTCCATTTTCGAGCTAGATATGGAGGGTGCAGATTCTTCCCTAAATTATACTTTCTTCTCATTCCTCATTCTATCTCTTTTCTCCATCAGATTCACTTCCACAGCTAAGGCTCCTTTCTGCATATCTTATAGAGTTAAAGGATCTCTCTCTCTCAGCTGATAAGCCATTTCAGGATCGAATCCCTCGGGAAATTTATTTAAAGCTGAGCCTTGTGGAGGTTTCAATTCTGGGGCAGTGCATTATAAACACTATTGAACCTAGTGCAATAAGCTTGAACACTTTCCCCAGTGTTTCTTTTGAGATTATTGTAGTCTGAAAGTATTTAGAGGGGGTTTTTCTTAACTTCCCACTTGTTAAAGAATAATTGATGGAGAACTTGGAGATCATTAATATTGTTAGGGGTTAAGCCTTTGAACCATTTTCTTACTTCTCCCCCTAGACTTTGAGAAAATAACCTAAGTTTGACAGTTTCATCATCAATCTCATTTCTATCAAAGCAGTCATTCATCTTGTTCACATGTTCTGAAGCAATAGTAGTACCACTGGCATCAAATAATGGTATCTTGGACTGATATTCCTGTGGTATATTGACTAGAGGTAAAGGAAGGACTAGGGGAGCATACCATGTTGCCATGATCGGAGGTTGTGGAAAAAGTGGGGGGTTTACAAGTGGAGGAGGTTGATGGATTGGTGTAGTTTGAATAGTGGATGTATGGATAAAAGAAGTGGATGGACCAGCAAGAGATTGTTGAGCATATCTAGGATGAGAGAAACCAAAATTATGAAGGAAATGCAAATTAGGTGGAGTAGTTTCTCTACTACTAGGATGTTCACCTCTATCTTGGGATGAAGGTGGAGACTTTGAATCTATCTGATCTATATCATCAAGTGACCTAGTTCTGAATGGGTTTCTTAAGTTAACTCATGAATCTTGTAGAGCAGTAAGGTTTTCAGGAATAGAATTAGCTCTATGGAGTGAACTGACAATAGTTGAAGCTTTGGCCTTAGGAGACTTCCTAAGTATGCTTTTAGGATTATCAACTATCTCAGGAGGATTTGGGTTAGGGTGGGATCTAGTATGTACTCTTCTAGAAGCCACTATGCTAAGTTTTTAGACTCAACAACAAGAAAAGTTTAACCAAATATGACAATCTTTAGGAGGCTAACTGATCTTTGGCAAGAAAAATTTAATCCTTAAAGCCTTCTTAACTGAGTTTGTATGATGTTATGAGAGTAATGGGTTTCCCAGTGGAGTCCTTAGGTCTGTTTATGATTGTGGAGTCACCAGGTGGAAATATTTAGCTTATAAAAGGTAAAATGTTTTATGGTCCACTACCATTTATTGATTCGAATACCAATTTGACATATTTTTGGGTTTTCTGAGTTTTTTCAGTTCTATGGGTTATAAGAGTGTCCTAAATCTATTTCAACACTTAGCTAAGGTGATGAGGCAAACAGAGTTTACTCTTATGGCCTAGCTAGCTGATTCCTTCAAGGTTTGATAAGTTCCTATGAGAATCCTAAGGGTTACTTAGTTTGTCACTGATTCAAATAAGTCCTGTCATGATTACCAACATGCTTGGTAGTGCTTGAAGAGAGCTACTAATACTGCACTTAACACTGAGTGTTTTGTTTTAAGGATTTTACTCAGAACTCCCCAGCGGAGTCGCCAGAAATGTTAGGCGTCGGTAATTTTAGCATATTGGCAAGACTAAAGCTGCAGAGACAAAATTTGAACCACTTTGGGATTCTAGGATCTAGCCCTCCTGAATCCAGAGAGGGATCTCTCTATAAGTGCAAAGCTTGATTTATCTTTTAAGGTTCTAAGTATGATATTAGGCTAGTTATTAAGAACAAGGGTTTTTTGTTTGTTTTTGGTTGGTTAGGTATGATATTTAATTGGATGGAATATCACAAAATGAGAAAGTTCAAAAGGAAAAGATGCAAGTATATTGAGAAATGGTCAGCAAATAGGATTAGTGTGAAACAACTTTAAACCATTGGGCAATGGAGTCACAACAGGGTTTAATTGTAAAACAATTTCAAGAGTGATGCAAGGGGAAAGTCATCTATATCAAAATATCCTTTAGATTAAATGATGGAATGGAACATTAAAAGTGTTGAGAAGGTGGAAAAAGGCAATAATTTCAACAAGGATTTATCAACTTTCCAAACAAGAAAATCCTTTTTAAGCAACTGTTTGAAACCAACCAAAGACAGGGCTAACCATAAAATTCTTTGGACAAGCTTGTATTAAAGCTAAATTATCAGACAAAAAATCCAGTAATCCACATGAATACATTTAGAAAAGGATGAAAACATATAAGAAAACAAAGTGTAGCTTAAGATCAAGTCAGATACATTAAAATCTAGGCCTGCTTTCAGCATACTCTTAGGGAAACCTTCTAAACAACCTTTGGAGAAAGAATTAGAAGACAGGGCAAACCATAAACTTTTCTAGTTTAAATCTACTTAGTATGTATTGAAAATATCATTCAAGAACTTCCTTTCAAGTTTTGCACATCAAGATATGGACAAACCAACATTCCTTGATAATTTTTACACTTAACTTAAGTCATTCTTAAAAATACAATTGGAGGAAAACATAAAGATAGAGTTTATCAGTGAGAGTAGGGTACTTTTAACAGTAAATCCTAGCTTTATATTTGCTGTTCTTTATCAGAGAAAAGTGAACAAAATGGAATACATGAAAGGAAAACAATAACAGTAAGAGGTACTTCACCAATGATATAGACCAGGACCCCAAAAAAGAGCTTGTATATTGATGTCAATCCAGTTACAAACTACATGTCCAATGTTTCATCACAACAAAAAATTCTCTTCTCAGCCTAACTTCTTCAATAACTTAACAGAGCTTCAGAGCTTTAAAATTTATTTACATTCAACAATGATTCGATACAACAATTATTACATCAGAAACCCAATAACCAACCCTTTACAATGTGCTCCTCAAGGAGATTTTATAAGGAAATGAGGAGGTGGAAGAGTTTCTAGGGTTCGAGTATCATTAATTCTACACTTAATGCAATTCCTAGCCTTGAAAACCATGCAAGGCATAAGGCAGGAATGCATTCTATCTATTACTCTGTCTCATAACTCTGTTTTTAGTTTTTTAGGCTTCGTGGATGAAAATATTGACTTCAAGGCTCTTTCTTATCTTTGTAATAACTTTGCTGACAGTTTGTAATAAGTTCCTTTGGTTGAAATAACTGTTCAGTTGTCTTTAGGAAAATATCTTCTGAATAGGCAATAACTATGCCTTCTTTTGATTTCTTTGAGGTTGCAGGTGGCTCTTTGGTAACTGAAGAGGATTAAATTAGCCTATGATGTGGCAGTGGAGGCTCTTTGGACTGATATATTTCTTTGTATTATCTTAAAATACCTTTGATCTTATGATTCGACATTGATACTCTTTATCTCCTTGATGTTCACTGTGTTTTTGCTGTTTTGCAGGCGCACAGAGGTTTTGAGACTTCACAAATGCCCATGAGGCACAAGTGGAATCACAGTTTGAACCATGTGGATTCATCTTCTTCATGAATAGTGGCTTGGGAGATTGTCATCCATGGCCTTTGATTCATTTTTAAAACTGTGGGCAAAACCTTAATAACCTACAAAAACGAACAAAAATTAAGAAAATCTGTGAAGAATAGGTCAAAGGTTGCTTTGGGCACGAGAATAAATCGTGGCTGTTGGATGAAAACAACCAATGGTCAAGATCATTTGATGGGGTCAATTGGGAGGCAGTTGGATGAATGATGGTCATGTTAAGTCCAAGCCGTCAGATGAAAAAGATAAACGGTTGAGATTGCTCGAATAGAGTGCTTGGGAGTTTAGACGGTGGGTGCATGAATTGGTGGGGAAGTTTAATCAAAGTCGTCGGATTAGAATATTTTACGGTGGAGATCAAAGGATAAATTATTTGGAGGATAGATAGAATGGGATAAATTATTTGGAGGATAGATAGAATGGAAACGACTTGGGATCTCAGAGTGATCTGGGCCGTCAGATTTAAGTGATGGATGGTTAAAATTTGGTGATGAAAGCATTTGGAGAATAGATCGGAGGGAAAGTGAGTTGTGGTCGGGATATGATCCGAGCCATTGGATCAAAGTGATCGACGGCTGAGATCATCCAATGAAATTTCTTGGGGAATGAACAAAGTGCAAAAGGTTTGGGGTTAAGTTAAGATGAGACTGTCCGATCAAATCAATCAACGGCCAGGATTAAAAAATGAAATGCTAATGTAGCAGAGAAGGGTGGTAAGGCGAAAAACCAGAATGGTTTTCGCGTAGCTCTGAGGTGGTTTGTGGTTTTCACAAAAAAAATGCGATACGATATACTTGTCGATGCGTGCCCTTTTCAATACCATCGGTTTCAGACTTTTTTCGGACATTAACATTTTGTCGCAAAAATCTTGCGAAGATCATTGTCAACCGTTGGATCGGAGGGCCTAGATCCGACGGTGTGGAAAAATTGCGACGGGGTAATTTGCGGGGTGGGGAGATAGTGGGGTCCAGGTGGCAGCTTGTGAGTGGACGGTAGTTTTACGAGGCGAGAGGTAGGTCCCAAAGGAGTTGGGCCTATCGGATTGAACCTCGTCCATTTGATCTGATGAATGGATGATCCATATTCGATCTCAGGCGGAGTTAAATGAACGGAGGGAAGATGGATAGATGGGCGTAGATCGGGCACGATGATGGCTGCTGATCTGGAAAGATCAACGGTGCAAATTCTACTTAATATTTTTGTTGTGGGATGAAGAAATCAAAGGAAAGTCCGGTTTTGAAAGGGGTTTAAAACCTTTAGCGCTCGGTTGTGGGGCTTAAGGTTTTATGAGGCGGAGGACTATAGGAGTTAAGCCCTAGGGGATTAAGAGAATTTTATATGCAGAAAGGGTTCTTTTGGCCTAAAAATAGAGTTTTTAAGGAAAATTGAGGGTTCTGGTAGGGGAAATAAAGCATTTTTTAAACCAAATAACAGAGAAATATAAGGTTAAAAAGGGATTTTGGAGTGATTTTGAAGGTTGAATGAGGCTTATGGAGGGATTTTTATGGAGAAAAAGGGATGAAAATGGGGTCATTTATGAGTGAAAGGAGGGGTAAAAAATGATGTGAAAATGGGGTTTTGAGCAGTCTTCTTTAGGCAAACCACAGATTATTCAGGATTATGAGGGAAACAACAGTGAAGATTAACTAAAGGATTGGTTATCTTCATAAGACTTTAAGAACTAACAATTTGGCATGAAATTGTTTCTTGAAGTATTAAAACAGATCTAGCCACCATTTGATATGACAAATTTTTAAAGGTGGCTAACAGGGTCCAGTTACTGTTTATGCATTAGTGGGGTGAAAGTGTTAATTAGTAAATTCAATTAAATGAGTTAAAACCGGTTTAAATAGTTCTAACTAAGTGATGAGCTAGTGAGAGGTTGACTGGTGAATTAAATTAGATTTAATTCACAATGAGTGATCGATAAGATAACCGATAATTCCCTATTGATAGTTGGATGCATGTCAGTTCCGAGGAAGACCTAGTTGAGACAAAGGTTAAAGGGAACATAACTATCAGTTGTATATATACAAAATTTTCCATGTGCAATTATAAAGTCATTGGGATGTCATGATGGATTGCACAATTACGGAAGACTGAATTTCCTAATTAATAGGGAGCTAATTCCCTAGGAATTTCATGAGCAAGGTAGGTTGAAGGAAGCTTGAGAATTCGCTAAGTACTAGACCGAGTTTGCCTAGATCAGCGGGAGACAATTGGCATAGTTCTCGAGAATCTCATGAGAGATTAAGCATTGTATTGTTTCATGATTCCTTGACTTAATACACAATAGAGATAGAGAATTTTTGAGCAGTTTCTTTCCCCAGATGCATCTTGTGTTGTGCGATTGATAATTTATTTATCTTACTTATATGTGATTTTGCGATCGTGTTTTGTTTCCGAAAATTGTAGGAAGGATTCAATATCTTGTTTTAGTACATTACAATATTAGATTGAATCTCGTTGGTTAGATTTTCTACATGGTATCAAAGTAGGATTTTTTTGGGCGGTGAGTTTGCAGAGAATATATGAGTATTTTGGTGTAAAATTTTCAAAAAAAAATAGCATATTTAGATTCCTTGCGAAAAACTGTCCAAATGGAAAATCAATTCAGAGCTTGGATGAGGGTGATATTGTCGTTTTAAAATCAAATATTTTTTTAGAAACTTTTGTAATGGTAGGAAAATTACTATGTGCATGAGTCAAGAACCTATATGCACTTGAGGTACCAAATGCATGCAAAGCTTTGAGGAGCAAAGAAGAGGTTAGAGACTTGGTTGTTGAGAGGGAGTACAAATTACCTCTCAAAATGTAGCCTTAGAAGCAGTCTTAGAAGGTTGTGGAGCAGCCACAATTGAAGTATAAAGGAGATCGAGTGGAAGTGTCCACTCAAGTAGAGACCTCCATGAGGGGGAAATTTCAAGCCAGATGGGCAGAGGAAGCACATCTAGCCATACCTCCAGGTGAAAGGTGAGGTGATGTGTAGACATAATCCCAAGATAAGAAATTTTGGCAGGATCCATTGAGATGGTGTGTCTAATGGATTGAACCTAGCTACGAGGTTTACTCAGTACAACAGTAGCAGGAAGGATCAGTTAGATTGATGCATTCAGATGTCAGGAAGACAAAAATCAGAGTGACAGATGTCAGATACTAGAGTGCAGATCAGAGTTGGCAACAATGCAAAGGGCACAAATGCAGATGTCAGCAGCAACGCAGAGAGTCCAGTAGATAGGTGCAGTAGCTAGCAACAGTCAGAAGAATATGATGACAAATGCATTATATTGATTCCGTTGTTTAGAGGCTATTCAGTTTCAGGATTTGCAAGTGAAAGCAACACTAGAGAAGTGTTGCATGCAAAATTCCAAAGGTATCGGATTGAGATATATTGAATTCCTTTATTGTTGAGAGGGAGTGTTGAAATTTGCAACAAGAAAGTGTGAAATTGGCAACCAAAAAGTAAAAAAAATGCACCCACATTGGTGAGGAATTTTGATGTACCAGGAGTGAGGAATGTGAGGCGTCTAATTTATTTTTTCGCTTAAATAAATTGGACATTAAATTGTAATTTCATCTCATAATAACTTGTGTCAGTTAAGTAATTCATGATGACTGAGTTAGCTCAAGAAATTCGAGTTGAGGTGATCGAGGTGGATATTGGTGGCCACTCGCCTATTCCACTTGGGCCCTCACCATTGTCTCTTTCAGTTTTTCAGTTTCCTTAATTATAGTTTAGTTTACTATTTTTTTTTTCAGTTCTTCGGGTCCTAAACTTCCAGAGTTATTTTGAGGCCGTTTTCGAGTCTCTTATGGAGGCAAGAGTCATGGTTTTTTCTATGGGAGGATAGGGTTTGTTCTACAACAATTGGAAGTACATAAGTATAGTGCCTTAGTTAGGACATGAGTTTCATAGCATTTTTAGTTCATAAGATATGCCATTAAGACTGAAAATTTTTCAAAGAAGAAGAGCGGTTGTGACCCTTAGAGTGAGGTTTATTTATGCAATATAGACCGCAGATCTAGAAGATGGTTTGTAGATTCAATATGTGTGGAGATAGAAAATCCAAAGGAGGGTGGAACCTGAGTAGAAGATTGAGCATGTAGAAGAAATGTGCCATATGAAGAATGGATTGACATGTAGAGGAGTTGATTTTGGTGGACTATCCATAGAGTTTTAGACAAATATCTTAAGAAAACTATAAAAAATTAGTCAATGGATTGTTAGTGGCTGATTTGTGACCATAGTTCAATCATCTACAAATTGTTAGAAGGATGATAAGAGGAGTAGTTCAAATTTTTTAATAGATTGGACAACAAAGATCAAATTGTCGATACATAAGAACAATGATTTTGAGAGGACACAAACCATTGTTAGGTGGAATATTTAAAGAGACCTAGATGAAGACAATATTGTGGGCCCTAGATCAGTAAAAATAATTGACTGTGGTTGGGAAGATTGATGGTAGTCCAAGTATAGTTGGAGGGTTGTTAGGTATCTATCAAAGAAGAGCCCTAACTCTTTTAATTGTGAAGGAAAACAAGATTGGTAGAAGGGAAGGTGTATAGTGACTAAGGTTGTGAAAAATTTGAAGGACTAAAGTAGAAGTCAAGTGGGCCAGCCAACTAGCCCTACTTCACTATATTGTAGAGGATTAATTTAGTGAGAAGAAGGAAAGCCTCCATAGCCCTAGACTTCTCATCTTGGAGCCATGGTATGGAAAAAGTGGGAATACCAAAGAGTTGTTCACAAATGAAGTTGTGAACCACCTGTTACCACTCAAACTAGTAGTGGACCTAAAAGGGGTTCCTAAGAGAGCAACTGCTAGGACAAGAGGAATGGTGGAGGATTAGCCCATTGTCACCACAGCTAAGGCTCCTTGTTATTCACAAATTTTCACAGATGGGAGGAGTCTCGGTAGTTTAAGAAGTCACTTGTAGAGTATAGGTCAATGAATAGGTGGGAAGTGATCCTAGAAACCCTTTCCCTAATATAGAATAAATAGTGGGACTTGCTTGACTTTTAAGCAAGGGACTTTATCTTTTAGGGAGAGAGGAGGTGGATTGAAGGGTTGAGGGAGAAGAATAAGAATTATGAAGGAAGTTATCAATCCCTAAAATCATTTGGGAACTTGGATTCCCAAATGGTCCTTGATGAAAGGCCTTTGACACCAAATGGGACCACACGGAGCCAAGTGGACCCAACCTAGTTTCAGGGATGGAATTTAGCAAAAATTAATGTTCCTATCCTCAAAAATGCGAGTGGAAAGGATTATGCAAGATTTTTTTACTTCGATGGGTTAAATTGATCCTACTGGGTTCTAGCCTTGGGAACACTTAGGAAAAACTTGATCCTAGAGCTAGGGATTGAGGTATCTGGAGATTCCACCATATGAACTGGACCAAATTCAAAGGAGAGTGAGGGAACCCACCAACGCAGTTTCCTCTAGGAGATCGAAGTTTTCCTCTAGATATATTCCTAGGAAATTAATGCCCTAGGTGACCTAGTGGGGCTAGACCTAGGGAAAAATGGAAAATTGTGAAAAAAAAAGGGGGAAATCATCACCCTTTTTGAGGGACTAGTGCCTAATTCACTTGGGGATATGGAGTCAGGGATGATAATGAACAAGAATTCGGTTTCTTGATCAAGGAGGCCCTGAAAGTCAATTTCATCCAATGTTAGAGGAAAACGAAAAGTGACCTTTAAGAATTTATACTTCATACAAATGGTGCAATATTATTGAGGTAAAATGATCTCTAACACATTTTGTTCATCTAACAATGGCCCATACATTAAATAATCTAAATAGACCCATAATTCCACATTTCCATCATGCAGCAATTACCCTAGTTATAACGAAATTCAATAGTATGTAGCAACAAGAAAAATAGCATTAAATTTTTACTCACAATGTTAGAGAGTGTATCCAACCAGCTTGAAATTTTCAAAAAAAAGGTCCAAGATAAAAATAGCCCAAATCCATACATCAAAATGCATATACCATCCAAAATAGTCCTCCAAGGAAAAATGTGAAGTTCTCTAAAGATAGAGAGATCCCAAGTCAAGTGATGATACAAATGAATCCAACTAACTCCTATTTATACATTTATTAGGAGTTGATCGAATTAGTTTATGGGCCTACATTAGCCCCTAAACATAAAATAATATGCAAGTAACCCTAAATTTTGGTGACAATCCCACCAAACTATCTCATACATGGAATAATAAGCCTCATAAGAGGCCAAATTATGTCCTAGGGTCTTCTAGTAGGCATACTGGGGTCCATGAGTGCCATAATGATGCATGGGACCCATCAAAAGTGTTGGACAAGGGGGTGGCCCCTTGTTCTCCAAACATTAAACTTATGGATTGAAAGGGTTGTGTGTGGCCACCATCAACAAGTAGGTCAAGTGTTGTCTTGTTATGGATAGATTAGTTGTCAAGGGATTAAAACTAAGCCCTAGTTGTATTCCTTGTATCAGTGTGATTGTAAAGCGTCACGTTCCATGGTACAAGAGCTCTAGCCTGTTGTATTATAGTTTGTAATATAATGAAGAAGGGTTTGAAAAAGGTAAAATTATCATGTGCACTAGTTGATTCCTTGATTTGTGTAGATTTAGTTGTGAATTAAAGTAGATGTGTTGTGGCACTTGAGTGTGTTTGTAACAAATATTCTAAGACAAAACCCAGATTCTCATGTGTCGTGAAACTGAACATATGCCTTGTTCACCTAAGTACTACCTATAACTCATCTTATTCTACTCATGTCCAATCTCAACTCATCCAACTTAACAAGTTACCAAGATAAGGCTCACATTCAACCGTGGTAGTAAAAAAACTAAGCAACATAGTTTACATCTTAACATCCATATCACCTTGCACATCTTAGAATGCCTTGGCATTATCTAGCACATGTTAGCATCCCCTGCATTCCTTGGAATCTTGTGGGGGTCAATAGGTTGCAAGGTTTGTGACAAAGACTAACACAAATGGAAGAGGGTATGCACTAGAATTTAGGGCCAAAAAAAAAGTAGTCGCGGGTGTAATATTGACTGAGGTAACCTTAGTTTGAGGGTCATAAATATCTAAAGTTTAGGTCAAGATTTAGTCAAATAAATGCCCATAATATATGGATCCATATGAGTTAGGTCGAGTCTCTTATGGAGTCAAGAGTTGTTATTTTTGCTATGGGTGGATAGGGTTTGTTCTAAATCAATTATAATATAAGTATAATGCCCTAGTTAGGGAAGTTTCCTAGCATGTTCAATCTCTCCCTTCTGATGCCTCAATAGTCCTTAACACTCCTCAGCATGCATTGATATTTTCCGACATGTGTTAGCATTCCTTTTCATTCCTTGTCATGCCCTAAGACTCCCTATCTATCATGCCCTCACAAATACCTTACTTAATTTTCAACTTGGGAACCCAACCAAGTCCTCGCTTGACTACAAGATCTTGACCAAGTTATGATTACTACAACTAAGCTATGTTGTTGAATAATGTAGCTTGGGAGGTACTCCACAAGCCTAGTGAGATGGGTTTGTGTGAGTTTGGTCACAAAAGGATTTTTCGGCAAAGAACCCAAGCAAAGGGGTTTTGGACCCAAGATGGGGTTTAAAATCTAAAAGAATGGAGGCATGGAAGGAAATGATGGAGGTAGTGCTTGAGGAAAATAGACTGAAGGAATTCATCGATACTGATAGTCCCTAGTCCACAGCAGCAAATTCCCAACTTCATGAAGCATGGAAGAAGAACATTGCAAAGGTGAGAAAGATCTTGTTAGAGGGAGTTCGAGACAATAGTGTCTCGAGCCTCCACGAGAAGGAGAATTCATATGCAATGTGGAAGGCCTTGACAGATCTGTATCAGAATAGTAGCGACCAAAAGAAGCTGGTGCTAAAAAACATGCTCGGGAAGATCAAAATGGAGAAGGGCGACACGATCCAAAAATACATGAACAAGTTCACTCAATGTCGAGATGAGCTTGGAAGTGTTGGGATCTATGTTGCCTCAGATGATTTGGTGAGCCTAGCTCTTCTAGGACTTCCCAAGAGATGGCATAGATACATGGACTCTGATAATGGGAGGGAGAAGCTTCCAAACTGGGAGCGACTATGGTCTGATTTGGCACTAGAAGAAATTTGATGGAGCACTATAGATGGATCCTCATCAAAGACTGACGATGAGGAGAATTGTGCCTTGGCTGGAAAGGCGAAGAAATGAAAAGGGATGGCGTCCCATTCCAAATCTGAGACCGCCAAGGTAGGAAAGAAGCAAGAATTGTCAAAGGTGAAATGTTTCAACTATCATGAGCATGGACACTATGCCACAAAATGTACATGAAAGAAGAACAATAAGAAGGAATGCTAACTAATGAATGGTGAGAAAATGAGTTGCACTCGGAAATGCATTGAGCTTAGAAGCAACAAAAAAATTATCTAAGAGTCTTCATATGAATCAAGGGCACTTTAAGGCATGCAAGAGAACTTTCCTTAACATTGTATTGCCATTCATCCATTTTTGTAATTATAACATTAGGCTGTAAGCCCTAAAGAATGAAGGTGCATGGAATTTAGGAAGCAGGTGTGTTGGAACCCAAGTAGATAGATAAAGAAATGTTCAATTGAGAGGCAAGGCCTAGAACCACACCATCCCCATCCTCCAAATGATCAATATTGTTAGATAACGATGAATAAAATTTGTGTATAGGTGACTCAATTTATAAGGATAAACTTTATACATGAGGTTGGAAAACATTCGAAATATAATTGAATCAAGAGCGAAAGGGAGAATATATCAAGGGGCACAAATATTAAGGGCCTATGTCAGCCAAAGTCAAACCAATGAACAAATGATTTTTCCTTTATACCATCTCTTAAGAAAATGAAACTAAATATAAACACATATGTCAAACGAAATACTCCAATACCTACCATAATTAATTGCATGTTGTTCAAAATATTGAATGAATGACATGCAAACTTTAATTTTGTTTCAAAGTGTCTCACTTTTCGATGAAAATACACGAATGTTAAAGGTCTATCATATGTGCTTCTTTGTATTTGGAAATAAATCTAATTTATGGGAGAACTGTAAAATATGGGATGTCAAAGATAAAAAATCACACTTGCAAAACCAACCTTTAAGGAGTACGATAATTAATGCATGTAGCATAGTTTTAGAGAATCACATGGGCTAATGACTAGGATAGGTACGACACTGAACCTATCTCATTCTAAACAAGGTATTAAGGATAAAAAAATATGAGTAATCAACCTAGCTATGGGTTAGAAATAGAGCATTCCATAGGATTTAGGCTAATTTTCTAAGGCTCATCATCATAACTATATCTTCGATAGAAAGTGTTGGATCAGCCCACAACCAATAACCTAAAGTTCCTTTAAGAGTTATAATAAACCCCTTCATTATGAGGAAGCATAAAATGTATTTTTTAGGGGTTGAGTCATGTGTTGGATTCATATGTCCTAGAGGTTCCTACATGATAAATAAGCTATGAATATATAAGAGGCATATAGTAAAGCATGGAACGAGGGAAGTTGTGTGGCAGTCCTATCATTTAAGCATAAAATTGATATTAAATTGAGTATAAAAGAGGCCTCTAATGAAGTGTGTACTGAAAATTGGTCAATGGAAGGTGTTGGAGTTTCATTCCTAGCCTAGATAGTTCTCAACAATAAAATGATTTTACATTTAATAAAGATTCTAGATTTTTCAACTTGGTTTGAACTTCATTTGTAGTTTGCTCAAATAGGTGGAATTTTATAACAAGAAAAAAAATGTTTCATTTAAAATATTCCTTGCTACCATAACCACTTCATCCCCCAAAATTAGGGTTTCCTCTCTCCTTTTCCTCAAAAAAATACAATCTCAAACCTTCGTTCTAATAACAACAAATAAATAGTGTGCATAATTCTTTGTCTCTAGCTCTCCCTTTCTCTCCCTCTCGCTCCCTCCCTCCCTCCCTTTCTTTCCTTCTCCCTACCTCCATCTCCATATCTCCCTCCACTTCTCCCTCTCTTTCCGCAATGGAAAAAATAGAATCCAAAACTTGATAATTGGATACCCAAATATTTATGGCTTTCCATCCAACTTCTAAACCCCCCAACCTTACATTAGCATGCAAGGAAAAGAAACTCCACCCCTTTATTAGGGCTTCTAGACAACTGAAAACATAAACACCATATCTTGACAATTGTCACCAATGACTTGGAGGATGTTTTGCAGAGAGGAGTTGCACCATCTAGCTTTTCCTCAGCGCCCAAAACCTCCAATCCAGAACCCTTTTCTAACCTAATATGTCCTTGCCTCTAGATGGATAGTGCTAAGTAAGAAAAAGGAAGCTTATAGTTTTTAGTCAGGTGCCCATACCTATGGCCTTGCCTACACCTAAAAGGTATTCCTTCATAACCCAATATCTGAATACACTCCACCCCAATCCCGATATCCATGCCTTTTATAAGCCCTTCTCTGAGGTCCATATTAACCAAAATATGGGTGTATGTCTTAATATTTATTTATAAATATGCAGATTCATGGGCTAGATAAGATCCCAATGAATTACCTATATCTTTGAAAATTAGGGTGTCCCAATAGTTAGGAGGGATACTTGGAAGATGAGCCTATATTGGGGCCATGTCTAGTCTCTCCTACTTTGCATTGAAGAGGGACATCTAGAAATTGAAAAGGATAGGAGGTGAATCAATTTTCTAAACCATTTGTTGTACTTTCTGGGTGTCTGCTACATATTTGAAGCACAAATAAATCCAACCTCGAGCTAACAGTGACACCTATGGAGAAAATTTTACAATAGGTAATATTTCCTTGTCCGCCCACACTTTATGGTTGAAGACCTGGATTTTCAACCCCTTACTTGCCCCACCAAGGATTTTTGGGACATTTCCTCAGTATTTTGAATGGTGACGTTGACTCCCAAAAATAGAGAAAGGAGGACTTTGTTCTTCTTCTCGAAACTACAATGGATTTTCCTCTTCCTTTCTTTCTCATACTCCTTTTGAATCATAATTTCTTCTTATTCACAAGAATGTTTCTCCCTGAAAACCACAAGACCATTCATGATGTTAGTTTGACCTTCTTCCGTTGTCGAGGCAAGGCTCTCCTTTACTAATTCACTGAAGGAGGGCGAGGTTGATGGCACTTGAGATGAAGGATATACATGAAAACAATCTGGAGAGGCTTCTGAGAGTGAAGAACCCCCACTGTGTTAATTTTTTTTTGAAAACCCTAAGGAAGCAGTAACACATTGTATGTTTTCCTCCAATATCTGGGGCAATATGGAAAATAAACTTAGAGCCAAACACCCCAAGGAGAGTTCTCTAGCCCCTGATAAACATCCTTAGGCCTCGAGCTAGCTGAAACTAAAGGACATGAATAGTGCATGGCTGGATCAAGGGTTAGGGATTTCGAACCACTAGATAGTTTCCTATTGAATTCTTAACTTTTATTTTTAAAGATCTGGTAGGCCTAGAAATTGCGGTATGGTGATCTTCTAAGTTGACTTTGAAATGCGAATGGATAAAATCCTTGGGACTAGACCAAATTTGTTGAAAATCCTCCTCCTCCAGTTCATAATCCACAAACTCCTCCTCCTCCATCTGGGTCCAATAGTAAGCAATCGACATCTCATCTGAAAGTATATTTGCGAGTAGTTGTGTGTCTTCAAAGGGTTTATCATGGCGACCATCTCTCTACAAAATATATATCATGTGGATAAAAACCTCATGGTTACCATTTAATCTTATCTTTCATTTTGATAGTGATATTAGAGCCTGGCATTGTCTAGAGCCTATTCACTCTGTGTCAAAATTACGACCCTTTATTCGCTTGCAATTTTTCCGTGAGCCTCTAGGGTTTCTCTAGTGTTGAATTATTCTCCTATGGTAAAAATGTTGTAATGTTCTCTTTAACATTTTGAGTCCATCAAAATAAAATAAAAATTAAAAACATAAAATTAATAATTAAACCAATCTATCTTAACTTTAGATCTACCAAGGGTCGAGAGGGAAGAATCAAATCTCTTGAGGTGTAAAACTCTTTAGATTTGATCTCTAAACACTTGATAAATTCGAAGTTAAGATGAATCTAAATTAATCATATACAATGAAAAAAATAAAAACCATAAAAAATAAATTGATTTGCAAACTAAACATAACATCCACCTTTATTTTGAAAAATATTAAAATATTTACCATATTTGAATAACTTTTAAGAAATTAAAATATTTATTATATTGGAATATTTTTCTCTATATTGTGATAAAATTTTTTGACCCTTCCGATTAAAATGCTTTGAGTCATCCGAAAATCATTTTCCCACTCCATTTAAATTTCAAGAAGGCATTGTCATGGAGGATTGGCAGGCAAACCAAACACAGAGCATTCGGTTACCAAAATAGTAGAGAAGAGCTAGAGCTACATGAGGGAGCCTTAACACCCTCTCATCGATACTGAATGCATTGAAGAGTTCGACACGAGCAAAGATGACAAAGCCATTATTCAGTTTCAAGAAGAAGAAGGTGGCCCCTCCTCCATCTGTTGAGAGGCCTATGAGAAGGTAAGAGTTTAAGAAATTATTTCATGTATAATGTCGCTGTCGTGCCATGGAAATCAGAAATCAGGCCATCATCTGTGCACTCTTGCAAGATAGGGTAAACTCCACAAGGTATGTTCGTAAATGATGACAACTCCTGAATTTGAGCTTGGGAACCTCTATAGCAGCAGTATTTGGTTCCCGTGCTTATCGATTCTTCCACATCACCATTTTCTTGAGCTCTTCAACCTTCAATTCCACCTTTGATATCCCTGATTTTCTCACAACTCAACAACACTCTCAATAGTGGCTACACCCTGCTGCAAGGTGAACTGTAAACGCTGTTGCTTAACAATGTTAGTGAACTCCATATAAAATTTTAGCCTTGTGTACCATGCATCTCCATTTATCTCCTTTGAAGGTGTCAATTCTGCTAGCATATACACCTTCATTGCTCGACTAGAAACACACTTCACCCCTTTTATTAAGTCACGAGCTTCTAGATTTTTAAATTCTTTGCTAACCTGTGACTGTTGTAAATTTGTTTCTCTTTTCATATATTTTGTCCATATACCCATATTTCCGGCATTTTTTATGACTTGATATATGAGCATATCTTCAGATGAGAGGCCCTTAAACCTTACATATTATTCTTTCGTCTGTTGCTTGTAAACAATGAAATCACCCTGCTTGAAAACCTAGAGTTGACGATTTTGAAGCAGGGCATTGAGTGCCTAAGCTCTGACGTTGAGATCAACATCTTTAAGATTTTCCTCCATGATTTTATCTGTCAATCCATCAGAGAAAGTATTGAAAATATCCAATATTCTATTGATGGTAGTAGCCATTTGTGAAACTGATGTTGCCATCTCTAAGATATTCAAAACTATAATGGGCTTCGAACCCTAGAACAATATGTGCATTTGCAGTGTCTGGTCATCCTGATTACCCCATTTACAATATGGGCTTCGAACCCTAGTCATAGTATGTGCAATGCGTGCCCTCAAGCAGAAACAAAAAATGTATGTATATATGCTCTGCATTTTGAAAATTTGCGTGGCTATTACTATTTTTTTATCACAGAAAACAAAATTATGCACAACTGGATTTTTATAATTTGGATACTAAATGTAGAATTGAGTGGTGCCTGAAGTGCTCTTTGAA
This sequence comes from Pinus albicaulis, assembly GCA_034641835.2. Lineage (NCBI taxonomy): Eukaryota > Viridiplantae > Streptophyta > Pinopsida > Pinales > Pinaceae > Pinus > Pinus albicaulis. The sequence continues at coordinate 215,205,150 of CM076578.1, read as the reverse complement.
GCATTGTTTGGTGGGGGACAATTTTTAACTAGTGGATTCAGTTTTGAACTGCTTTATGAATAGTCCTAACTTATTTTTCAGTTTTTTTCATCTCAAACATATCAATGTCATTTTCCAACATATATTATTATCATTTACTCATGCAACCTACTGTGCATAGGGTTTCCGTGTTTCATTTTCTAGTAGTCACTGTAGAGGCAACCATGCCCTCCTTTTTCCAGGCATATCTAGCTGTAATTTTTTTCCCTATTGTTTACAAAAGGGAAAGTATGTGTCATTTATTCGATTCTTTATCATCACTACTCACAAGTTAATTCAATGATATCCTGCATCCCATATATTTAATGTCTTAGCTTCCTATGATCTATCATAGCTCAGATTCTCATGGTTTTCTTTTAGAGCTAAATTTTTTGCAAAGATTCATCTTTTGGTGATCATCATGAAACCTTCTTTAGAGATTCTGATGTGCTCTTTTGATTTTGAGTTTGCATTCTTGAATTTGAAGTGTTCTTTGAATTTTCTTTAAATGTTCCTTCACATGAATTATATTCAATTTCTTTTTGTCTGTCCAAACACGAAAGAGCTCTAGATAAAACCCTATTGATGTATGTTGTATTTGGTGCTGCTTTCTAACTTGTAATCCAAGGGACTTAATGCGATAATCCACTATATCCATGAACATGGATCTATGCTTCTATCACCAATGAATGCTTCAACTTACTGTTATTATTTTGGCACTATGAACATAACTTTTCCAGATGCTTACTTTGAGATTGCTTATGCCTGGCATGTGATACTGATTTGTTTGTCCATTTTTGTCTAGGCTAGGATTATTTGGCAAATGCATCAACTATTGACATCGGATATCTATACTTTTAGAACATGCGCTTGCGGAGAGGAACCAAATGTATGTTTTTTCTCCTTCTAATTCTTGTTTTAGTTTGATTCATATCCTTACCACAAGAGTAAACTATGTGCTATTTGAATGAATAGTTTTTTGTGTTTGTGACGAAAGATGTGAGATGTTCTACATCCTGCTTAGGGTGGGTGGGTCCGTCAATAGTTTATTTGCATGTAATTACATTTAATCTATACTATGTGTTAGGTGCATCAAATATAATATCCCAAATCCATCTAATTCTGGTTTCAATAGGGTCAATATTGCATATCTTGAGTTTAGAGAAATGACTAATATATTAAATATTGAAATTTGAGATATTCAACCTCGAGCTTTGGAACATTAATGTGCATATCAAACAAAATTTTAGATGTGTCTATGCTAGTGTATATTGATTTCCATTTGATATTAGTGTGAGTAATCTCATAAGTTGTGGAGTTGACTCTGTTTAGTTTGGAGGCTTTGCAGGTTTTTGTCATTTGGGTCAGAAATGCAAGTGTGCATTTTGATATGAAGTTTCGTCTTGCTTTGTATATTTGTTACTCTTTGATGTTATTTATTTGTGGGAAGCATAGAGAATGAATAGATTTAATGCATGCCATTGGGTTCTTAGTCCATTTCTTATTTGTATACTATGAAAATTTCTGAGCACAAAAATCCTACTGCTAAATATTGATTTACTTCTCCTACTTGTTTTATTATGCACAAGTTATTTATCTGAAAATATTCAAAAAAAATCCGAAGTAAAAACAAATAGCAGCTTGCACAAATAAAAATCATTTACTGAATATCACACACATATGACAAAGAACACATATTTTTCGGACAAATGTCCTCGGAAAACCCAATGCGGGAAAATCGGTGCAACAGATATGAGGGTTTATTATTATTAAGCAGCAATATTCTAAGTACATCTAGGGTGCCATAATCGAGCTCACCCAACAAAGAAAACCTTGGCTAAAAATAAAATGTGAGTTTTACCTCACTCCCGCAAGTCTTGGCTGATCTAGATGAGCCACTAGTGAAACCACAGCTAGCTTTGCACAATCTCTACGCTGCCACTGTGTAAGGTTGCGTGGCCCTGATTGAGGGACTATGTCACCCTTGCTCTGTGCTGATAAACTTCTATCGATGTCTGGTTTCAGCCTTGCCTGCTTAGAAACCCTAGTCTCTAGTTGAATTTTAGAGTTTTCTTGGAGGCTCTGCGTTGCCCCTGTGTGGGCCTGCGTCACCCTCTCTAGGGACTCCCTCACACCCTCTAATGGATGTGATGCCTCCACTACGTCTTTGTTTCCCTTGATCCGCGTTGTACTCTTGGTCCTCCTGACCAATCACTACATTCGCACCTCACTGCTTCTCTGAATCACTCAGATTTGATCTTCGTCCGAGCACTTCTCCGTCAGAAGAATTCGATCTCCTAGATTCTATGTGTGTGTTCTACAACTGACCCCAAGCCCTTCCTTTATACTTTTCTCGTTGACAAATCAATGGCTGTGATATAATCACTAATCAATGGCTAATATTAAAAGAAGCTTGATCCATGTCACTTAGAATGTTCTCATCACATTTTTAAATTAATTCACTTTAATTTTTTTAATTTCCCTAAGTTAGACTTAGGGTTCCCATTAAAAAGATTAATTATTTGAATAACTTTTACACCAGATGGAATTTCTCCAAATGCTTTCTGGGTCTTGGAGATCTCATGTGTTCTAGCCTCTCCACAAATTTTCAGAGCTAGAGCACATATGATGCTACCCCAAAATCTCAACACTCCCTCTTAGCGAGGAGTGTGCTCTAGAAATAGTTCCCCATTCAACTGCTCAATCTTCGTGCTACTGCTTGGACTACTACCCTCCATCCACTGCACTGTTGTTCTCTGTATTGATGCCCATGTCACTACCAATGACACTGCCACATCTGTACTACATCTCCATCTCAAATTGTTGCATCATGCTGCCCATAGCACTACCACTTCTAATTGTTGCACTGAAACTCAATTGCTGAGAAGTAAGCAGCTGAAGGACCACCACCCAATCACTGATAGACAAGTTAGTCATGCTACATATTATTACTGAAGCATCCTCTGCTGCTGCGTCTGCACTATTTTCTGCACTGTACTATGTAAGCACTGCCTTTGTGCTACTCTAGAATTCAGCGTCCCAACATTGCCTCTGCTTCTCCATGATCTTCTACACCCACTGCTCCAGTCATCCTACTATTGTCTTAAGGCTCTAGTAGCTTGTATGTGATCCAAGAGTTTGGGAACCTCAAAGATCCTGTCTGCCCATTTATAGCTGCTCTATAGATCTATATCGCCCCACCTCTTCTCTCAAGGCACATGAGCACTCATGTCCACATCATTCTCACTACCACTATCCCCTATAACTATTGCTGCCTTGGAATCTGAAGCTTCCTTGTCCTTCCTCTTAGGACAAGTGCTGGCGAAGTGTCCAATTTCACCACATTTGAAGCATTAGACCTTGGATAGGTCCTTCTTCTTCCCTTGCTACTGCTACCCATTTGATGCGAGGCCCGCATATCCCTCCTCCCGCTTCTTCACCTTGACACTTTCGCTATTGAATTCCTTCTTGGTCATCCTCCAGATATCCTCCTGTTGAAGCATGGTCCACATGTCACCCCAATTTGGGAGTTGTGCTCTGCCCAAGATGCTTTGGAAAAAGGTCTCCCACACATCAGTGACTGCATTTAGGGCAGTCCTCACCAAGATCCCTTCATCCAGAGTTTCCCTCATGGAAATCAACTGATCTCGGATTGCCTGCAATTTGAAGAGGAAGCGATCAATCTCCTCTCCCTTGTGCATTTGGAACATTCGCATCTGGTTCTCTAGAATCATCTTCCATTGAATGAAGCTTCCTTGATACAATGTGGTCAAATATTTCCACATCTCATGTGCCATCCTCTTATCGAAAATGTGTGGGACCACATGATCCTTCACCCCATCCATGATTAAGCACTTTGCTCACGCCTGATTTTTGTTGAACTTATTTGGAGCGTCCACATAGGTCGACACATCTAGGAAATTTTTCACATGGTCTCTGATACCGTAATCCTTTAGGACTGTTAGGATTCTGGCCTTACAAATCGCAAAGTTGGACACACCTTCCAACCCATCCTGATCTCTCAGTTCATATGAGGCCATATGTGCTCAAACTGTAGAAGCAGGTACTCTTCTCCCTTATACTACTGTTGCACTCAACAGAAGACTAGATCTAGGTTTCTTGGTGTTAGAAACCCTATAAATATAGTGCTCCCTCTGAAAAATAATTTCCCACCTGGAAATCCTCCGCCAATTCTGCTGAATCAACCCTCTACGATCACCCTCTTGATTGAATCTTAGACTTGTTGGAAAAAGTCTACTAGGGAACTATTTCTCCTCACTTTGTCACCTTTACTAGGCACTATTCTGCACCAACATAAGCGATGCCTCACCAACAAATTTTGAAGATCAGAGGTTGCACTTCCAACCTCGAAAAAATGCACAACGTCACTCCCTTTTGGATTGCGTCACCCTCCTGGTGCTGCGTCACCCTCTGCATGAGCAACTTAGCCCAACGTCCCTCTCCTGGTGCTACATTAGCCTTTGCATGAGAAAAATAGTTCTGCGTCACCTTTATGGAGATGCGTCAGCCTCTACGTGAGAAGACTGACTTTGTGTCACCCTTGCATGGTCTATGTTGTCCCTCTAGTGCTACACTGCCTTATTCTGGATCTGTGCTGCTTCATCTACCCTCCCTGCAAAAAATATCTTCAGCCCCTTTGCTGATGGTTCAACTTGATCTGCAATGCTATAATACCATGAGAAAATTTATGAGCATAGAAATGCTACTGCTAAATATTGATTTACTTCTCCTACTTGTTTTATTATGCACAAGTTATTTAACAGAAAATATTTAGAAAAACTCCGAAGTAAACACAACTAGCAGCCTACACAAATACATATAATTTACTGAACATCACACACATATGACAAAGGACACATAGATTTTTTGGACAAATGTCCCCGGAAAAACCCAATGAGGGAAAACCGGTGGAACATAATTAAGCATCAATATTCTGAGTACATCTAGGGTGCCATAATATGAATCACCCAATAGAGAAAACCTCAGCTACAGAGAAAATGTGAGTTTTACCTCACTCCCGCAAGTCCTGGTTGATCCGGATGAGCCACTGGTAAAACCCCAACAAGCTCTGCATAGTCTCTACGCTGCCACTGCATAAGGCTGCGTGGCCCTGACTGAGGGAATGCATCACCCTTGCTCTGCGTTGATCAACTTCTCCTGGAGTCTAGTTTCAGCCCTGCTGGCTTAGAAACCCCAGTCTCCAACTAAATTTCAAACTTTCCTTGGAGGAAAGTCTTTTACTATCAATATTATACTCAAGATTGCAGAATTCATATCATTCTATTTAACACAGAAATTACTGAGAATCAACTAAAAGTGAAATGAAGGAGACAAACAATTATACACCATCCATACATTGAATACAAGATATACCCTCAGAAAAATCAATACAGGACAAACCCAACTAGAAGGAGAGGCATATGCTTTGCTCTTTTCTTCTCTCGATGAAAAGTGAATACAAAGAAAGGGGTACTCGCACTAGCCAAATGTGGATGCTACATGGTTTTCTTCTTCCTCTGTCATGCTTCAATATCCCATAACTATGAACATAATATTGCAACATAACTATGAAATAGATATAAATGCAGAGAAAATAGAGAAACACAACTTGACTCGTTTATAGAGATTTGAAGAAGTTACATGGTCACTAGGTGTTGTGATTTGTCTTATGAGAATCACTTTTTATTTGTTTCTTTTTTTTTCTAATATTGATCCACTCAGTTCTCTTGACATGGGTTAGTGGCATTGTAATATATTGATTTGTGAATGGGAATCTGAACGCAAGGTGGTTAGGAATAAGCTTTACCTTTTTCTATTCATGAATATGCTTTAAAACTCAAAAGAGATTTGATGGAACCAAAGCTAAGTGTGTCTCCCCACCACTACCAAGGGGAACTTGCATAGGTTTCTTTGCTTTCGGTTGAGCCATTTTCTTTGTTGGAGCACATATGTTTCCCTGTATTACTTACCATCCTTTGGGATTTTTCCTATGTCCATTGGATGTATAATATGTCGGTGAAGATGAATAGTTCTCTAGGAGGTGTACAGTTTGTTGGCATGATCTACATCTAAATTTTGTGCTTTCAATGTCTAACATTTCAGTAAAAGTGAGATCAACCCATTATATGAGAAACTAGTTGGGAAAATCACAACTTAGGTTGAGCACTACACAACTATGGGTAAATATGTTAAGCCCATGACAATATGAGCTCCATTAACTTTAATAAAATGACATAGGGAGTTCCTAATAGTTACAAGAAAATTAGGATACCATAAGTGAAGATGAGGTTTGGAAATCTTACCTAGACTGGAGTAGTTGTAATAATCATGGTATTTGGATTAAACTTTGAGAACTAGGGATGAAAGGAGAGGTGCATTTTCCCCTAGAAATAGGGTCCTAGGTTGATTTTTTTTTCTATCCACCATGGCCTTAAATATTACAATGAAGTAACACTTGGAATGGAGGAAGATCTCATTGTTGGTAATCTAGGTTTGATTTTTCCACCCATGAAGCATTGTTGTAGATGGCCAAAGCCCATTAAAATGACAAAGAGTGCCATCCCTTCAATACAAAAAGTTGTGGGCATATACCTGCAAGTTCCAACACTGGAATATCCTTTGATTTCTCCACTACGAAGGTAGGATTGAGGGGCACCTTTTTCTTTGAGGGAATATAAAGCCTAGGCTTCACCTCATCCTTGAATTAATGGGATTGGGAGGAGGAGGGAATATTTTTGCATAGGGATACTCCAAGAAGGCTTGAAACCAAAATCACGATAGCATCCTTGCTTATGCCAAAATCCACGGGAAAGAAGCTATCGAGGAGTTGCCTTCGTGCATAGAGTTGTTTCTAATGGCTTGGAGGGAACCCTCTCTTTTTTGTATCCATGAATTCAATATAGATATATAACCCACGAATTTCATATGAAAATAGAAGGATTCCTTTGAATGGGACCTAATAAAGACTTAAAGATATGCAGTGACTCCACCTTGTTTTTTAAGACTCGTGTTAGATAGGAGTGTAATGGTATTAGTCGAATGAAGACCATATTAGAGCTAAAAGTATTATCTAGTGTTTGTGTAAGTTGCGACTCTTAAAATGCGATGGTGGCACCTCGTTTGGCTTGAAATGCCATGGATATAGCCGGTGACCACATTCTCTCTCTAGTTATAGTTTTAACTTCCAATCCTAATGTGGTCCTAGCTCATCCATTGATTCCTTTTATTGTCATCATCATTTAATTAGGGTTAACTATTGCAAGCGTGATGAGAAAGCACACATTCAATGTCTTATTGACCCATTAATGAGTGTTTTTAATCTATCAAATGCAGGATCAACAATAATTTGAGCCTTGAGCTCAAGATAGACTTTGTGAAACTTGAATCTCACGTTGACACCTGCATTTGAAGCAATGGATTAACAAACCCTTGATTTCAAGAACTGACTTGACTAATGAATATTTTCTTAGCTCCCTAGCTGCTTATATTAATCCCAAAAAAGAGACAACATGCCAATCTAAACTAGTTAATTAGTTGGAAAAAACAATGTTATCATAAACATTATGCAAAACAATGTTTGATGGCTTGGAGGGATCCCCTCCCTTCATTATTTCTATGAATTTAATATATATAAAAAATATGTGGATAACATGGAGGGGTTCCTCTGAAAGGGACCTCATAAAGACGTGAAGATCTGCTATGGCTCCCCCTTATTTGAAGATTCATGTTAGGTAGTATCGTAATTATAGTAGTTAGACAAAGACCATACTAGAGTTGATAGGCTTACTTGCCCTAGTGTTTGGCAAGTGAAGACTCTTCAAAAGTTATGGTGGCACCTCATTTGGCATGATATGCGAGATATAGTCACTAACGATATTCTCTTTGTGGTTACAATTGTAACTACTAGCCCTAATGTGGCCCTGGCTTGGTCATTGACCCCTTTTGCTGTCATGTTCATTTATCTAGGGTTTTTTATTGTAGGCATGATGACAATGAATTCTTGACCCATTGATGTGACCCCTTTTGATGTCATGCTCATTTATCTAGGGTTTGTTATTGTAGGTATGATGAAAATGAATTCTTGACCCATTCATACGTGTCCTCAATGTAATCAAAAGAAGGATTGGCCAAAATTTGGGCCTTGAGCTCAAGATTCACTTCATCAAACTTAGATCTCATGTTGATGGTGTCATTTGAAGCCATGGATTTACAAATCCTTGATTTCATGCACTGTCTTGAATATTTACAGTTTTGTTTCAATGATCTTCTTCAGTCACTTGTTTATAACATTATATTAATCTTAGAAAGAGACAACATGCAGATCTAAACTATAAATATAAGGGTCTAGTTTCAAATTTCAACCTCAGAAATTCAGACTTCTCTGAAATCTCGGATCATTGTATACAATTCAGATAATATTATGTAGTTATCACAAAACCATAGATTACAGGGTTATAGGCTTATTGTTTCAGAGCAAGCTCTATTATCTCAGAGACACTTTTGGTATAGTTTCATCATGCAACTCAATACAAATTTACAATGATATTGTAATATTGTAGAAAGAAGTTTCAGACATATTACAGATAGTGCAGTTCAAATGTTTTTCAAGAAGGAAACATCACTACAATTTTGATATGGTGTTGTTCTCTGTTTTAATACTCAGTGATGTATGACATGATGTTGTCTCCATTCTCAGTGCTATGACATTATAAAACTCAGTACTATGATCGGTCCTATGATGATGATATATTCAGTGCCATGATGAAGGTTCAGTCATGATGCTTCAGTGCTACATCAATCCAGAGCTACAAAACTTGGAGATACTACAAAAGTGATAACTATAGTTAAAAAATTTGAATAGAAACCTACAGTGGAGATACTAAAAAAGTAATCACTGTAATTAAAAATTTTGAAGAGCAACCTACAGTCCATTTCAACATAATGAATACAGGGATGTTCAAAATTTCAAGAGTCTTGCTCAGCATGGTTCAACATAAAAAAATAGGGATGCGAAAAAGGTTTTAGAAATTTTCATTTTCTAAGCTTTACACTAAGATCTATGCTCTGCACCAAGCTCTAAGCTCTGGGGTTGAGAGTCAAGATCCCTATGAGCTCTAAGCTCTACACTAGCTCAAAGCCTTTTCAAATATTGCTTCCAAAAACACTTCAGATATGCTTAGTGTTTTTAACCTTGTCACACAAGCCACAAATCTGAATTGTCCTTTGGCCATAGGTCTTCAATGATGTCTTCGAAATACTATTGCTCCAGAATTTTGTTTTGCAGCCCCTCAATCAAAGGTATGTCACTACTTCAAGGCTTATTCCTATCCACAAGGTTAGAGAAATTGTGTCACAAGTCCAATATTTATTTGTCCAAAGATTCAAGGTTATTTAACTGATGTCTCAAGTCTAAATCTATTCGAAGATCCTTTGCCAGGATCACAGGTCCAAGATTTGTTCACATATTAGAGTACTCAAGTCCAAAATTTTCTTCAAATGTGACAACATAGATCTGAGTTTTAATAAATATGACAGATCCTGCGACTGATGGTGCACAAGTCCCTCACAGGTCTGATTTGTTGCAGAGTGTAAGCCTAAGGTCTGTATCACAAGTCTGAGAGGCTAATTCAAGTGTTTTGCAAAAGGTAACATGAGTATTACAATTCCACAGGCCCAAATATTTACCACAATCATAGATTCATAGGTTCAAATGTGAATTGCATTGTCTCAAGTAAAAACTACAATGCTTTAGATCCACAAATTATAGTCCCTCAGTTTGAATTGCAAATGTGTCTAAGCTGCTACAAGGTATGCAATTGAGGTTTTCCATAGATCCACAAAATAGCTCTATTATAGATCCATTTAACCCTTAGTAACATGTCTTCAAAAATATTTATATAACCGAGAGAGGAAGTGTCAATCTCCATAGGTAAAAATAATGTCACATTAGGTTTTAGCTTCAGTGCTTTCACAATTCCATAATATCTTTCAGGTGCGAGTATGTTTGCAAGAAATGTGCCAAGATGTGCGAGTATAGGTTCCTTGGATGCGAATTATTATTCTATAGAAAATTTTCCCAAAATTCAACTTTTGAACTTACTCTTTGTTCTCCACTATGCTTCTATTTCTTGCTATATCTTTGTTTGAGTTTTTCGTTCTACACAAATTTTGGATTGATCTTCAGGAGGTGTGAAAATTTCCCCAGTGTCAGGAAGAAATCCACTATTGGGAGCATTTCTGATGTACTTCTGCTTTTGTAGAAAGATAGATCTGGGATGGGGTTGAGAGTCAATATCCCTACAAGCTCTAAGCTTTGAACTAAGCTCTAAGCTTTGCACCAAGCTCTAAGTTCTGGGGTTGTGAGTCAAGATCCCTATGAGCTCTAAGCTCTGCACTAAGCTCTCCACCACCTCTAAGATGTTTCAAATATTGCTTCCAAAAACACTTTAGATATGATTAATGTTTTTAACCTTGTCACACAAGCCACAAATTTGAACTATCCTTTGGCCATAGGTCTTCAATGATGTCTTCGAAATACTGTTGCTCTAAAAGTTTGTTTTGCATCCCCTTAATCCAAGGTATGTCACTAGTTCGAGACTTCTTCCTATCCACAAGGTTAGAGGAATTGTGTCACAAGTCCAATATTTCTTTGTCCAGAGATTCAAGGTTTTTTAACTGATGTCTCAGGTCCGAATATATGCCAAGATGCTTTGACACAGTCATAGGTTCAAGAATTGTCCACATATCATAGTACTCAAGTCCAAATTTTCTTCAGATGTTACAACACAGATCCGAGCTTTAATAAATATGACAGAGACTACTGGTGCACAAGTCCCTCATAGGTCTGATTTGTTGCAGAGTGTAAGCCTAACGTCTGTATCACAAGTTCGAGAGGCTAAATAGAGTGTTATGCAATAGGTAACAAGAGTATTACAATTCCACAGGCCCAAATATTTGCCACAATCACAGATGCACATGTTCAAATGTGAATTTTAGTGTCTCAAGTAAAAACTACAGTGCTTTAGATCCAAAAATTATAGTCCCTCAGGTCGAATTGCAGATGTTTCCAAGCTGCTACAAGGTTTGCAATTGATGTTTTCCATAGCTATACAAAATAGCTCTATTATAGATCCATTTAACCCTTAGTAATGTGTCTTCAAAAATATTTATAGAACCGAGAGAGGAATTTTCAATATCCACAGGTCAAAAGAATGTCATAGTAGGTTTGAGCTTCAGTGCTTTCACAAGTCCACAATATCTTTGAGGTGAAAAGTATGTTTTCAAGAAATGTGCCAAGATGTGCAAGTACATGTTCCTCGGATGAGAAGTATTATTCTGTAGAAACTTTTCCCAAAATTCAACTTCTAAAATTACTTTTTGTTCTCCACTACACTTCAATTTATTTCTATATCTTTGTTCGAGTTTTTCGTTCCACAAAAATTCTTGATCGATCTTCAAGAGGTGTGAACAATGCTCCAGTGTCAAGAATAATTCCACTATTCGGAGCACCTCTACTGTACTTCTTATTCTGTAGAAAGATAGGTCTGGGATGGGGTTGAGAGTCAATATCCCTACGAGCTCTAAGCTCTGCACTAAGCTCAAGTATCTGCACCAAGCTCTAAGCTCTGGGGTTGAGAGTCAATATCCCTACGAGCTCTATGCTCTGCACCGGCTCTAAGACTTTTCAAATATTGCTTCCAAAAACACTTCAGATATGCTTAGTGTTTTTAACCTTGTCACACAAGCCAAAAATTTGAACTATCCTTTGGCCAGAGGTATTCAGTGATGTCTTCGAAATACTGTTGTTCCGACAGTTTGTTTTTCAACCCCTCCATCCAAGGTATGTTGCTAGTTCAAGACTTCTTCCTATCCACAAGGTTAGAGGAATTATGTCACAAGTCCAATATTTATTTGTCCACATATTCATGGTTTTTTAACTGATGTATCAGGTCTGAATCTATGCCAATATCCTTTGCCACAGTCACAGGTCCAAGAGTTGTCCACATATCAAATTACTCCAGTCCAAAATTCTCTTCAGATGTTACAACACAGATCCAAGATTTAATAAATATGACAGATCCTGAGACTGCTAGTGCACAAGTACCTCACAGGTCTGATTTGCTATAGAGTGTAAGCCTAAGGTCTGTATCACAAGTCAGAGAGGCTAATTCGATTGTTCTGAAATAGGTAATTCCACAGGCCCAAATATTTGCCACAATCAAAGATGCACATGTTCAAATTGAATTGCAGTGTCTCAAGAAAAAACTACAGTGCTTTAGATCAAAAAATTATAGTCCCCCAGGTCGAATTGCAGATGTGTCCAAGCTGCTACAGGGTCTGCAATTGAGGTTTTCCATAGGTCCACAAAATAAATCTATTATAGATCCATTTAACCCTTAGTAATGTGTCTTCAAAAATATTTATAGAACTGAGAGAGGAAGTCTCAATCTCCACACGTCAAAAGAATGTCACAGTATGTTTGAGCTTTAGTGCTTTCACAAGTCTGCAATATCTTTCAGGTGTGAGTATGTTTGCAAGAAATGTGCCAAGATGTGCAAGTATAGGTTGCTTGGATGTGAATTATTGTTCTATAGAAACTTTTCCTAGAATTCGACTTCTGAACTTACTCTTTGTTGTCTACTACGCTTCTATTTATTGCTATATCTCTATTTGAGTTTTTTGTTCCACATAAATTCTGGATCGATCTTCAGGGGGTGTGAACATCGCCCTAGTGTCAGGAAGAAATCCACTAATGGGAGCACATTTGTTGTACTTCTTCTTCTGTAGAAAGATAGATCTGGGATGGGGTTAAGAGTCAGTATCCTTATGAGCTCTAAGCTTTGCAATAAGCTCTAAGCTCTGCACCAAGCTCTAAGCTCCGGGGTTGAGAGTCAAGATCCCTACGAGCTCTAAGCTCTGCACCGGATTAAAGCCTTTTCAAATATTGCTTCCAAAAAAACCTTATATATGCTTAGTTTTTTTAACATTATCACACAAGCCAAAGATCTGATCTGTCTTTTGGCCATAGGTCTTCAATTATGTCTTCGACATACTGTTGCTCCGAAATTTTGTTTTGCAGCCCCTCAATCCAAGGTATGTCACTAGTTCAAGACTTCTTCGTATCCACAAGGTTAGAGGAATTGTGTCACAAGTCCAATATTTCTTTTTCCACAGGTTCATGGTTTTTAAACTGATGTATTAGGTCCAAATCTATGCCAATATACTTTTCCACAATCACAAGTCAAAAATTTGTCCACATATCAGAGCACTCAAGTCCAAAATTCTCTTCAGATGTTACAACACAGATCCAAGATTTAATAAATATGACAGATCCTGAGTTTTCTGGTGCACAAGTCCCTCACAGGTCTGATTTGTTGTAGAGTGTAAGCCTAAGGTTTTTATTACAAGTCTGAGAGGCTAATTCGAGTATTCTGCAATAGGTAATTCCACAGGCCCAAATATTTGACAAAATCACATATGCACAGGTTCAAATTGAATTGCAGTGTCTCACGTAAAAAATACAGTGCTTTAGATCCAAAAATTATAGTCCCTCAGGTCGAATTGCAGATGTGTCCAAGCTGCTACAGGGTCTGCAATTGAGGTTTTCCATAGGTCCACAAAATAGCTCTATTATAGATCCATTTAACCCTTAGTAACGTGTCTTCAAAAATATTTATCGAACCGAGAGAGGAAGTCTCAATCTCCATAGGTCAAAAGAATGTCAGAGTAGTTTTGAGCTTCAGTGATTTCACAAGTCCGCAATATCTTTCAGGTGCGAGTATGTTTGCAAGAAATGTGCCAAGATGTGCGAGTACGGGTTCCTTGGATGCGAAGTATTGTTCTATAGAAAATTTTCCCAGAATTCGACTTCTGAAATTACTCTTTGTTGTCCACTACGCTTCTATTTCTTGCTATATCTCTGTTTGAGTTTTTCGTTCCACATAAATTCTGGATCGATCTTCAGGAGGTGTGAACACCACCCCAGTGTCAGGAAGAAATCCACTATTGGGAGCACCTCTGCTGTACTTCTTCTTATGTAGAAAGATAGATCTGGGATGGGGTTGAGAGTCAATATCCTTATGAGCTCTAAGCTCTGCACTAAGCTCTAAGCTCTACACCAAGCTCTAAGCTTTGGGGTTGAGAGTCAATATCCCTATGAGCTCTAAGCTCTGCACTAAGCTCTGCACCGGCTTTAAGCTTTTTCAAATATTTCTTCCAAAAACACCTTAGATATGCTTAGTGTTTTTAACATTGTCACACAAGCCACAAATTTGAACTTTCCTTTGGCCACAGGTCTTCAATGATGTCTTCGAAATACTGTTTCTCCAGAAGGTTTTTTTGCAGCCCCTCAATCCAAGGTATGTCACTAGTTCAAGATTTCTTCCTATCCATAAGGTTAGAGGAATTGCGTCACAAGTGCAATATTTATTTATCCATAGATTCAAGGTTTTTTAACTGATGTCTCAGGTCCGAATCTATGCCAAGATCCTTTGCCACAATCATAGGTCCAAGAGTTGTCCACATATCAGAGTACTCAAGTCAAAAATTTTCTTCAGATGTTACAACACAGATATAAGCTTTAATAAATATGACATATCTTGAGACTAATGGTGCACAAGTCTCTCACAGGTCTGATTTGTTGCAGAGTGTAAGCCTAAGGTTTGTATCACGAGTATGAGAGGCTAATTCGAGTGTTCTGCAATAGGTAACAAGAGTATTACAAGTCCACAGGCCCAAATATTTGCCACAGTCACAGATGCACAGGTTCAAATGTGAAACACTATGAAGCCTATGAATTCCTTTATCCTTGATATTGAAGAGTTGAGAGCAATGAGAATCAACTCAAACCCAAAACAATTGACAAAAAAACAACATAAAAGTGAAAAGGACCCCATAAATGATATGAAATAAGGAACCACTAAATAATCCCCCTAATGGTTGCCACAAATGCCTAGTTATATTGTAGAAGTACAGTAGACCTGACCAATGAGGAAGATAGGATTCTTATAGTTGTACTTTGCAACACATTGGGTGATCATCTTTGATGCCTTGTTTTGAGCATATTTTGGTAGAATAAATGCCCCTCACTCGCAATATATTAGTGGATACTATTGGTTTCGATTTGTCTCACTTATCTAGCCACATTGTGGTAAGGGGAGGCTAGTTCAGATTCTCTCTTCGAGACATAAAAAAAGGGAAAATTTGTTAAAATATGTCAGAGTAGTAATCTCTATCAAACTCACTTTTCAAAATCCAGGGTCAAGCTTGTTGACTAGCTTAGGAAAACATAATTAAGCTCATTGCATCTTAGACGAACTTGAAAAGATTTGACTAGGTTTGGCCCAAACTCAAACAAATCAGACATATTTAGAAACAAATTTGGGAACTCTTATTAGTACCTTCCATAAGGAAACAAGGACTATAGTAATCGGCTAGTTGTTTATTGTTAGTATTTGCACGAGAATTAAAACATAAAACCACATAAAACCTAATGTTTTAAGGAAAATATTATCATAATTTTTTTCTTCACCTATCAAATGTTGACATTTCTTTTTGTTAGCCAATGAAAAATATGATCTTAATTGGCCTCTTCTTGAGGTGGAGAGGAGATAAACTTAGAAGTAAAAAGCTTATGGTAAGGAATTTTTTTTTCTTAATCAAGTAATTCTAACATTACTCTAGAATTACTTAGGTTAACATCAATTGTTTGCTCGTAAGAGTCTAAACGTACTAGTAATGAGTCTAGCCATGATCTCTTGAGCGCTTTGCTACACGTGGCTACCCGATTGTCCAGATTGGGCACATGTTCTTCTCTTCAATTTCCATCTGTCTTGGCTTCTTGAATTTTATTGATGTTTCTCTCATATGGGAACTAAATTCAGCTAAGAGCGAGTCAAATGAAGTTGTTATAGACAAAAATCCTTTGCATTGTGTAAACAGTTCTTGGATAACAAGCTTAGCTGCAGGCCTAGTACCAGGTATGCTAATTAGTCCCTTGTTTTTTATATCCTTCTTTTTACATGTACGACCAGTAAATACAACTTAGCCTATGTTCAAGTCATAGTCAGGATTACAAACTTATGAAATTCACTGACTAATCTAGTATTACGAGCTAGCGTGTTAAGATCGCTTGAACATATTAGCTTAACCATGGCTTATTGAGCTTATTAATATGTGGCTAACTCAAAGCATAAGTGGTGAAATCCTAGTGTTTCTTTGAAGAAATATGATTTACCATTCATTATTCTACATATGAATATATGTACTGGTGAATGCCTTTGTATCGATAAGCGCAAGCACTAAACACTAAAATGCTTAGCTCCAGGGTCACTTCTTTTTGTTCTATCTAGGAGCTTGGATTCATTTGATTTTTGACTTTTTATCAGTAGTTGCAAGCACCAAAAATCCCAACTCTAGAGTCGCTTCTTTTTGTTCTAGCTTGGAGCCGGGTTTCATTATCGAGATTTTATTTTATTGAAAGTTGTAGAATTTACAATCTATAAAGTTTCAAGATATAATTTTTAAAAGTATAATTCTTTAAAGGGTGCTAGCTCAATGGAAGAGCACCTGCTTTACAAGCAGGAGGTTGGTGGTTTGATTCCATCGTGCACTGATATTCATATGGAATGGCGGCGATTAGTTTTTGGTGACATATGATCTTTTGACCATCACCAATGAGCTTATGGTGTCATTTTTCGACCCTCACCAAATATGAAATGGTGATGGTCAATGAACGCCACCATATATATGCATCAATAGTGATGACCTTGGAAGGTCCATCACCATAAATTGTTGTTGTTGATATGAAATGGCGAGGGTCACTGTTTTTCATTATAGTCATTATTCGTGATAGAACTTGAATTCACCAATGAGCTTATCATGAAAATTTTTTACCCTCACCAAATATGAAATGGTGACGGTCAACGAACGTCGCCATATATATGCACCAATAGTAACGGCCATGAAAGGTCCATCAAAATAAATCGTTGTTGTTCATATGAAATGGTGACAGTCACTATCCGTCATTATAATCAATATTCGTGACGGACCTTGAGTGTCACCACAACACCTATACTTTCGGCGACGCCACCTTTGGTGAAGTTCAGTTTTTTGGTGACCGAGGCTATGGTCTGTCACCATTGCTCATATGAAATGGTGATGGTCACTATCCATCATTATAAATCATTATTGGTGATGAACCTTGAATTTCACCACAACACCTATACTTTCAGTGACACCACCTTTGGTGACGTTCATTTTTTGGTGACAAAGACTCTCTTGACCATCACCAATGAGCTTAGGGTGATATTTTTCGCCCCTCACCAATGTCCTTTTTTCTTGTAGTGATACAAACTTAACAAATTTATGTTGATTTTTCAAAGAATTACTATAATTTGATATTTTCATTTTTTTGTTGTTTTGTTGTTTCTTGTTGTGAAAAACTCTTTTTTTTTTCAATTTTTGCAAATCAAAACATATGTCAAAGGTGCACATTAAATGAAAATGTGACAAATATTGTGACAAGTCAAAAATGAAATTGTAGAACATGAACATTGGAAAAATGACTCAAGCCGACAACAAAGATATGGTAAGACAAATTGTATGATGATCTGTCCAATAAGCATCAAAGACATGGAAAGAAGCAATACTAGTTGAAAGGTTTGTCCAAAAGTGGTATAGCATTAAGCTATAGCCAATAGTTTTTTTTTTTTTTTCTATGAAAATTGAAGTCATTACTTTGCATAAATGAAAATATTTTTCCTTGTTGATGGATATTTTGCAACATGTCCAAATTGAAATCACAAACAAGCATAATTGGGTAGTTGTTGCATGTGTGCTCTAAAATGAACTCGATGAAATTAATTATTTCTTCAATGCTCGCATTTGATGCAATGCATACATTTTTAATTTGACTTATAGTATAAGTGAAATGATTGTCATCTACAATATTTTTTTGTAGTATGTGAGAATTCCATGTAAATGGTATAAATGCATGTAGTCATACTTGCTTGAAAAAAATGGATTTGATGGAGATGATTTTGTTTTTGTTTCTTGGAAATAAATAATTTTAGCACTCATTAGATCATATTCAACAATGATATATTCAAAATGAAAGGAGAAACTACGAGTGTTCAATAAGCATACTGCCAATTCGTCATTTGTTTTACTTTGATATATGCTATATTTAAGCTCATAAAAGACATTTTGTCTAAGTTTATTTAGCTCAATAGCAGCTTTGTCATTGATGGAAAAGTGCGACTATGTTCCATTTGTTTAAAAAATACAAGGATTTAATATCTTTGACACGAGAAAGTGCAATATAGATGAGTCCATGTTGCCTAACTCCTTTTGGGTCAAAAGTCAATTTGTCGATTGTTAACCCTTGTGATTGATGTATAATTCATGCACATGCTAGTTGAATTCGGAATTGTTCTCTTGTAAAACTAATTTTTTTGTTTGATTCATTATTGCTACAAACTCTAGTAATAGGTGTCCAGGGAGACATTATTCCATCTTTGTACAAATGTGCCATTTTTTTTCTTTTCCGAGGAAGCTGGAGTATGCATAATTTCGTGCAGTCATTTGTCAATGTTATATAGCAATCAAGAGACAATTAATGATGCCTCATCTATCAACAAAAATTTAAGTTGTTCATATTATTTACTAAATATATCAAGCATGTTGGAAGCCAATGGCACCATGTGACATGGTGAAAGTGGAAAATGCAAAGCTGAATGGATTGTGATACCATGTGCAATATATGCAGCTTTGCCAAGAAATGCAAGTATTGGACATTTTTTTTCAAGGGGTCACTTTGTAAGTCTTTGTTATAAATACGTACTAGTGCATGGTAAAGTGCTTGCGCAATGAATGTATTTCCTGTACCTGCACCTCCAATGATGAACAAATATAAGCACTTACTAGGATTATTTTTTTCCATATAAGCATTTGTTTGATTATTGATTGTTTCTCTTGATTTAATTGTCTCATAATTTCATGGTATGCAATGTGTCCAAAATAAAGGGATGCTTAATGAATTAATTGTTTTTTGTATATTTAGTTTGAGTGTTTTTGAATTGAATTTTCTCGTGCAAGTCTTGTTGATGTCATATTTTTCATTAGAACATGCCCTATTTTTAGTTTCTAATGAAAAGTAAAGCATAAATATCTCGTCACTTTGGGATGCAATTGTAGTAGAAGCAATTTCAATATCACCCCATGGTGTAATTAAATTAGAAAATTGGTTTTCAGTGACATCGACAATGTGTTTATGAGAAAAGTATACTTTAGCCCATGTCTCTTCATTTTTATTTAATGTGTATTCAAATTCTCTGTATGGGATGTAGAGAATCATTGTTTCTCTATAATGGTTTTATGGGTCTATGTGTTCATTGTATTGCATGAATCTTATGACACATGGACGCTTTCTTTTTTTTTATGTTGTTTTCGTGATTGAATAAGAGGAAACATATTCTGCCAAGAAAAATTTCTTAAGGGAAACATGCCGTGCAACATATTTATCCATGGTTGTCATGTAAATATTATTTCAGAGTTATCGGGTTCTTGTGTTAACAAAATAGGAATTTTTAGAACATATGTTTGTTTTTTAGCTGGAGCAGTGTTAATGAAAATTGTTTTTCTAGAAGCTAAATACAAAGGAAAGGACATATAAATGTGGACTACTTGTCGACTTGACATTCGTTGCTTATTTAGAAATGTGTTTTGAGGTTTGCGAATAGTTTCAATTTTTTTGTCTCCACAAGATATGCAATTTTCTCAAATTTGCTTGAATGCAGTTGTCATGGAGCGATCCATTTTTGTTATATACTAGTAGAAATATGTTTTTGCAGCATAGTCATCTAAAATAAATTGAGAATCTGTGTTTTCTTGCCACGACGAAGGTTTTTTTTTTGAAAATGTACTTATCCACACATCGCAAATATTTCTTTTGAGTAGTACAATTGTCCGAGTAATGCAAAATTGTAAGAGCATGATGTATTCTTGTTTTGTAATTCCAAGGTAGGCTAAAAGCATGGCAAATGTTATGATTTTTGAATAGGATTTGTCTTGTAGAAGAAATGAAAGTTTCTTTTGCATTGTTTGGATATCATTGTTTTCACTGCACAAAAGGGTGTAAGATACACGTTTCATCAATTGGTGGGATAGGGAAAATAAATATACAAGTATAATTTTTATGTTTTTTGCAAGTTTTTATGTGGTGATGAGTTTGAAACTGAATCATTTGATTCGACAAACTGTTGAATCAAAATTCAAATACTGATTAATAAAACCTATGAAATTACATAAGGGGATTGTTGATATATTGGCGCACCTTGAATCCAAATTAATCGATGGTCATGCTCTTTTCCTCTACTTTGGAATTCTATAATAAAAAAATAATCTTGCACTTGACCAAATAATTCATTGTTTTTTGTTATCAAGGGACATAGTGATGATATTCTATGCCTATAATATTGACTACAGATGAACAGTTGATGTTTTATCAATGTGTCAATGCATTCATCATCAAATTTGTTTGCCCGATTTATTATGGAGTGAGTGCTTTGTATTTAAGTGCATTTATCAATGGTTTCCAAAGATGCTCAACAATAGTGAATGTGACAAAGAAAGTTGGTGGGCCAAGCTTTTGTATCATTGAAAATATATCTTTTTGTAAATGTTCAAAATAGTTAGGTGATGTGTGAATGCTTCTTGAAAATTGATATGCAATTGGTGATTTTAATCATTTCTGAAGATTTCTTTTATTTTTGATGTCTTTAGAAACTAGTTTTTGTCCTTTCAGTTCTCCTTTGCAAATAGAAATCCAAGTTGAGTTACAAACCTAGTTTATCAAAATATAAATTGATTTAAAAAATATTTCTGTAATATGTGTTCAAAAGTCACCTGACATGTGCAATAGTTCCCATTGTGCAATTTTTTGATACGAAAAATGACTGATAACATCGGTAGGGTGACTTGATCCAAAGAATAGTGTCGGGAAGTTCATTTCTTCAGAGAATTTGTCTTGAAAAATTCTTAGGGGATGAAACTCTTAAGAACGTGCAATTTGTATTATTCTTGTATCAAGATCATGGATAAGTTGGGCCTATGAATAACCTTGTACAATGTTTTAATTTCTAGCTCTAGATCATTATCTGCATTTGGTGAGTCTAGTTCCATCATTTTTTGACTATCATTCTAATGATCTTGCCTACTTTGATCAAAATGTTTTTTCCATTCATAGTTGATTACTATTTGTTTTCTCTTGTATAGATATGTGTTTCACAAGTCATGTAATGCAAATATCACTTTTATGGGTCAAATATTTCTAGACAAATAAGAATTCTTGTATTCCAATTCACTTTTTAGCATAATTCCCACTCTCATATTGTCGTTGATATCTCTAGGTAATTATGTTTGAATTCTATATAGAATGAAAGGAACATTTATGATTGTTATTGTTAATCCAATTTGTGATATTTTTTAACCAAGTTGTATTATTTGTGCAAAATCCATTCTTGGTGCCACTAATCTTTCTTCCAAATATGTCAATTGTGCAATGAAGATTAAGTTTTTGTTTCATTGAATATGAAGAAGTGATGAAAATGTAGTCACTTTTTCATTGAGTATTGCATTATTACAAGATTTTCATATTTTTTCTTTGAGTTTAATGGCTTTGAAGTTTGATGCAGATATCCGATAGAAAATAGTAGATAGCATGTGTTTGTTACATATTGCATGTCATTTCCAAAACAAAATCTATCACAAATGCAACATGCATATGTAAGCGTGTCTTGGATTGATTGCAAATATGCTTCAATTGTTTTATTTGACTTTACATGTTGCTTTTGTGCTTCTTGTATTAGAGCATCTTGTGCTTGTATTGTATATTTCATCTGATGTGAGTGTACCACTTACTATATCCATTGGAAAAAGAGGTAGAGAATTGGTTGTTATTTTGTATCTCCATTGAAAAAGGATTATTGTCCTCATTTGATGATGTGAAATCCTTTGATACTTCAATTTTTTTTTTGGGATATTGTATTTTCAATTGACAAATGATTAATCGAGTACAAGATCTTTAAACCTAGATTATTTGCTAACAAGATATCTAGAAGGTACACTTGAGATTGACTCACAATTTTCTCTTTCTGAGATTCTCCGAAACACTTGTGGTGTCTTGTCATTGTGATTAATATTTTCAACATTCTGAATTTCCAGAAGTGCATGGAAATGTGCATGTGATGTAGATATTGGGACATGCATAAGGTACAAGACTTTGGAACAAGTTTTTTATGAATAGTATCTCAAGAAAATATCTTTTTTTTTTCTATATTCCATATATATATGTTAACATCAAGTAGTTCGCATATCCATTGTATTGCAAAACCTTTTCCCTCTATATGTCCATATGCATATGGAATTGATAAATTTATAATATAAGCTTGCCAATCATTGATACATTGCTCTTGTTCAATGTTTCTAGCATTCAGATGCTGTTTTAAGAAATTGGTAGCTCTATTGTCATTGCAAATGAAACAATTGTAAAAAATTTGTGCAATTTTTTTTCACATATTAGACATATCAAACCATGGTGCAAGTGTGAAAATAGACTCAAATAAAAGTCACGGCAGTCATTGAAATTTTGTCGATAGATAAGAAAAACCTTGTTCAAATAAGGTTTTCTCAATTGACAATATGCCTAACTGTCCAAGTGAGAATTGGTATGGAAAAAATGCATGAGTCAATTTATTTATCTATTGAAGATACAATATCTAATACGCTATGTAACAAGAGTGGTTCAAAATGTCCACATGCGAGATTTTGGTTATGCAGCAAAAAAATATATGGATAGCCATCAATGTCTGAGTTGAACCATAGATATGCTTAGCCATTTGTAAATAGACAAACATTGAATGGAACTAACAGCCATTTGATACAAAACACATCCCCCTATAAGCCAATTGTAGATGGAGCACACATAGAGGAAGGTTTAGACAATCCTTCCAAGTACATTTCAAGATAATTAACATGATGAATATTATGAAGGTATTCAAGAGTCAATTATGTATGCAATGAATGCAAAGCAAAATCATGTCCATGAGATAAGCAATGTCGAAAGTGGTTTACAATTCGATGTCGTATTTCAGTTGAAGTATAGCGAAAGTGAAGAAAAACAAAAAATGAGTCAAATAAACAATCACCGGGATAATAAAAAGATGCTCTAATCTATGCAAATTGAATCTAGATAACTTGTGATCAATTTCTTGCAATTTTGATCCTTTCAAAACAACTATTTTTCATTGCCATGAAGTATATTGAGACAATGTGACAAATTGTCGAAATGTGACAATGATTTATAGCATTAAGAGCATGAATTGCACTGAATGTTCAATTACCAGGTATCATACTAGAATTTTTTTATACCTTATATATTATGTAGTCTACATTGTCTTTGTGACTATCCTTTTTTCTTGGTTTTTGTTTGAAAATACTCTGAAAATGAGTACCTAGCACTATGACAAAGGAGTAGAGGAAATGGGAATAAGGAACCTTGAATATTGTATTATTTGCAATTGAAATATAATTTAAAATTAAATACATTTATACATCTAAAATAATACCAATAAAAGCGTTATTATTGTTTTAACAAATTTAAAAACACAATATTTAATTTGCAAATTTCCGTAAAAAGCTTTGATAATTTCTATAACTTTTTTCAAAATGTATAAATCAAATAGAATCCAAACATTAGTTTCAAAAATCAATTACAATATAGATTTCTATAATAAACAATTTTAATTTAAAATAGCAAGCATAAAGCTACTTAAAACAATAATCATATTCAAAAGTTTATTGAAATAATAAACATATTCAAATGATTATTACTATAAAGCTATCAATTACACCATGTCTAAGTTACTAACCTACTACTGAATTATAAAGACAATATGCTATCAAATAAAATGTAAAGTATTTAGGTTCTTAGCATAATGTAGTTTTGTTTTTTAATACTTGGTGCAAATGAATATAGTTCCGATTGATTGAGCATACCTATGGTTAACACATGAACATTGGAGTCTTTTGACATATGCACATCATAGCATTTGGAGTGAGTGTCATAGCTAGTGTGTGCATATGGGGGAACAAAACCCATACATAATTGGTGGACAAAAACAATGCATGGAGTTAATAGAAAAAGTAATAACTAGAAAAACTAATAATTGATATTTCTATGTAGCAAGAAGCACCAAAGAAACATTGTAAGTGTCGTGATCAATAAAACACACCACATTTTTGTTTTTTGCACAAATACCTATGAAATTTTTTTATCATAAAAAATCTAGTTTTTTTTCTATATATATTATTTTAGAATTCTTCAATGTAAATTGCCTCTTTATGATTTATGACACAATAAAATTAATCACATTAGTTCTATATAATTTGTCTTCATGCATTTCTTATACATAGTTGAAATGTATTCATGATCACCCACTTATCATTAAGAGATTAAGATACTTAGAATGTGACTACATGAGAACCATAGTGCTTTCAAACTTAGGATTATTTGCATTATTAATAGTATAATTTATAGCAATGTAGCTATCAATTTATGCAAGGTATACAAGGCTTGTGTACAAAGACAAAGTAACATTGCGTTTAATGCTACTGGAGCATATATATATATATATATATATATATATATATATAACAATGATCAAAGATGGGCAATGTGGTTTTGTATCATATTTTTTGCTAGTCATTGAAAACATTATCTACTATGTCATAAATAACAAATAACATTCTAGTCACACATGACTAAAGAAATTACAAATAAAAAATCATCGCCCAATTGTAATCATAGTGCTATAACTCCATTAAATTGCAAAGGAAGGTTGGCAATGTGACTTTGTATATATTGTTTGCTAGCCATTGCAAGAATTATCTACTATGCCATAAATAACAAATAACATTCTAGTCACACATGACTACATAAATTGCAAATAAAACCCATTGCTCAAATCTAATCATAGTACTATAACTACAATAAATTGCATATGTACTTTAGTAAATGTGTCAATTTGAGCAAAAGACATTGCACCCAAATTGAATATAAATGCAATAATTTAATCTTCTATAGTCGTTCATCTTGGAATAAATATTCCAAGTAGATATACACAACAGAAATGACTGTGAGATTTAGAGGTGCATGCAATATTTGTTGATTTTAGCATTATAATTTGTGAAAATTCTTTCTCACATGAGACCTAGTGGGTGCATGCAATATCTGTTGATTTTAGCATTATAATTTATGAAAATTATTTCTCACATGAGACCTAGTGAATCAACTAATTTATCATTTAAATAACACATTTTTTTTTTCATGTTGACCTTTGATAGTCATTCAATGTTCTCTGGATCTGAACAAAGATATTGCTTGCAACAACACCAACATTTGCACCAATTTAAATTGCAACTAATCCACCTACCATGGAAATTTCATTTAAAACGCTCATTATTTTTCTTCTTCTATGTTTTATTTGTAGAGTCTAATTTCTGATTGTCGGTGTCCTCCTCTTCTATAAGTTGTTGCAATGATTTTTACAATTGCACAACTACACATTCCATGACTCGAAATCATTCAAAATTGCATAACATTGCTTTTTAATAGATTCCACCAAACTAGTAGACATCACTTGAACCCAGTATATCATAAAGTTAAATAATGATTTAACAATCTAAATAATACTACTCTTTAAAGGATTTTTAGTATCAACTACAATAAATAATACCAGGGAAAAGTGTTCTAAAAATTAATTTTGTTAGTCGAAGATGTTCAAATGCAAACAAATTATATATTGTACTTTGAATCATACCAGACGTCAATTGACCAAAAAGTCAAATATAAGTATTTCAAAGTATTTGAAAAAGCTTATAATTGTCTTTAAGTGTTTAGGCATTAAATGCTATTTATTACCACAATTGCAAATAACAAAGGTTGTAAGGGTCTTTAATTCCTTCTAGTTCCCATTTATCTTTTATTGCTTTTCACTTGTTTTGAAGAAAGAATGCAAATAATTGCTACATAAAAACATTAATATTATTCCATAATTCATTTTTTTAAAATTTTAGCTTGCCACCTACATATAAATAACGTGTAATTTAACCCCAAATTAATGGACAAGAATAAAGTTCATTTAAAATTTCTGAAAAATATGTCAAGTTTTGGATATTGCCTAGTCTAGATAAAAGTATTTAGCACTTTAAAATTTAGAGCAAATTCAAACGTGCACAGATGTCTACAACATCTTAACATCTTAATCATTATGATCCCATATCTATAAAATAGAAAACACATGCATAATCAATTATTTCTTAGCTAATATAGCAATCACTTTATCGAATCATAAAAATATATATTTCAAAGTCCCATTATAAATATTATGAAGACAATATACTTGTGCATGATCTATTTACATAAGATACCTAGATAGAATAATTTATACTAGTGATTTATATCCATGATTCTATATTTTATTTCTTAAATCAATTACATTTTTTTCGATAACTTTTGTTCATTGAATATCATCATGATTTACAAAAACACTAATAAAAACAATAAAATGTTTCTAACTATACACCCTTAAATAATAATAATATTAATATATAATTAAAAAAAATATTAATAGCACAATGAAATATATATATATATATATATATATATATATATATATATATATATATATATATATATATATATATTATTGTATTTTTCATGTTTATTTACATTTTTCTTTCTTTCTTAAATTCAATATAAATGAGACAATATCACAATGACATCCCAGAATACTAGCTGAACAAGCAATTTTAACATCCATGAAATTTAAAATAAGCAAATATAAAATGACTTAATATAATAATTTAACACTATTTATTTATATATATAAAATAATAAATATTAACTTCCATGGAATTTAAAATAAGAAAATATAAATAGCCTTATTATAATAATTTAATACTCTATTTATTTATATATAAAAATAATAAATATTGATAATAAAACATTTTAGCATTATGTAGACAAGCAATATAACATCATTGAAATTTTAATATATGTTTTTTTATATGAAAATGTTTTTATATATATATATATATATATATATATATATAATGCATTGTCTAAAATTGTAATTTAAATAAATTATTTTCAAATTTAAAACAAAATTGTTTTAGGGCAGAACAAGAAAAAAAAACTCAAACATAAAAACTATTTGCTTGCCTATTTATATTTATAAAAAAATTTAAATTTAAATTATCATTATTATTCCACTAAATATCATGCAGTGAATGCATAATAAAAACTATTTCTTTTTGTAAGTTGGACTAAGATCTATTAATTAAGAAAAATATATTACAATGCATAGTCAGAGCTAAGGAATTTAGCCTATTCCTGTTCGAATTTGTCTCCAAAATATCAAAAAAAGCATCTTCCCTTGACAGGGAAACCAACCCATTAATAGTCTAGAGAGTTCCAAGATAGCTAGCATTTCTAAAGTGTTATTGAAAACTAGAAAATCCAAATTTATCAGATGTGTCGAAAAGAGAATTGTAGAGCATGAGGCATAATTATCAAGTCTTGTTGGCATCTTCATTCTGGACCGCTTCAAGTCTTTCAGGTTCTTCTTCTGTCACTGCACACCCATATATGTGCGCTATTTCTTCCTCTTCCGCTATGAAGACGTGCAAAACCCTGTGCGGAACCTCGTCCCTATTGTCCCTAATGCATATTTCGTTAGCTGATAGATTCTAGAGGTTTGCCATGTGAATTGAAGGGGTTTTTACAGGTAAACTCTCAAGCTTCCATGGTAGAGGCGACATAGAGCGAGGGATGGTCGATTTGTGGTATCTACGCTTGGCTTTGGGCGGATTAGGCAGGGAAGGGTTAGTGCTGGAGTTGAGGGGGGGATCCGCACTTGGGGAACTAGAAGGAGAGGCTTCTAGTTGGGAAATGGAGGCAGAATACAGATCATGAGCACAATCGAAATGCCTGTGCACGTTGTCACGATGCAGGTGAGCAGGGAGTGGTTCTATAACATTGCCACGATGTGGCTTCTGGCGCTGGCTAGGGGCCATGGTGCTACAATTGAGCAAGGTAGCGAGGTGAGGGAAGAGACACAGTGGGTGGGTGATGCTTGGAGGGAGAGCCGAGATGGCGAGGAGAAAATGCAGAGGGCAGGTCGGGAGAGAGCTTAAATTCCTGAACATCGAGTAGAGAGCTCGAGTTAAGACAAAATATGGCATAAACTACCTAAGGTGACAGTGCGGAGGTTTGGATCCAACTGCAGGACAAACAGAGATATTCTTGAAGGTGGCATTAAATTTCCACTTGGTGCAATGAGGAGCTGGCAACTGGGTATGGCGGCGCCGGTTCAGGCTATGGTGCATCATGTGCATCGTGGGAGGTTGAGTCGTGCGCATGGTAGGAGCGCTGGAGAGATCACACGTATTTTCACCTGGATCCGAGAGAATAACAACTAATTTTACTACATATTTAACTTTTAATTTATAAATATCAACTACTGATAGACCTTATCATAGATCTCATTTAAGTTTTTTATAAATAATAATAATAGCAGTGAACTTGGATTTTAAAAGAAAATGCAAAAATTATATTTTTAATCAATATTGAATAAAAAAGTACATTACAAGCCAAATATGTATGAGAAGAGAAATAAAACATGGATGACATAAAAAGTTACAATCCTCGTAAAATGACAAATCACTTTAATCTCACCTAATATCAACATTAATATATATGTGAATAATTTTTATTAGAATAATATTTAAATATAACCCATATTGCAACATCCTTTAAATTTTTTAGGGCTTGCACCAAATCACATGAAGCATTGTAGATGGAGCCAAATTGGTCAGGGAGTGTCTAGAGAGACCATTCAAATGACAAGGCTGACCTACAAACTCATAATGGGGGTAAAACTTACAACTTTCTTTCAGTAGGGACCACAAAAGAAATATGTGTGTATAGTTGGGCATGTTTACAAGGAGCTGAATCAGTAGGGGAGTGTCATAGTACCATTCAAAAGACGAGGCAGACCTTCAGCCTTCCACTTGCTTCTAGGAGGACCCACAAAAAAAATATATATGTATAGTTGGCCTCTTTATAATTTATAATTTTGTTTTTCATATAACATATTATTTAATAAATTTAATTTAATTTAATTAATTTTTTTTTTATTAATAAAAAAAAAGTTGAATAAATTATTCTTATCAGATAAATTGTTGAAAAGATATGAATCCGTTATCCCTCCTTTAAAGAAAAAAATAATGTGAATATGGTTATTTTTATTTGTTTTTTAAAATACTAATGATACATATTAGTCAATAATAAATAATATATATTATTATAAAAACTATTTTCTTGCTTATTTATATTTATAAAAAAATTAAATTTACATTAACATTTTTTTTTCACTAAATGTTAGGCAGTGAATGTATAATAACAACTAAGTTTACTGGAGATTAAACTTTTGATTTATAACATATCCACAGATGATAAACCTGATCATAGACCTCATTTAACTAGTTTAAAAATAATAATAATAATAATAATAGCAGTGAATCTGGATTCTAGGAAACAAAACATAAAAAATATATTTTCGATTTATATTGAATAAAAAAGTACATTACAAGAAAAATATGTATGAGAAGAGAAATAAAACATGGACGAGGGAATAAGTTACAATTTTTAGGTAACAAATGACGTCATTACTCTCAAATCTCAACACAAATGATGAAAACCATGAAGCAACATAATTTGACCATTGTTGCTCATTTTCTCTTAAAACAACGGAGTACTTTAATCTCACTTAATATCAACATTAATTTATACGTGAATAATTTTGATTAAAATAATATTTAAATGAAACAGATATCGCAATCTCTGTTGAATTTTTCTGGCTCGCACCAGCTCGCGTGAAGTATTGTAGCTGGAGCCGAATTGGTCGAGGAGTGTCAGTAGTCAGGAGTTTCTAGAGAGACCATTCAAATGACAATGCTGACCTCTAACCTCATAGTGGGGGCCTACCTGCATTTTGCTTTTAGTAGGGGCCACAAAAGAAATATGTGCGTATAATTGTGCGTGTTTACAAGGAATTGAATTGGTCGGGGAGTGTCATAGTACCGTTCAAAAGACAAGGCTGACCTTCGACCTCATAGTCATCCCGACCTCTGAATTGCTTCTAGGAAGGTCCAAAAAAGAAATATGTGTGTATACTTGGCGTGTTTATAATTTATAATTTTGTTTTTTCATATAACATATTATTTAATAAATTTAATTTAAAATACTTTATTTTTTATGAATAAAAAATAAATTGTCTTTCAGTGAAAATCACATCATAATATATTTGGTCGACGCGTTTCGAACCAGCCAGTGTGGCTGGTTCGAAATGCGTCGACCAAATCTATTCTGATGTGATTTTCACCGAAAGATTTTTATCACATTTTATGGATCACAGAAGAAAAATTCCTAATAAAAAATAAATTGACTAAATTATTTTTATAAGATAAATTTATTTAAAGAAATTTTACAGAAATATTATTATTCTTTCTATCTAAAAGTTTAAGATAACAAATCAAAAAACTATGTAAAAATTAAAACAAATTACTATTAAACTGTTTTAAAAGATATGAACCCATTATCCCTTGTTTAAACAAAAAAATAATGTGAATATGGTTCATAAATTAAAAAATTCGAAAATAACTAACCTAAATGCCAGTTGCAACTTCAAGATCACTCAAAGGTCATCCATTTCCAAGATGGGTAGGAGGTCAGCCTTTTCCTTATTATTTTTCCCCATAGACATGCCAACTGCCTGATGAGGAAGTCGGGCCCGACCTCGACTATGTGTTTTGTCCGACTCGAAAGAAACCCAAAAAACAAACATGGAGAGATGCACTTATTCTTAATTTTTTTTTTTTTTTTTTAAACGTACTTTTACAACCTTGGCTCAAGCACATTCATTTATATATAAAATTGAGGAAGAAAGTACATTAGAAAATCCCACAATTGGAAACTTTGAATACTGGTAGCATTGGAATCAAAAGTTGTCCAATATCATTGAAGGTTGAATTTTGGCACCAATTCTTTTATGTTTTTGTTTTTCTAGTTGGGAATTATGTGAGATTGTAATTTCTGGTGAGTTAAACTATAATTTTTATTCCAATAAATTTACTGTTTTCAAAACAAATTAGTGGCATAAATGTGTCCTATGATAGTGGAGTGAACATAAAAACCATGAGAAAACTCGCATACGCAGGATGAAACTCTGAACTGAAAATTTAATGATCTAACATGAATTATATATTTAATTTTTCATATATTTATTGTTCAAGGGGCTTGTGGAAATCAAAAGATCGGTCAATTTCCAGCATCGCAAATTTTAGAAACTTAAAACATTGTGTCTATGCATCGGACCCACTGAGGTCAGTGTTATTTTCTTCACTAGCTAGATATTTATGCCGATAGAACTCCGACTCCTTGACTATTTAAAATACCATGATATGGAGTCAGGGTAGAGACCTTTCTCACGAACCTTGTGGAAATGGAAACATGCATCAACTTTCAACATCAAAAGTTTTAGAAAGCTAATAATTAACACAACCTTATGACTATGCGTCGTACCTGACTGAGCTCAGAGTTAGTTTCTTCCGCACCTAGATGTTTATGTCAATAGAACTCCGACCTCCCAAATATTTAAAACACCATGATATGGAGTCAGAGCCAACACCTCGCTCACGAGTCTTATGAAAATGCAAAGATGCGTATATTTCTGACTTCGCAAATTTCAATGTGTTAAATCCATGGAAAAATTCATCGTAACTACTATAGAAAAACATGGAATTAGGGTTGGAAGACTATTTAAAATAATACCATATGGAATTAGTGTCGACACCTTGCTCACAGGACTTTCGCAAATGAAAATATGGGCCGACTTCTAACTTACCCACTTACCCGAATTCTAAAGTATAACTTGCAAATTTTGTGAAACTGTGAACCATTAGAAGTTTAAACTATGCACCATGAAGACTAAACTAGAGATTAATGTTCATACATTTACCTGTTATATGTTCGTCGAGGAGGTTGGTAATCCTACGACCTGGCACATAACTAAACACCTTTAGGGTTCCACAACAATTTTTTATTTCTCGCATCCGCTGAAGTAAAAAAAAAAAGATGCAACATATAACTCACTTGGTAACAACGAAAGCCTGAGAATGAGGAGTTATGATGCAAAGAAAACATAGGCACAAAAACAAGACTTCCAGCCTCAATGAGCACCACAACACTTAGAAAATAAAGTAGAGCCTTTGAACAAAGAAAATAGATAAATGCACTTATCGATAATTCATTAATAAGTTGTCCACCAACACTCTTAAAACAAAATTTATGCCACCAGAGCTCAAAGCAGTCGAACTTAACTCCAAATTGTACGCATAATCTCTCTTTCCTATACCTCCTCTGTTCTATCCGATCAACCCGGTCTATCATGCATGGCAGGATGACGTCCACCCTTGAAATCCGGAGTTGGGGATGCGGCAACGGGCTGATGTCACCCAAAAATTTGAATAAAAAGCCTAATGTTCACTATAGAAAATTGGAAAAATTTCGCATTACGGACAAACTAATAGCTACAACTTGATCATATATGTCACTGTGTAAGAAGTCACATAATAATGTTCATATATAGATATGTAGTGTTTTCGTTCAAATTGTTGGATAAACCATTTTGCATAATAGAATTTACTTATGAATTGGGTAGCACAGTCCTTTTCATTTTTGTAGACGGTGGCTTGCATGGCTTGTAGCAGAAAGGACACACCTTCATCTGTGGCAAAGGATGCTCAATCAATAGTGGAGAGCTCAGTAAAAAGGCCACCAACTTCAGTTGACCCATCATACAAGAAAGAAAAAAAAATCATTTTTCTCTTGAGTTTGTGGAGATTCCTAAGAGACCACTCACAAGAGTTGTTGCAAAGAGATTGTCCATGGAGAAAAAACTTGAAAAGCTAGCTTAAGTTCTAGATACCATACTAGAGAATGTTGATTCAGATGACAAGGATAAGGAGATTGTATAATTTTAGGAACAATTGAAAGAGGCTCATTTAGTCATTGCTCAACTTCAACATGGAAATAGGGAGTTGAAGAAGAATGTTTTGGAGAAGACACATAAAATTTATAAAGTAGAACCAATGATGAAGATAACTCCATATACCACTAAGTCTAAAGGTAAATAAAATGTAGAAATAGAGAACATTCAAGAGCTAGAGACCTCATCAGCAAGAATTCTTGTAACTAGGTCTTTAGCCAAGAAGTTGCAGCTACAAAAATAAAGTGTGATGAAAGAAGAGTCAATGCAAGAAAATAAGAAGGTTGAGGTGGATAAGGGGAAACAAACTTTCCATAGGTTGAGGAAGAAATTGAAGAAAGCTCAAAATGAAATTACTAATCTTAGAAAACAAGATGAAAGAGCCAAACAAAAGATACATGACCACTTGAACATATGTAAGCCAACATTGTTTAAGGCCAAGTATATGTTGAAGAGAAATCTGCCCCTTCATAGACAACTAAAGAATATTTGCAGGCAAAACATCACTTTGAAAAAGTATTTGAGGGCTACAAAACAATAGTTGTAGGAGGCATTGCAAGAAAAAAAAAAGAAATAAAGAGGAAACCTAGACTTGTTGGTTGAGGTAGCAAAGGTTTGAGTTTGGAAAGGAAATTAACACAAATTTTAATTTTTCCTTTTTGTTTGAAGTAAATTAGCCTATATAATCATATCCTTTACATTTTTTGGATTTTTTTGTAAAAAGGCAAGTGACACATAAACACAACAAATTTGTTGTGCTATTGTCAAAACATTAAAATTTGATGAGAAGATCAGAGTTTTGGTGCCATTTCCTATGTGTTGAGGCTCAAGGAGGTTTTTAAGACTTCTAGTATCATTAGAAAGCTATTTTATTCATCCAACTACCCCAACACTTATTCAAATATATGCAAGTGGAAATTCACAGCGCTAAGGTGTTTCACTTCTGTTGTAGATGACGGTTTTGATGGGTGGAGGTATACAGTTTAGACAAGTGTTTTCCAAAGGGTGTTTGATGATTTATGAGTTGTATTCTACGTGTTGGGCACATCAATAAGTATATGGAATGCTTAGAAGCTTGCAAACCATCAACTCATTGCGTTCCCTGCTGCGTTTTTGCTGATCAAGAAGAAAGTAGCATAGTGAAGACGCTGCGCTTCCACACAGTCAACAATTTGACCATGAAATTCAAACCTAAACCTCATGTAATTGACTCTCATGGTTATGATAAATGTCTTGAGGTGTTTAGGAGGTTCGAGCCTCATTTTAATGTATGTATTCAATGTAATTTTTTTAAGAATTTCTTAGTCAAAACAATTTCCTAGTTTCTAGAAAGTAGTTCTATATTTGCTGCTACAGGAAAAAACTAAATATTTTTGGGGAATTTCGTTCCTAAAGGTAGGAAATAATTAATTTTTATGTATATATGATGTAAATTTGACTAGGAAATGTGTTGGTCAGGGTTTTATAGAGAAGACATTGTGCATTGT
The DNA here is from genome assembly GCA_034641835.2 of Pinus albicaulis. NCBI lineage: Eukaryota > Viridiplantae > Streptophyta > Pinopsida > Pinales > Pinaceae > Pinus > Pinus albicaulis. The sequence goes on along the minus strand of CM076578.1, from coordinate 215,170,457 downwards.
ACTTTTCCACTAAAACATTTCAGTGAATGATGAAGGCTGAAGTCTACCTTTTTAGGGATAATGTGTCAATTTATGATGGTGATGTTTTCTCCTTTATATGTGAGTTTCTATATTGTTACAATCATGCTTTGAAATTTTATGTATTCACGTTTAGATAAGCAAAATTTGTTTTAGAATTCACTTTTTTAAGTGCTCTGTTATGGCTTACAGAACATTTTAGTGTTTTTCTTCCATTGAGATTGTAACACCCTCTTCCCACATCTACCAAATTAATCGACCAATTGGGGTAAAAATGCGATGAGAGGCTACTAATATGAGATCCAACCTCCTATATGACCTTAAGGAAGTGGAATCGACGAAAACCTGACAAACAAACCTTACACAACACCAACAACACCTCCAGAAGGTAACCTAACCTCCCAAACCCTTGAACCTTGAGGGGGAACTGATTTTTTGACGCTTTTGAGCCTTAGTCGTAGACATGTAAGGGAAAGGGAGTGGCTAGAAGCCTATAGCCATGGGAATTCCAAGGCAAGGTCTCAACCAAGGCCCTAAAAAGTCAGTTCTGCACCTACAAGTTCGGGATTTGTGCCATCTTTTTAGCCCTAGAGCCCAGGTCACTACCCATAACTTCATGAAACTTTAGGAGAGGATAAATAACATTAAAACAAAGGTACAAAAGAAATCAAATCATCAGGAACTCATCCAAACCCCTCCTAGAAATGATAGGAATTTCGTCAAACATGTCATAAACATTGTATCTACAGTTATAAACAAGAGATTTAAACATGGGGATATCTTGCTTATCTGAGCATAACTAAGAAGCATTTCTCCCCTACATCATAAGATAGAATACATTGTATTTGACCATAGATTCATTGTGTATTCATATACAAATAAAAACATAGATAGATCCAGACGTCATCATTGAACGAATACATGTTTATAACCAACATAATAACAACAGAAATACAATGGATACAACAACAATAAAATCCATACATTAACTAATACATTTTCATACTAAATACCAGAGGAATGAGCTATTCATTACTGAATGTAAAAACCAACCGGAGCTATGAATTCCATGTTCCACTCGACCATAGCTTGGTTGAGCCAAGTCTCGCTTCAGCCAATCACCCCCGTGCCATATTCTAAGCATGAATGTGGGATCTCATCAAACACGTCAATCACAATCAATCCAGGGCTTTCAGAGGCCAAACCACCTCAACCCTCAGCCAGTGACTCCACCTCATGATCAGACATCACAACCATCGCAGATTGGTCTCTATCCAAGTTGTTCTAGGGCTCCAAAGTGTTTGTTCCAACCGGGGCTTCCAGGACTAGTAACTCAACCCAAATTGTTACAGGACTTCCTTAGCATTTTTTCAACTAGGGCTTCCAGGACTAGTAACTCAACCCACCTAGGGCTTCTAGAGCATTTGTCCAACCAAAGCTTCCAGGACTAGTAGCTAAACCCACAGTTGTCTGCTTGGCTTCCAGAGCATCTATCCAACTAAGAATTATAATAACTAATAAATCAACCCACAACTAAAGGAATCTCGAGAACCAACCAAAAAACAATCAATGGAAAAAACCCATAATACCATGATTAGCTAGGAAATGGCAAGGCTAGGAAAATCCACATGCATAACCATGCATGACAAAAATATTGAGGAAAAAATACATCCAACTCGGTACCTACACTCAGAACCTTCTGTAGATGTTGATCTCGATGTCCTCTTGTGGTTTCTTGCTCTTCCTTTGCCTTTTTGATCCAAATCATCAAGCATCCACACTCTCCAAGAGTGTTCCAAGAAAATTCTAAGTTTTCAAGAGTATGAGAGAGAGAGAGAGATTAGTGAGAGAGCTCTAAGAATGCATTGAAAAAATCCTACCCACTGATCCTTAGAAGCCTTTTCATTAATGAGACCTCTATTTTCTTCTTTTCCCATTACTTTCCTTAATTTTCCTCCTCACATGCAACTTATGTCCTATAACCTTCATTTTCTCCTAATTTCAATTATTTTCATAAATAAATGCCAATAAATGCCTCATGGATTTCCAAAGCCTTTTCCTTTTCCTTTTCCAATTTCCTTTATCCATAATAAACCAAATTAACACCCGCTAGGATGTTTTTCCCACCATTTAGCTTGGAATACGTTTCACACAAACCGTGGTCTTATATATTTTTTACATGGATTTTAACCAAGGTTGTTACATAACCCTCGCCCTTGGGTGAACACCGTCCTTGGTGTTCAATGACACCTATGACCAGCAATACCGCTGAAAAGAAAACATAGCACCCATGGAGCTTTATAACACAACTCGTTGCAGTATTTACAATGACCACTGCTGAAACATGACAAACATACCATTTACTGGAGCTTTATAACACAACTCATTACAATATTTAAAATATCAACCGCATTTTCTTCAACCAACAAATAATCATACTGTCTATGGAGCTTTATAAATCCAACTCGACACAATATTTACAATAATACACACATACACACATACACATTTTCTCAATCATCAAATAGAAAGATACGATGCCTATATCATAATCAAGGGAATCCAAAGGCTCACACATCCACCCTCAAAGTAATACCAGGATTCACATCCTTCCTAGGAAGTCCCAAATCCACTACCAAAGTCAAATCTGCATCCAATGTCCAGTGCTATAATCCTGCGTTGTTTTCTTCTTAGTGAACAATTACCGACTCACTGTTTAGGGGACACTCCCAATGTGAATTTGATTCCATCTGGAAATATAATGAACAAAAAATTCCATCCCCGACCTTCCCTTTTTTTCTACGAAGTCCCTCGAGAAATCCAGCTACCCCCTTCCGTGCAGTCACTCACCTTCCAAGTTCCACTGGCACCACCATCCCAGGCAGTCCATCCCTTGGAAAGGCTTCTTTGCATCGAAAGATACAAAAAATAAGGCATATCCCTACCTAAAAACCATCATACCGGTCATAGCATTCTCATGGAAATAAATATACACTATTACCAGTGTCCCACAATGGCCCTGCTCTTGAAGTCCTTACCAACATACTGCTACATGTTCTAATTCCTTTTGTTGATGTTGATAGTTCTTGCAATCAATTTAAACCATGTAACTAGGCATTTCCGTGCTTCCTATACCAAACACATAACTACCATTAGATTGAAAATAAATTGAAATAAATTCACATCATACCTCATTGGTAGCTCATCAATAAGGTACACTTGCAATTCTATTCACTTCCTATCACACCAAGTCAAACTAATTGTTTTATCAAATCATCATGTATAAACATATCACATCTAGTTAGCTAAAAAAAAAACCATCATAAATTAAAATAATAAATTGGATGAAATCACCATAAACCATAATCATAAATTATATGTAACCATCATAAGTTATAATCGTAGATCACACACATAACAAGATTGAAATAAAATACCAATACTTATCCTTCATCAGTCCTTACTGTTGCCTTTGTTATTTTTTTACACACAATGATTGATTGCCACACCCTACAAACACCCAATGTCTTTGCGTCTCTTCAATCACGTACATATACACACATTGTACACCACAATAAGTACATCCACACAAGGCATACAAAACCACATAATGCATACACCCACACCTGACGTACAACACAACAAAATACATACACATAAAACTGGTGTACAACACAACACATACACCTACACACGGTGTACAAGGAGACACAATACATACACATATACAAAGTACAATACAACAAATACACATGTCAGGATACAATGACTACACCATGCACATACATAATTCTGCATGCCTGCAACACAACATGTATGACATGCACATAATACCACATGTATACCAGTACCATATGCACAACATCTATACAATACCACCTGTCCACAACACTACTAGCACTATGTGTGCACAAAATAACATGTACACGACACCACCTGCACAACTTGTACACAATGCCAAATGTGCATTGCACAACCTGTAGAATGTGTACTGATCTGAAAATGGTCTGGATAACTTGTATGTATTTCAAGGACCTACCACTCAGTTTAAATTAAATGATCTAGCTTGTACTTGACAATTTTGCGGAATTATTTACTTGAAAGTGGTTTATGAATTTTTACGGTTTATGTGTCTTAAGTTCATTTGTTCTTGTTGAAATTTAATATGTATGACAACAACATAATGCAAAAAATAATCATTCAAACACAACAACAATTTTAATCTAGGAGTTCACCCGAAATCTCGTGGGCTACGTCTCCTTTGAGCTTTGTCATCATGACTCAGCTCTTTGGGATTATGGAAAGTGTTTTTACAAGTAAATACTTAATTCCAATGAATACAAAAATGATCCAAAGGACTGAAAATACCATTTAAATCCCTCAATTGGCTGTCCAAACTTTGTAAACAACTTTAGGCTCTTTTTGACACGATTCATTTTGTTGTCGCACTAAGCTAATCTGAGCTTCTAAATGGCACAAACTCCCTCAGAATTATGTTTCTGTCACTGAAACCACTACTTTTTTATCCAATACACATCAGACATCAAATACCAACTGATAAATTTCTCAAATTGAGCACTGCAATCCCAAAATAGGCTATCCTCCACGGTTTGCCCAGGGCTGCCCAGAGCTTCACTTCAGCCTTTTGAGCTCTATAAGTTCTCAAAATGTTCTAAAACCACTTCCATTGGTTCCAAAATGTCTGAAATAGCCAAGATAGACTATTCATTCATCAGAAATGGCCTTCGGCTGCTCCGGTTTCGCCTCAATCACCTATCGGCACCCCTTGACACTAGGGTCAATGAAAACTTCTCTGCTGAGTTTTCAACCTCTATAAGTCTTCAAAACTTGCTGAAACCTCTGTAAATAGATTCAAAATTATTTTTTCAGTCAAGAATGACCACTGGTTCACTGCATATAGTCTCAAGCAGCTTTGGCTAAGCCCTGCACCGCTGCTGGAAAAAGCTGGCACTGATGGCCCCTGGAACTTTACTAAAGCTTTCCGACCTTAACAAGTTCTCTACAGGCTCTGAAAACCATTTCATTAGATTCAGAACATCATAATTATCCAATTTAGACTATTGGAACTCTGGAAAAAGACTCTAACTCCCCTGGTTAGGCCTCAAACTGAATTTGTCTCATGGTGGCCCTAATTTCTCCTTCATCTTCCCTGAAGAAAAATATGATAAATATAATCTCTGTTTGACTTGAAACCTGTCCCAAACTCTCCATAAGGTTGAATAGACCCAAAATTGACTAAAATTTTAACCAATTTGGTTCAATAATAAGGGAGTTATGGCAAAAACAAGATTTTCCCAATGTCCCCCAAAAAACTCCACTAAATGTGGAGGAGTTAAGTTAACTGCAGATAAGTTTGTCAATCCTGCTGAAAATGTCGGAAGGCACCAATTTTGGTGATAACCACTGGTGGTCAAAATAAATTTCCGATAAGGTGGTCACATAGCATTTCCGTCAGAATCGCCAGCAAATATGTTAACCGTAATTGTTTTAGAAAACCGTGGCATATATCATTAACTCCGCATATCACATGTAACGGTCTGTGGGTGGAAAAGTAACCATAGGTTTTGGCTCATGGTCACGGGCTCCAGAGGCATATGGACAAGGCTAGCCCGTAACCTTTCCGCCAATTAACAATTCAAAACTTAAATAAATTGCAACGACAATAGTGTTAAGAACTAATCCACAGGCGGGCTGGTCAGGCCTGTGCACTTGCGGGCAGGATGCCTGAGTTCGAATCCTGCGGAGTCCCAAATATTTTTCAAACCAAAATTTCCATCGGCCTAGGGCCACGTGGCAGCCTCTGGGCTTGCCACGTGGCACCCTTTAATTGGCCAATTTCCAAATAGTCAAAAAATAAATGAATCAACCTCTGCCACTTGTCATTATCTTATACGCCTTGATGGAATATTTTGGGGAATATTCCAAAGAATATTCTCAAAATATTCCTTGGAATACTCTTTTTTTAATTTTTCCAAAATTTAAAAGTCAAACTTGGTCAACTGAATTTTGGAGTTTACTGGAGACTTCAAACCTGAATAACTTTCGCATACGACCTCTGTTTTGTGAATCGTTCGCAGTGCCAGAATCACAACGATGAGGCCTTTCTGGTCGTTTAGGTTCAAAACTCTTCTGAGCACTTTTAATTTTGAGCTATAATTCTGGTCCATGATCTAGTTCTAATCACACCTCCCAAATGAGAAGCTTTTGGATCCCAAAAGCTCTCTGGAATATTGAAACTGATCTATACAATGAGTAAGAATACTGCACCCTCTTCTCTTCAGCCTCCAAACACTTGCCTTGCATGGCTAGTGACTTTGAACCACAAATAGAAAGAAATTCACACTTCCCTTCCTCGATGCGATTGTCCTCTTGTCAAGAACTGTCTTTCTTGCACTCACTCAGAAAATTTCTGGCGAGAAATTTGTAGAAGGTAGCTAAACATTGCTGCCTTGATCAATGATCCAAGGTGGCTCAAAAAAATGAGAAATTATAGCATAAAATACATGCATACAACCGAAATTTGCATATGTACAAAATGAGTACGACTTACTGTGTTAAGAAGTCCATCCACTTCTTACCAAGCCACTTCCATGGCAAATTTTGCTGCTGCAATGCTTCCTCATGTGAAACTTCCATTTTCACATCAATAATGGAATCCTTGGTTCCACTTTCGCTAATATTTCTATCCTCTTGCTGCATGTGCTTGGGATGACTAGTTGGATGAAAATTCCAACAATGGGAGACAACATGTCCCCTCTTTTGGAAAAATGTGCAAAACTTATGCCCCTTCTTTGAAATTTGCCTTTGCCTCATCTGCTTCCTATATGCTTTCTTCCTCATCCAACATCTCGAAACATCATGGTTAAATCAACCACAATATGTACAACAAATATTTCTTCCATTTAAGCATGTAAAAATATCATGATTTGTAGAAACACAATCAAATTGATCATGAGAAGATTTATACCTCTTGTGCTGCTTTGAATGTTCATCCTTTTTGTCTTCATGAGAAGATGAACTAGAAGAGGCTACAACTTTTATTTGTAGACTAACATCACCATTTTTGTCTTGAAAACTATATGAACTTGCATGCTCGCCATAAGCTACATGTTTACCATATTCTTGCTGCATCAAAGGCTTAAAGCAATGGCAATCATCTTTGAAAAAAATTTGACATATTTGCATCTTAGAACTTGGAATAAAGGTTCTCTTTGAAATAGCCTCACATGCTCTCATGTTTTTGGAGTTTTCGCCATTAAATTGCACATAACCAAGACCAAGATTCTTGGGTCATTCCTCAACAAGAATAGGTTCAACCATGCCTTGTGCATGCTTACCTAATCCCTTGCCTTCATATCCCATTTTAATCATTAATTTGGACCCTATACCCCTTGTATGTTTTTCGAAAGAAGCAACACATATTTCTAATGAGGAAACTGAAGACAAGTTAGAATGGATTACCTTTTCCTCATGAATTTTCTTGGTCAAAGCCTCTTGGGCACGATGGAGTTGCCTCTCCATATCATGAAATATTTGAAGAATTTATTCCTTCTCTTCCTTCATGGAAAACAACTATTTACGAAGTTCAATACTTTCTCTTTTATCCTCAAACAAAATCTGTACCATGTTCTTCAATATAATAAAGTCACACTTCATATCATCATCGAAGAATCTTGTGAAGGAGGAAACTTCACTTGTAGAAGTTGTCATTATGATTTCAATGAACAAATAAACTTCAACAAAGTTTTCAAAGATTTTCAAAACAAATGACAAAGTTTTTTTAACCAAATGGCTGTAGAGACAAAATCTTATTCAAGCAGCCAAACAACAAACAAACTCCAAGAGCTTCTTAACAAAAAAACATCAAGAGGGTTTGTTTTCAAAGGGTGACTTTGAGGTCATTTGGGGTAAGGAAGAAGCCTTTAAATATTTCTTCCTTTTTGTTTTCTCCATGACTTAGCTAATCAATAGCTATCCCCAAAACTCAAGCAAACTCAAACAACAATTAGTTTGCAAACAGTAAAACAGTCAATCTTTTACACTGTTTAAACACCTTTCAAGCTATACAATCAAGCAATAGGTATTTCAATGAAACAACCAAGTGCTTTGATACCAACCTGATCTGAAAATGGTCTGGATAACTTGTATGTATTTCAAGAACCTACCACTCAGTTTAAATTAAATGATCTAGCTTGTACTTGACAATTTTGCGGAATTATTTACTTGAAATTGGTTTATGAATTTTTACTGTTTATGTGTCTTAAGTTCATTTTTTATTTCTGAAATTTAATATGTATGACAACAACATAATGCAACAAATAATCATTCAAACACAAAAAAAAAATTTAATCTAGGAATTCACCCAAAATCTCATGGGCCACGTCTCCTTTGAGCTTTGTCATCATGACTCAGCTCCTTGGGATTATGGTAAGTGTTTTTACATGTAAATAATTAATTCCAATGAATAAAACAATGATCCAAAGGACTGAAAATGCCATTTAAATCCCTCAATTGGTTTTCCAAACTTTGTAAACATCTTTAGGCTCTTGTTGACACGATTCCTTCTCTTAGTGCACTAAGCTACTCTGAGCTTCTAAATGGCACAAAATCCCTCAGAAATATGTTTCTATCACTAAAAACACTACTATTGTATCCAATACACATCATACATCAAATACCAACTGATAAATTGCTCAAATTGAGCACTGCAATCCCAAGATAGGCTATCCTCCACGGTTTTCCCAGGGCTGTCCAGAACTTCACTTAAGATTTTAGAGCTCTAGAAGTTCTCAAAATGTTTTGAAACCACTACCATTGGCTCCAAAATTTCTGAAATAGCCAAGATAGACTATTCATTCATCAGAAATGGCCTCCGGCTGCTCCGATTTCGCCTCAATCACCTATCAGCACCCTTGGCACTAGGGTCAATGAAAACTTCTCTGCTACATTTTCGACATCTAGAAGTCTTCAAAACTTGTTGAAACCTCTATAAATATATTCATAATGATGTTTTCAATCAAGAATGACCACTGATTCACTACATATGGTCTCAAGTAGCTCTGGCTAAGCCTTGCACTGCTGCTGGAAAAAGCTGGCACTAATGGCCCTTGGAACTTTACTGAAGATTTTAGGCCTTCAAACGTTCTCTACAGGCTCTTCAAACCATTTCATCAGATTCATAACATCAGCATTATCCAATTTAGACTATTGGAACTCTGGAAAAGGACTCTAACTCCCCTAGTTAGGCCTCAAACTGAATTTGTCTCATGGTGGCCCTGATGGCTCCTTCATCTTCCCTGAAGAAAAATATATTGATAATTGTCTCTGTTCGACTTGAAACCTATCCCAAACTCTCCAGAAGGTCGAAGAGACCAAAAATTGACTAAAATGTTATCCATTTTTGTTCAATAATGAGGGAGTTATGGCAGAAACACGATTTTCCCAATGTCCCCCAAAAAACTCCACTAAATGTGGAGGCGTTAAGTTGACTGCAGATAAGTTTGACAATCCCGCCGAAAATGTCGGAAGGCGCCAACTTTGGCGGTAACCGCTGGTGGTTAAAATAAATGTCAGATAAGGTGGTCACATAGCCTTTCCATCGGAACCACCGACAAATACGTTAACCGTAACTATTTTAGAAAATCGTGGCATATATCGTTAACTCCGTATGTCACATGTAATGGTCTACGAGCGGATAAGTAACCTTAGGTTTTGGCTCGTGGTCACGGGCTTCGGAGGCATATGGACGGGGCTAGCCCTTAACCCTTCCGCCAATTAACAATTCAAAACTTAAATAAATTTCAACGACAATAGTGTTAAGAACTAATCCACAAGCGGGTTGGTCGGGCCGTGCGCTTGCGAGTAGGATGCCCGAGTTTGAATCCTGTGGAGTCCCAAATATTTTTCAAACCAAAATTTCCATCGGCCTGGGGCCACGTGGTGGGCTCCGTGCTTGCCACATGGCACCCTTTAATTGGCCAATTTCCAAATAGTCAAACCATAAACAAATCAACCTCTGCCACTTGTCATTGTCTGATACGCTTAGATGGAATATTTCAGGGAATATTCCAAGGAATATTCTCAAAATATTATTTTTAAAAATTTTCCAAAATTTAAAAGTCAAACTTGGTCAACTAAATTTTGGAGTTTACTGGAGACTTCAAACCTGAATAACTTTCACATACGACCTTCGTTTTGCGAATCGTTCACAGCACCAGAATTACAGTGACGAGACCTTTCCGATCGTTCAGTTTGTTTTTTTCAAAACTCTTCTGAGCACTTTGAATTTTGAGCTATCATTCTGGTTCATGATCCAGTTATGATCATGGACACAATACCAAATGTACATAACACCACATGCACAATATCTACACGACACCATATGTACAAAATGGCACATGCATGAAATGTGCACGACACCACCTGCACACAACACCACATGTACAATTTGTACACAACACCACATGCATACAATACCATGTGTACAATCATGCACCCAACACCATATGTAAATAGAACCATATGTATGAGACACACACAACACTATATGTACATAGCACTGCATATTCAACATGTACATAACACCATATATACCTAGCATTGCATATGAAATATACACATAACACCATTTATACAACATGCATACAACATCATATGTACACAATACTACATATGCAAAAATACACATCACCATATACAACATGCACAACATATACACAACAATAGTACTGAACATCCATAGACCAGAAATTGACCCCAGAAGAAACCTTGCTTCTAGTGTCTTTCCACTATCCATGCTTATCCCAGCATGTCGCAATCACACTACCTTCACTTCACTGATGTACCCTTCAACATTACCTGTCCATATCATAAACATAGGAATAGTACAAGCATATAATATCAATTTATGTCCACGTGATACTGACCTCATAGATCTGTCAGGGTTGATATACCCACATGATCCCTCATAATACCAAGAACCTCTTCGTGCCATTCACCTGCATAAGAAATCACTCCTACACAAGAATCATCCTTGAAATCCCTATCATACAGTGACATAGATACATACATACATACATATATATAATCATTAGCATAAAACAACCATGATCCTATCACACACACACACACACACACACACATTAGCATTAAACAATCATGATCCATTACGGGCCTGTCATGCATGACATACATAAATACATACATGTATACATATATAAAAATCAACATAAAGATATCATCATCTCATCAGATAGTGACATATATACATGCATATATACATAGATAGACATTATCATAATTATGATCACAACATGATTACTAGATATCATAAGGTCAAGGTTAAGAGAAGTTCGTTTATTCGTGCAAAAAATGCAAAATGTTGAGAACAACAGTTCCCAACATATCCACGGTATCTAACACCTCAGATCCATTCACTTTACCTTTCGTGTTACCTTTCTCGCGATTGTTCTAACACCATCCATTTACCTCAATGGATCCAACTAATTGAACTGGCTGACATATTCTTACATTCTACTTTGCTTACTCATGCACCAAGCTTCACCTGTGTCTTACATTACCTGTCGGGGTTTCATTTAGCTCTTCTCGAGCTCAGATAAATTTCCTATTTCCCAACCAATTCCCAAGGCTCTCAAAACATAAAAGACAAGGGCAAGAACAAGAAACAACAACAAGAAGAAAATCGTGAAAACCAATAGCAATATGACACTGCAACCAAAGTGGAATAGCTATGCACCAACCATAAACAAGACTGCAAATCAAGCTCACAAATCAAAAAAGACCAAAAGCACAAGACTAGCAACAAAAACCATGACTCAATCCCCCATGGTTCCCAATACTTCCAAGGAAAGCACAACCTGAGCCTTTGTTTAAGATTTCGTGGAAATCCATTTTTCCATGAAATCCCCTGCATCATACTTCCATAAATACATAACTGTCAGTGCATAAACTTGGTGTGCCAAACATGTCGACCTGTAACTGAACACACATGTCAGCCATATGCACCAAAGATCAAGACAACATATCTATCAATTTGAAATCAACTTTTACCAATACTAACAACCATGTCATAATGAACAATAAGCTCACACTCATAAATCATAATACATAATGCTACATCTATTTCCTACTTACACTCAAGTACATACTGACTATTTCAACACATATGTGTTAGCACATCCATCTTAAAACAATATAATTTCTTCATGCAATATTATAGACACATATACTCATATCATGCAATTAATAAAACATTCAAATAGATTGCAAACATGCTATGCTAAATAAATCAACTAGACGACATAATGGACATCAAACACTCAACACTAGATAGATGATATAATGAAATAATCAAGCATCAGGCACAAAACATAAGCAAACTCATACCTCAATGTATCTCAGCGGAGGCTATCTTGTCTACAAAAGCAATCTATATTAGCACAATATAACTTCACAACACATAAAATCAACATAAATAAGATCAAGATATCCATAACAGTAATTAACTAACATGTTCACATCATAAGCTCATAAACATTTGTCGTTCATGCATAACAATCACAGATGCAAAGTCAACCAAAATCAATACAGTACAATATCACAAATATATTAAATCATACATGAAAGCCATAACCCTACCCATCTGTATAGGCCAATCCAAATCAACATGATACATATAACATCAAGACATTAATTCAATAACCTTAATTTTTAAGTTACTAGCATATAACAATAGCAAGTTATATATCATGCTCATCAACAACATGTAGCCTAATCATCAAGCTAACGATCATACAAAAACAACAAGTTAACCTATATCATACTCATCGAAAACATATAACATAACTAACATAAAAAAACAATAGCAATGCATACCACCCTAGGTTTTTATCATTCATGACTATCCGACACACGTACATATAACCACACTAATCAACTAGAATCTATAATGTATGTAACTGTAACATCAATAGAATGAAATGCATACACATAACCATAATGCATATGCCTATACTGATCAACTAGAATTTATCATACATGTAACCAAAATAGCAATAGAATGAAAAACATATACGCAAGCCTAATGCTTACAACAACCATGAATCACATACCTGCATCCCAAGCATACCAAATTGAATGATGATTTTCTCTTACCCCAAATTCCATTGTTGCAACTTCACCTCGATGGTCTGAATCTCATGCTCTATATTAGACAACACATTAGCATCATAACATACCAATACCTTCATGATGACCTAATTTCATACAATGACCTTATGCACAACAACCTCACTCAAACCAATGCAAAATTGACCACATGCACCCATTTGTCATGTATAAGCAATCATGAATGACCAATGCATGTCCCACATATAACATCACACAAGCAAGCCTACATAGACAACACACAAGCATGGCCAATATGTGACCTAGCATAAACAAGCAAAGCATGTCCAATATGCAAAAATATGTAAGCAAGCGTGCACAAAAAATACATAAACATGAACAACACAAAACCAATCATACACTCGTGACAACAACACCATCAACACTTCCATGATGACACCACTGCCACCATGGCCAACACAACATAGATGCAACAAGCACATATGGACCCCAAGCATACTAAACACATGACACCAACATAAACACATGATCAATACACCACCCATCCAGTCTGAGAATTGAACCATGCTCTAATACCACTCTGTAACACCCTCTGCCCACATCTACCCAAGTAACTGGCCAACCGGGGTAAACATGTGATGAGAGGCTACTAATATGAGATTGAACCTCGTATATTACCTTAAGAAAGTGAAACCGATGAAAACCTGACAAACATACCTTACATAACACCAACAACACCAAACCTCTGAAGACCCATGAACCCTGAGGGGGAACTGATGTTTGACCCTTTTGAGACTTAGCCGCGAGAATGTAAGGGCAAGGGAGTGGCTAGAAGCCTATAGTCGTGGGCATGCCAAGGCAAGGTTGCGGTCAAGGCTCCAAAAAGTTAGTTATGTGCCTGCAACTCTGGGATTTGTGCCACATTTTTAGCCCCAGATCCCAGGTCACTGCTCAGAGTTTCATGAAACTTTAGGAGAGGATAAATAACATTAAAATAAATTTAAGAAAACAATCACATCATCAGGAACTCATCTAGACTCCTCCTAGCCATGACAAAAATTTCGTCAAACATGTCACAAACATTGCATCTATAGGTATAAACAAAAAATTTAAACGTGGGTCTCTTACTTATGTAAGAATAGCTAAGAAGCATTTCTCCCCTACATCATAAGATACAATACATTGTATTTTACCATAGACACATTGTATATTCATTTATAGGTAAAAACATATATAGATCCATACGTCATCACTCTACAAACACATGCTTATAACCAGCATAATAACCACATAAATACTATGGATACAACAAAAATAAAATCCATACATGAACTAATACATTTGCATACCGTATACCAGAGGAATGAGCTCTTCATTACAAAATGTAAAAACCAACCAAATATGGGACTTCCATGTTCCACTCAACCATAAGTTGGTTGAGCCAAGTCTCACTTTATCCAATAACCCCTGTGCCATATTCCAAGCATAAATGTGGGATCTCATCAAACACCTCAATCAAAATCAATCCAGGGCTTCCAGAGGCCAAACCACCTCAACCCTCAACCAACGGCTCCACCTCACGGTCAGACATCACAACCATCATGAATTGGTCTCTATCCAAGTTGTTCCAGGGTTTCAAAGTGTTTGTTCCAACCAGGGCTTCCAAGACTAGTAACTCAACCCCAACTGTTACAGGGATTCTAAAGAATTTTTCCAACAAGGGCTTCCAGGACTAGTAACTCAACCCACCTAGGGCTTCTAGAGTGTTTGTCCAACCAATGCTTCCAAGACTAGTAACTCAACCCACAGTTGTTCGTCGGGCTTCCAGAGTGTCTATCCAACCAAGGCTTCCAGGAACTAATACCTCAACCCACTGACTAGAAAAAAATCAATGGAAATAAACCCATAATAGCATGACTATCAAGGAAATGGAAAGGCTAGGAAATTCCACTTGCATACACCATGCATGCCAAAACTAGTGAGGAAACTATCCATGAAACTCGGTAACTGCACTCAGAACATGTTATAGATGTTGATCCTAATGTCTGCTTGCGCTTTCCTGCTCTTCCTTTGCCTTCTTGCTGCAAATCACCAAGTATCCAAACTCTCCAAGAGTGCTCCAATAAAACTCTAAGTGTTCAAGAGTATGAGAGAGAGAGAGAATAATTGAGAGAGCTCCAAGAATGCACTGACAAAATCTTACCCATTGATCCTCAGAAGCCTTTTTATTAATGAGGCCTTTATTTTCTTCATTTTCCTCCTCACATGCAACCTGTGTCATTTCACTTTCCTTTTCTCCTAATTTCCATTATTTTCATAAATAAATGCCAATAAATGCCTCATACCTTTCCAAAGCCTTTGTCTTTTCCTTTTCTAATTTCCTTTAGCCATAATAAACTGAATGAATACCCACTAGGATGTTTTTCCCACCATTCAACTTGGAAAACATTTCCGATCAACCGTGGTCTTATATACTTTTTACATGGATTTTAACCAGGGCTGTTACAAAGATATCTAAAATTCATCCTCATCTAGACACTTTAGATGTTATCAATTCTAATACTCCTCTACTCACATTTATACGACGAAATTTGACAAAAGACACCATAAGGATCCCCTACCTTTCCCCTATCTAAGGATTCCTCATTTTCCCCATCATGTCATTGAAGATCATTAGCTCAATATGAGTCCATGCCTAATACATTTTCTCTTTGTCGTACCATCAAACTGTTAAACCTATTAACGTGGCACATTTTATTAATTTAGCATGGAAAAAACCATTAAATACACATGACACAAGATCTTACCTTCACTTGACTATGATATATTTGTTATGTCTTCATGGTTATCTATATGACATCCATAAATATCTATTGAATGATGACACTTACACATTATATGGATTTTTCGTTGATAAGATTCTCATGCTCAACAGATTATGTATGGTCACACTCTTTTGTCATAGTTTGAGTCTCTCTCTATATATGAGTCTTTGTATAGATGGGTCTCGACACTTGTCGATAGAAATGATATCTCACAACAATATAATATGTGTATGGTGTCATTGCTACAGAAAAAAATATATGATCTTGCTATAAGACACAATATATATATATATATATATATATGGTTTATACATGGTCTTGATGTCACCAAGGCATTACATGGTTGATATCGACATCACTTCGTAGTATATCTTTACACTACATGTATGATGGCCTCGTAGTATCATCTTGTTAATTTTGGGAAACTAGGTCCAAACTTCATTCTGCACTGATCATATGATGATGGCCATATTTTTGTTGGATTCCTCTTTTAGAGAGGTGCAAGATTGATCTAAAGATCATCTTGTTTGGATGAGCAGAACATTTATTTGAATTTATTTTCCACGTGCAAGGTCGACCAGATTTGTAATGTAGGCTCACATGCCTAATAGATGTGTCACACACCCTCAATGATGGATATAAATTGGAGAGACTTGGAGGTCATTTTCTCATCAAATCATCACACATTCTCTCAATGTGATATGATTGGTTCAATAGCCCTTGCAGGCCTTTTTTCCCCTCACACGTGGAGCAAAGCTGCTGTTTTCTATGGATATATTTAGGGATTTTTGCTGCAGTGCTGAAAAACGTTGACCATGGTCAACCCTTGGTTGTTTGACCTCAAACCTCTGCCAAAATTTAGAATTTGACAGGTCGTATTGCTGGCACTAAAATTGAGGAAATCTGAGAAGTTTGACTGAAGCCCTAATCTGCAGCATTGACTTTTTGTTGTTGTCCTACGTTGAATTTTTTGCGTTGACCTTGGGTTGACCAGCGTTGACTTGTGATGAGTTGTCTTTGAGAGTACGTGATTGCCTTGTTATAGGAGATTGGATATGGAAAACTTTGTGGGCGGAAAAGCATCACATTGACTTTGTGAAAACAATATCTCATATCTTTGCTAACAAAAGGGATTGTAAATCTGATCTATATTTGGATTGTCTTATATTGATCTATTGTTGTGTTCTATCAAAATTTTACTTTCATAATTGAAGTAAAATTGCATCAAGCATAGAACACCATGGTTATCTAAATTTAACATGGAATCAGAGCTGAGGTGAAGACAAAGACCAAGCTTGTGTTAGAAGCAATCACTGAAGGAAGGAATCCTATTAAGGAAAAATGGCCTCCACAACCTACAAGGGTTTCAAGGCTGATGATAAATTGACTGATAAGTCTAATTATCATGCATGGAAGATGTCCTTGGATTTGGTGCTAGAATATCAAGATGTCATGGACTATGTGAGAAGTTGGCTTATCACGTCAAGTACAGCACTACGAAGAAGAAGTATGAAAAAGAGAAATCACGGCAATATGATTATAAAGATTATTCTGCGGCGGCAATTTAGCATTTAGTGAGCATCTAAAGATGTATGATAGCGATCAAACATGCTAAGGATATACTTTTAATCAAATCATATCAACACAAGAATCAATTGAAGATATCCAAGAAGGAAAGAACTAGATATATTCAATCCTATTTCGCTACTAAAATGAAGAATAACACTCCTAGCTAATGAGAAGAAATATATGATCTAGGGATGGTTCTTATTGCACTTATAGGTCTCCTCCGTGATTGGTATGTATTCAATACCACCATTCTTAATAATAATGTTATGCCTGCTTTTGATGAAATATTGACGAGATGCACTCAAGAGGAAACAAGAATGATGGAGTATGCCTCTAATGAAAATGGAAGTGACCCTACTGCCTTCGAATATCATGAAAAGAATAAAAACAATGGTGGCCCAAGAAATCAAAACCATGGTAGAGTAGGGCCCAAAGGAAGGAAGGGAAGATGTTACACTTGTAACAAGACTGGTCACTATGCAAGAGAGTGCCCTAATATAAGGGACTCTCCCAGGGATGATGAAAAAAATAACTCTAGAGGGAATGGCAGGAACAACAGGTTCAAAGGAAAAAGGAAGGCTCCCTATGATCATAGTGGAAATGGGCAACCTTTCAATAGGTCAAGAAATTCTAGGTACAATGAGTCTAATGTTGTTGATAATAAGAGAAATGAATTTATTCTTGTATCTTCCCTCTCTGCTGCATTTCCACTGACAACCTGGATGTTTGGTTGATTGATAGTGGTGGTTCAAGGCACCTCATTGGTTATAAAGAAGCCCTCTCTGATTTGGTTGAGAAGGATACCAATCTGGAAATTATCCTTGGGGACACTGCCACCTATCCCGTGAAAGGGACAAGGATTGTGACCCTCCATCTATCTCAAGATTAAGTCCTCCAATTAAAATATGTGTTGTACATACTTGATTTGAAGAAGAACCTTGTGTCCATTTCGACAATGGAAGACAAAGGATTGAAGGTGGCATTCGTTGATGGAAAGGTACTTATCTGGAAGAAGAAATTCAAGGAAGCTCTTTCTATTGGTTTTAGAGTTGATACACTCTACTAGGCTGGAGGAATCCCATTGGGGGCTATGTCATGTGATACAACTCTTCAAACAGAGTTATGGCACTAGAGGTTTTTACACCTTCATTCTAAAGCCCTTCTCTAAGCAAGGAAGTTGGTGACAGGGATGCCCGAATTTAGAGATGATCATGAAGGTATATGTTAGGGTTATGTCGAAGGGAATCATACAAGGGGACCATTCCCCTCAAGTGTAATAAAGACAACTGATATCTTGTAGTTGATACATTCTGACTTATCTGGTATGCTGCCTGTGACATCCTTAGGAGGATGTTCCTATTACATGAATTTTACAGATGACTTCTCTCGCAAAACCTGGATATATTTTTTTTGAAGAAGGACGAAGCATTCAAATGGTTCCGTACCTTCAAGGCCTTGGTGGAAAATCAAACAGAGAAGAAAATAAAAGGTTTGAGGACCGACAATGGGACCGAGTATGAGTCAAATGAGTTTAATGACTTTTCTAGAGAAGCTAACATTAAGAGGGAGACCACAACTGTGTACACTCCTGAGAAAAATGGTGTTGTTGAAAGAAAGAACAGGACTATTATGGAAGCTTCCTGCACCATGCTATGTGACCAATATCTTTTGAAGTTTCTATGGGGAGAAGTTGTGAACAATATTGTGTACGTTCAAAATAGATGCCCGCATTCTGCTCTTGACTCCAAAATTCCTGAAGAAGTCTTCTCTGGTAAGAAACCTTATGTTTCGTTTTAGAGTTTTTGGTTGTCCTGTTTACTTTCATGTGCTGAAAGAAAAGAGAAGCAAGATGGATGCTTCTGGAAAGAAGGGAATGCTTATGGGCATCAGTGAAACTTCGAAGGCATATAAAATCTATGTGCTTGGTCAAAGAGAAGTGGAGATATGCCACGATGTCACCTTCGATGAAGATGCTTCCCTCAAGAAAGTGAGAAATATTGCTAGCTCCAAGGAAGATAAAGAAGATGAAGAAGCAGGGAAGTAGGGAGAGCCGAAGGATCACTTGATTCCCGATGTTGAAGGACCTATGGATCCCATTGATCCACCTCCTTCAAATAAGAGAAGACCCTTAGGGCTAAGGGATACTCTTGTAGATGCCGAGAGACATGTTGCCCTGAGGGGGACATTCTGTGAAAGTAAGAAGCTGAAGAGATACCGAGGGTATCTAACAACCATGAGCATGATAGTACAATACGAGCCTGGATCACTTGAAGAAGTTGTAAAGCATCAAGTTTGGAAGGATTCTATGCTCGAAGAATATGAGTCCATTATGAAAAATGATGTCTGGGAAGTGGTCCCAAGACTGGAGGACAAATCTTTTGTCACCTAGAAATGGCTCTATACCATCAAGCATGGATCTGATGGAATTTCTCAAAAGTACAAGGAAATTTTTGTTGTTCGAGGCTTCTCTAAAAAATAAGGCATAGATTATGATGATACATTTTCACCTGTGGCCCGCTATACCACCATCCAATCTATTATTGCCCTTGCTGCAACGCAAGGATGGAGTCTACATCAGATGGTTGTGAAGACCGCTTTTCTGCATGGTTCTATAAAGGAAGAGGTGTATGTGGAGCAACCTCTGGGGTTTGAAGTTCGAGATAGAGACACCTATGTATGCAGGTTGAAGAAAGCCCTCTATGGGTTGAAGCAAGCCCCCAGGGATTGGTTGATAGAGCTGGGCTTCACTCGAAGTAATGTTGATCCAAACCTTTGTTTTAAGGTTGATAGAGAAAGGCCTCTCATTATGGTTCTCTATGTGGACAATCTCCTCCTGACAGGTGCTGAACTTCTCATTCATCAGTGTAAGAGGGAGATAGCTTCCGAGCTTGATATGAAAGACCTAGGACTGATGCACTACTTCCTAGGCTTGGAGGTCTGGCAGAGGTCAGGTGAGATTTTCCTTTCTCAAGGAAAATATGTCATGAAGCTGCTGGAGAGATTTGGTATGGTGTAAGTCTGTGTCGACATCGATGGAACTCAACTTGAAGAAGTTGTGTGGAAACACTGTTGGGCTCGTGCTAGAAAATCCTACCAAGTATCGACAACTCGTGGGGGCCCTAATGTTCTTAGTGAACTCCCGTTCAAACTTATTTTTTGTAGTGAGAAATTTGATTCAACATATGGTTGATCCTCATCACATTCATTGGATTGGTGCCAAGAATTTGTTGAGATATATTCAGGGAAAAATTATCCATGGGTTGAGATACACTGCCGGGAGTTTGAGACTCCATGGATATATTGATGCCGATTGGGCTGGCAGTGTGGTGGATCGAAGAGTACATCTGGATGCTGCTTCACCTTGGGTTCTGCTTCGATATCTTGAATGAGCAGGAAGCAAAATTCGGTGGCTTTGAGCACCACTAAGGCCGAATACATTGCAATGAGTATGGCCTTTTGTGAAGCTATTTGGTTGCAAAATATCTTCAGTGAGCTGTTTGGGCATGTGCTAGATACCACTGTTCTCCTTTGTGATAACCAGAGTGGGATTCGTCTTTCTAAGAATCATGTGTTCCATGATCGATCCAAGCATATTGATATCAGGTAGCACTTTATTCAGGATATGGTACATTGAGGTGTCATAAGTCTTGATCATATAGGAACTGATGAGCAGGTCGCAGATATTCTCATGAAGCCCCTAGGGAAGGTAAATCTCCTAACCTTCCGTGAGAAGCTTGGAATCGTGGAAAGACCCTATTCTGAGGGTCCTGATTGAGTTGGACTGTGAGCTCTAGGAGCTTGAGGGGGCTTGGGGATAGCTTCTTGGAAGTATAAGAACATACAGAGCTAGGCTTGCTGAACCTTATTGTGCTTCTACCCCACCGTTATGATATTGAGTTGGTTCACCTCTCTTTGATCTGTGCCTTGCATGCATCCTACCCATGGAGTTTCAGACTCATGGGAAGTACCTCTCTTTTGGCCAATGAGGTGGGAAACATGGATAGAGACCAATATCAAGACTAATGGATGCATCAGAGATTACTGTACTCTCTATGTCTAGGATGGCACGTGTCTAACACCTTGATCCAGGATCAAGTATGATGAGGTTCTTACCTCTAAACTGAATTCAGGTTAGTACACTAAGGTCGAGTTAGTATGAGACTATTTTTTAGTCCAAGAGAGGTTTTTACCTCTAAGCTGACTCCGGGTCAGTTGAGTGTGATGTATTTATGACTCACATTTTTGTTCTATCTGAGAAAGAGTCAACAAATCAAGTTACGACAGGATGACGCACGATGTTTGGTGAAAGTACATGATGGTTGATGCAACCATAAGGCCACAAATACCCAAAGATGTAGGGTTAGCGGAATTAAACCCACATTACCTCCATTAACCTTAAACATTCATCTTTTAATCATATGCACATGGAATCTTAGCAATAAGTGGCTCTCAGGTTTATAACTCATATAACCATATAATAATTATTTTACCTTTATGCATTGGTCGCCCCTTCACATTACCTTATCGCATACAAGGCTGCAAATTTATACAAACCCCGTGAACCTGTGGTTTATGGGCCCACACATGACCTAACCAATCACATCGAATCACACTTCGCAACTTATATAACTTAGCAGATCGCAACCCATAACAAATAAATTTAACAACTAAACAATCCCAATGCCAATGCGAAATCTCTTTGGAATTGCGATGTAATCTCCACCGTTGGTCTATGCCAGATCCAACGGTCCCGCTGTACCGTCTCACATTGCTAGCTCCCATTTGTATTGCATTGCAATCAAAACAACTTACCATGCAATGTTTAAAAAATAAAATCTAAAATCGCCAATGTGAAATATGCGATTGAACTCTCCACCCGACACGTGTCCACTTCGCAATTTTCTCAACTTACCGCATCACAAATTAAATCATTTACCTTGTGATGTCGTTAACAATAAATAATAAAATCGTCGATGTGTGATATGTTCTTGCATTATTTTCCCGACACATGTCCACTTCGCAACTTTTCAAACTTAAATTTGTGATGTAATCTGGTCCGTCCATCTCTCACTTCAATTCTGCGATTTAATCCTCGCCGTTCGATCGCCTCCTTTGAAAATATTTTAAAGGTTTCCTGCCTTAATCAATTTCTCTATTTCTTCGGCTGTCGCCGCTCTACAGCTTCATCTTCTCCATGCTACTCCCTGTGATAGTTCATTCAATGAACTCATGCAACTCCATCTTTCTCCACGGTGTTAAAACCCTCCTAAGATTTATTCTGGTTATCCAATCATTCACAAAATGATTTCGATTGCTGCAACACCTCTGCACACTATTCTCAATCCAAAATTCGTAATTTATTCATCTTCAACCTGCACAACAGTTTTAATTGCACTCATTCTCTCCAATTAGCTTCTCTCACAACCAATTGCTCCAAAACTGGAATCACTTGTGATTCTACTAAGTTCTTCCACTGTAAATCCTTTTCACTCAGAAAGACTTATACACTCATCAAAATTCAAGTAATCAATAATGTATCATACAGAAATCAGATTTCTTCTTTTATGGATCACTCATCACATAAAATAACAATCACACAGTTTGTAATTTATTAACACTCCACACTCCACATAAATTCGAAATTGACTTGTATATTTACAAACAAATAATTACAGTAATGAGACCTTCTCTCAGCCCAATTTTCTTTATCAGTGGTCTTTTCTCATCCCTCTCTCTATATCTAACTATGCCCGTAGGCTTACAATCAAATCCCCTATCTAAGAATCATTCATTGTCCTTTATGCCTTTGAGGCTTACAAATTTATACAAAAGGTTCTGTAACCAATTTTGGTTTAGATCCATAGGTTACTAAACTAAATCCTAAGGATCCTCTCAAATCCATAAAATCATCAACTAATTCCTTAAGTATAGGATTCACAATCCCTTTGAAATCTCAATTATTTCTCATGTTATCCTACATTCGAGAACATTTACAAATATGCCTCACAATATTTAATTAAATCCTATTCTAAATGTCTCATATAAAATCACTCAAAACATTGAAAATTCCATTAATTAAAGACTTTAGAAAACCAACTCCCTTGAAATATAAGACCCCCTAGATTCTACTAATGTACAAAAATTTGGAACCATGATGCTCCTGCATCAATGGTATTGATGGATGGCACTTGTCGACAGATGGAGTTCTCCCTAGTTGAGAGGGAGTGTTAATTTTGGGTAACTGGGTCCAAAATCCATGTTGCACTGCTCATATAATGATGGTCATATTTTTTTTGGATTCCTCTTTCAGAGAGGTGTAATATTGATCTAAAGATCATCTTGTTTGGATGAGCAGAACATTTATTTTGAATTTATTTTCCACATGTGCAAGGTCGACTTGATTTGTAATGTAGGCTCACATGCCTAATAGATGTGTCACACACCCTCATTGATGGATATAAATTGGAGAGACTTGGAGGTCATATTCTCATCAACTCATCACATATTCTCTCATTGTGATCTAGTTGGTTTGATAGCCCTTGGAGGCCTTTTTTCCCCTCACACGTGTGGAGCGAAGCTGTTGTTTTCTGCAGATCTATTTAGGGCTTTTTGCTGCAGTGTTGAACAAAGTTGACCATGGTAAACCCTTGATTGTTTGACCTCAAACATCTGCCAAAATTCCAATTTTGAGAGGTCGTACTGCTGGGCACTAAAATTGAGGAAATCTGAGAAGTTTGACTGAAGCCCTAATCTACAACGTTGACTTTCTGTTACTGTTCTGTGTTGACTTTGGGTTGACCAACGTTGACTTGTGATGAGGTGTCTTTGAGGGTTGTGGGTGTGACACTTGGAGGATTGGCTAACCGAGAAAGACTTTGTTGGCTAAAGCATCCTATTGATTGCTGTAACACAACAATATCTCATATCTTTGTTGGACAAAAGGGATTGTAACTCTGATCTATATTTGGCTTGTCTTCTATTGATATATTATTGTGTTCTATCAACAATTTACTTTCATAGATTGAAGTAAAATTGCATCAAGCATAGAACACCATGGTTATCTAAATTTAACACATCTAAGGCATCACAATCGTATGCCATTGTTCTGGAGTGTTATGGAATTCAAATTTTTCCTAATCTCTCAAGGTATGATATATGGGCACAATCTGTAATCACCTATGGTATGGTTTGCAATGCGTATGTTGTTTCTCCAACAATATATGCATTTCAATATATATATATATGTGTGTGTGTGTGTGTGTGTGTGGAATCATTGGGATCACAGTTAATCTCTATTAAATAAGTATGGCATCTCAATTATGCACATTTCAGTATTTATGATCATGCCACAACTCAACATTATATATGGTCTCTCACAACACAATATTATTTATGCTCATGACCTCACACAATACAGTATTATATATGAGAATTATTGATATTGACACTATATCAGTATAAATTTCATGGTTCAGAAGAAGTTATTCTAAGGCCAGAGGGAGCTAAGAAAAAAATATGTGTTTCTACTCTTTCAGGCACTATTACAAATAGCAGTGATGTCATGTTAGTAGATAGTGTGGCCTCTAGAAACATGACTGGTTTCTGAGAAACTCTCACAGTTTTGATAGAAAATGATTCAACATTATAGGTAGAACTTGGAGACAATTCCAAGTATGCGGTAAAATGAGTTGGATAAGTCACATTTCAACTGGAATTTGGAAACTCTCTACACATGAAAGAAGTTTTATTTGTACCAAGTCTGAAGAAACTTTTTCTTTCTATCTCAGGATTGGAAGATAGATGTTATAAAGTTGCATTCTTCGATGGATAAGTTTGTATATGGCCTGAGAATTCAAGCATAGAATCTGCAAAAGTGACTGGTGTTTAATAAGGAGGACTGTATATATTGATAGGATGACCAACCCAAGCATTGGTCCATGATAGTATCAGTCTATGTGAGATATGGCATTGAATATTTTCTCACCTACACTACAATGCTTTTCCAACATTAAGAAAAATGGTTATAGGTGTTCAAGAACTTCAAATTGAACATGATGGCATCTTCAAGGTTTGTGAACTTGAAAAAAATACCAAAGGATCTTTTCCAAGGAGTGATAGTAGATCCAAGGGGACCTTGGATCTATCAGATTTATATGTATGCAGACCAATGAATGCAACCTCCTTTGGTATCTAATTATACTATGTAACATTCATTGATGGTTTCTCCCAAAATAATTGGATGTACATTATGAAGACCAAGGATGAACGATTCAACAAGTTCCAAGAATTCCAAGCACAAGTAGAGAACTTGACAAGAAGGATAATCAAAGTCTTAAGATCAGATTATGGAGGAGATTACACTTCTACGAACTTCAATGATTTTTTCAAGGAGGTGAGAATGAAAAGGGAGTGGACTGTTCCTTACAATCCTCAAAAAAATGGAGTAGAAAAATGGAAGAGAAGAACGATTTTGGACGCAGTAAAGGTGATGATTCATGATCAATATCTTTCAATTGTCTTTTGGGAAGAAGCCACTAGAATTGTTGTTTATGTTCAAAACTAAAGTCCTCTATGAATATTACAAGACAAGACTCCTAAGGAAGCATTCACCAGAATAAAATATGAAGTTAGTCATTTGAGAATCTTTGGTTGTCTAGTATATGTTCATGTACCCAAGGAGAAGAGAAGTTGGAACCTTCTGGGAAGAAAGGTATCTTTATCGAATACAATGAGACTCAGAAAGCATATTATATCTACATTTTATGTCAAATTGAAGTTAGTCGAGATGTTACTTTTGATGAAAAAGGAGCCTTCAGAAGTCTAGAGTGTCTAACATAGAGATTGATGATGAGGAACAAGAGGTATAGAGTCCCATAATTGTTTTGTTTTTACACCCTTTTGCATCTATGTTTTCCTTCTTTTCTCATCACTATCAACCTAATAAAGGCAACAATAATATGATTTTGAAAAGGTAAAACACTTATTTGTCTGATTTTTCATATTTTCTAATATGCCCTATTGTTTTGTTAAAGATTACATTCAACTACATAATTAACACAATTCCACAACTATTTTACAGATCCGCAGCTACCTCCATTGATAACAGGGTTCTGTTGCACTAGCTCAGCAAATGAGTATATGGGTAGTTAGAGGATGATTCCTTCATGGATATCCTCCTGATTATCCAAGCCAATTCATCAAGGAAATCACATAGTTATGTGGTCAATGGTGGCAGTCAACACGGAGCAGCACTCAGAAACAAAGTTCGAGAAGGTCACGACTTTTTTGATTTGCTTTCCTAATAAAAAATTGATAGGATATCGATAGTTGTTTAAGTTTCTAATTTTTATAAGGATTCTAAAGAGACTTGTAGGCATAGAGCTCGCGTACTATTTAAACGCATTCTATAAAACTATGGAAGCTCTATTTATTCAAGGCACACCATATTTATATTTTTCTGAGTATTTTGTTTAGAATTTTCTCTTAATTCGAAGCTCCTTTTAGTGCATTGATGCGTTGTTAGTTTTAAGGAAACCTACTATGTTGCAGAGGCCCCCTACATGCAGCTCATGTCATTTAATTTCAGTCTTTCGAATTCTTTTCAACCGCATTGTCATTTCATAGTTAGAATTTGATCAATGCTCTTTTTATTTTTTTATTTTCAAGCTCAGTTTAATTAGTTCAATATTTTGTCTTCACTTGTTTTACAGAATCACTTGTATAAATTATATAACATATGCATGTATATATCTAGATTCTCCTGATCTAACAATATTTATCTTCTTGCTAAATACAGAATCCTTCCACTGTTAATCTTTTGCGGAAATATAAAACTCAATTGCAAACACATGAAGCAAGAAAAACAATCGTACATAACACAGTTGTTTAACGGGAAAGCCCGAAGCTAAAAACCCCAACTATCATATTATGTATATCATGGAGATCATGTAACAATCTCATACAAAGCTTAGTACATCAAGTTCTCAGTACAATCAATCGTCACACACTAACAAGAAGAAATATGCAAATCCATGCACTGATTTCTTGCTACCTGATAGCCTACCTCCATTGCGCAATCCTTGCTGAAGAAGACCCCTGAATGAATTCAAATTGGCCTTTCCTTGACTGTGCAATCCTCATTGGCAACTCCAATGTGTGTCAAATGCATTGAATGCATCACTATAGTCACAATGGATAGTCCATCTCACCCTTTCACCTATCTCTCAGGGTCTCCTTTGGGCCCGGCATGCAACATGAATTAGCTGCTTTGTTTTTGTCATGTTGTTAACAGGTTATTGAACTGAATTAATTCACTTAACTCTCACTAGTGTATCTTTTAGTTAGACAAGATACAACTAGCTCAACTGAGTTTAACTTCATTAACTGAGTTAAACTAAATAACAACTCCTGTAACTACTCTTCCAACTCTGTCATAACTTTTCCACTTCAGTTCTAACTGAGTCCTCATGCATGAGCCACCAATAAACCCTAGGAATTGCGTAATTCCTTCAGCCCGTTGATTTGTCAAATCTATTCACTGAAATAAATTTCTCCAAGAGAATAAGGTGATGTTTATTGTCGGATTATTATTAAGAGCTAATAATAATCGACATGCATCTATTTTTAGATTGATGATCTATAAATAGACTTCGCCCAATATTATAAAAACAAAATTTCATCTATTTTTCCAAATTGAAAAACCTTCCAAAAATAGCATGCTGCAACTTTTGAAATATGATCATCATGTCTAAAAATAGACATAGTCTAAAAATAGACTTGCACCTAAAAATAGCCTGCGGGCCCACTTAGTAAGGTGACAGATTTTCACTAAGCTTCATCATCTTGTTGAATCTCAACACTCCCTCTAAACAAGATAGGGATTATCCTTCACCCCGATCTCGCCTCTATGGTCTTCAAATTTGCTCCTACTGAGTGCCTTCGTCAGAATATCTGCATCTTGATCTTCCGTAGGAATGTACTGAAGCAACATGATCTTCCGCTGCACACAATCTATGATATGATGATACCTGATATCAATATGTTTAGATCTATCATGAAACACATGATTAATCGAGAGTTTAATGCAACTCTGATTATCACAATGTATCACTGTAGGATCTAAATGTGAACCGAACAAACATACCAGGATCTTCCTCATCCAGGTAGCCTCACATGCAACTTGACTTGCTACCATGTATTCTGCTTCCGCTGAACTGAGTGCCACAGATCTTTGTTTCTTGCTGTACCAAGAAACTGCTGTAGATCCGATACTAAAAAACCCCTCCTGATGTGCTCTTTCTGTCTGTTGGGCTGCCTGCCCAATCTGCATCCGTGAAGCCATGCAACTTCACTTCATCCGTCTGCCTGTACCATAAGCCATACTCAGATGTGCCCCTAAGATACCTAAGGACATGATTTCCTTCCTTCCAAAAGAGCTTTGTAGGTTTAACCATCGCTTGTGAAAGTTGGTTCATCGCATAACATATGTCCGGTCTTGTATTAACCAAATACATGAGCGAACCAACCAACTGTCGATAAACAGTGGCATCCACTACCTTTTTCGATGTAGCATCCTCTTTCCTCAAATTTCCTATAAGAGGAGTGTCGATAGGCTTGCAGCCTTGCATGTGAAACTTCTCTAGTATCTCCCGGGCATACTTGCCTTGAGACACAAATAGTTCACCTTCCCGTTGCCATATTTCCAATCCAAGGAAATAATGAAGGAGGCCCAAATCCTTCATCTCAAACTCCTTTGCAAGATCTGCCTTGCATGAGTGTATCAACTGCTCATCATTCGTTAGTATTAAATCATCAACATAAAGAAAAATGATTAAAAGCTTACCCTCCACCACAATTTGGTACAGGTTTGCATCCACCTCACTCTTAGTGAAGCCAAGTCCAGTGAAACAGCTATCGATCCGAGTGTACCAAGCATGTGGTGCTTGCTTCAGCCCATACAACGCTCTTTTGAGTCTATACACATGCGACTCACTGCTAAAGATCTCAAATCCTTGAGGCTGATCAATGTACACCTCTTCCCCAATGATCTCATTAAGGAACACAATCTTCACATCCATCTGATGAATGTGCCAACTCATCTGCGCTAGGAGAACAAGGATGGTCCTTATGGAAGAATACCGTGCGGCGGGTGCAAAGGTTTCTTCATAATCAATCCCCTTGATCTGTGAGAAGCCCTGGGCAATAAATCTTGCCTTATACTTCTCGACACTCCCATCATCACCTTGCTTTACCTTGTAGATCCATTTCGAATCTAGCACTGATTTACCCACCGGCCTTGGAAAAATCTCCCAAGCACTGTTTCTGACAATGTAGTCATACTCCTCCATCATGGCATCTACCCATATGGGCTCCTGTGCCGCTTCTTCAAAAGAAGATGGCTCTGTCTTGATACACTTTCTCATAAGAGCCATGTATCCAAGAAATTGGTCAGGTGACTATCTTTGTCTAAGCTATGATGTAGGGACTCCTACATTCTCTACCGCATCAAGCTTCAGTCTCTCAGCTTCTGTGGTACGCCTTTTGCTAGTTCTAATGTTTGGTTCTACATGAGTGTACTTCTCCACTCCATGAATCTCCTCCTGTGGCTAATCCACATCTAGAGGCTCATCTTTGGGAACAAGAAGTTCCTCCTCTGCATGCAAGTGTAGCTCCCTCTCAAGCGACAACTTCATGGCTTTCACCTCATTAAATTTTATATCCCATCGCACCACAGTCATCCAACTATCTGGAAAATACACACGATAATTATGGGGTGTTTCTGTGTACCCCACAAATATCCCAACTTCTGCAGTCAGCTCCAGCTTCTTCCGAGCATCCTTTGTCACATGAATGTAAACAGATGAGCCAAAAATATTCAAATGAGAAATATCAGGCTTCTTACCAATAAAATCTTCTTCAGGTGTACTCATGCCAAGTATTCTATGAGGACAACGATTTTGAACATAAACCGCAGTGTTGCATGCTTCCGCCCACAAGTGCATCAATAGGCCCTGGTCATGTAGCATAGCTCATGCAGCACCCACGATCGTTCTGTTATTCCTCTCCGCGAAGCCATTTTACTGTGGGTTATGAGGTGCTATGAGTTCTCTTCGAATTCCTTCTTTGCTACATAAGTCTTTGAATTCGTTCGAGATATATTCACCACCATTATCACTCCAGAGAGCCTTCACTTGCTTCCCCCACTCCTTCTCCACCAATTCTTTAAACTCACAAAACTTTGAGAATGTTTCGCTCTTATTCTGCATGAAGAAGATCTAGCATCTATGAGAATAGTCATCAAAAAATATAACATCATACCTGTTTTTCTGTTGAAGCATCCGAGAAAGTTCCACACATGTCTGTGTGAATTCTCTCCAGGATCACCGAAGTAGGGTTCTCCTTCTCATGAAAGGTGGTCTTCAAAAACTTACCCATAGTACATCCCTCGCATTGATCTGACTGTGCAAGAGTACCCTTGGGAA
Source organism: Pinus albicaulis (assembly GCA_034641835.2). Taxonomy (NCBI): domain Eukaryota; kingdom Viridiplantae; phylum Streptophyta; class Pinopsida; order Pinales; family Pinaceae; genus Pinus; species Pinus albicaulis. Next base: position 215,139,397 of record CM076578.1, on the reverse strand, counting down.
GTCCAGTAGAAATCTGCTGCAAAATCTTCAAAGTGTCATGGTGAAGATGGCCCAATCTCTTGTGCCATAATTCGCCCTCATCTCGGCTCACCACTTCTTTTGCTTTTCCCATCATTGCAGCACAGCCATCTACCTCCATCTTGTAGAGATTCTTAACTCGAATCCCTATCCTCTTGGTTTGACCTGTTGTTTTATGTTGAAGGAAGGCTTTTCCCTCACTGAAAACAACGTCATAACCTCTGTCTTCCAACATTGCGACCGAGACCAAGTTCTTATTTAGACTTGTAACATGCATAAAATCTTTCAAAAAAAATTGTTTACCTGAATCCCTCTCAAAGGTAATGGTCCCAATGCTAGTCGCATTGTATCGACCATCATCGCCCATCTCTATATGCATTTGGAGATCCTTCTCCTCCAAGTCACTAAACAACTCTTTGTCTCCTGTCATATGGAAAGACGCACCACTATCAAGATACCACACTGATCCCATTGAGCTTGAAACCAAGCATGCGATCAAAGAGAAATCAAGTTAAAATTGCAAGGCTAAGGCCTCACCCACTGCAGCTCCATCAGCCTTCTTGTTCTTCTTCTTTTGTGGGCAGTTAGTGGGGAAATGCCCATGTTCGTGACAGTGAAAAAACTTCACCTTGGACAAATCATGCTTCTTGCCTTTAGCTTTGGATTTTGGATGGGATTTCTTCCCCTTCCCCTTCCTTGATTTGGCATCCAAAGCACAATTCTCTTCATCATAATTCTTTGATGAAAAGCCATCCCTGGTACTTCGCCTTATCTCCTTCTGCACAAGATCCGACCAAAGTCGCTCCCATCTTGGCAGTTTCTCTCGTCCATTGATAGAGTCTTCGTAGCTATGCCAACTCTTCAGAAGCCCAAGGAGAGCCAAGCTCACCAAGTCATCATCATCAACAGTAATTCCCACACTTCCCAGTTCATCCCTATAGTGGACAAAATTCGTGAGATATTTTGGAATACTGTCTCCCTTCTCCATTTTTATTTTTCTAAGCTTATCTTTCAATGACAACTTCCTCTGGTCGCTGTTTCTTTGGAAAAAACTGTCAAAGCCTTCCACATTGCAAATGGAGTGGATTTTCCGTGAAGGTTGGACACAATATGGTCCTTCACACCTTCCAACAGAAATTTTCTTGTCTTTGCTACTTTCTTTTTCCATGCGTCAAGTAATGCAACATCTCTAGAACCTGGCTTAGGAACATCGTTATCGATGAACTCCTTCAGTCCATTATCTTCCAACACCACCTCCATCCTATCCTTCCAGGATATGTAATTTGATCTGCCCTTAAGGGCATACTCCAATCGCAACCCATTGAAAGACATTTCAATGAATACTCAACTGTTGCACCAAGAAATTTCTGTAGCAAATTCGAATTGTCCACCAGCACAAACACAACAATTCTTCACAATTGCAATGTTCAAGAATTAACACTGCTCTGATACCATGTAGAAATTATATAACATATGCATGTATATATCCAGATTCTCCTGATCTAACAATATTTATCTTCTTTCTAAATACATAATCCTTCCACTGTTAATATTTTTCGGAAATATAAAACTCAATTGCAAACACATGAAGCAATAAAAACAATCGTACATAACACAGTTGTTTAACGGGAAAGCCTGAAGCTAAAAACCCCAACTATCATTTTATGTATATCATGTAGATCAAGTAACAATCTCATACAAAGCTTAGTACATCAAGCTCTCAGTACAATCAATCATCACACACTAACAAGAGGAAATCTGCAAATCCATGCACTAATTTCTTGCCACCTGATAGCCTGCCTCCACTGCGCAATCCCTGCTGAAGAAGACCCCTGAATGAATTCAAATTGGCCTTGCCTTGACTGTGCAATCCTCATTGGAAACTCCAATGTCTGTGTGATGCAATCAATGCATCACTATAGCCACTACAGATAGTCCATCTCACCCTTTCACCTATATCTCCACTGGGTCTCCACTGGAACTGACATGCATTGTAGTTAACTTTTGTTTCTGTTCAGTTGTTAGTGAGTTATTAGTTCTGAATTAATTAACTAATTAATTCATTTAACTCTCACTAGTGTATCTTTCAGTTAGAGTAGATACAACTAGCTCAACTGAGTTTAACTTCATTAACTGAGTTAAACTATATAACAACTCCTGTAACTACTCTTCCAACTCTATCATAACTTTGCCACTTCAGTTCTAACTGAGTCCTCATGCATGAGCCACCAATAAACCCTAGGAATTGCATAATTCCTTCAGCCCAGTGATTTGCCAAATATTTTCACTGAAATAAAGTGCTCCAAGAGAATAAGGTGATGTTTATTGTCGGATTATTATTAAGAGCTAATAATAATCGACATGCATCTATTTTTAGATTAACGATCTATAAATAAACTTCGCCCAATATTCTAAAAATAGAATTTCATCTATTTTTCCAACTTGACCAACCATCCACAAATAGCATCTTGCAACTTCTGAAATATGATCATCATGTCTAAAAATAGACATAGTCTAAAAATAGACTTGCACCTAAAAATAGCCTGCGGGCCCACTTAGTGAAGGTGACAGATTTTCACTAAGCTTCATCATCTTGTTGAATCTCAACATCACTATTTTATTCTTTCCATATTTCAGATAGCTCAGTTTATTTCTTTGATTTCGTTTAAATTTTAGGTTAAAATTGCAGTAAATAGAAGCTCTGTATTTCATAGCATTTTGATTTAATCTCAGTTAGTTTTTAAGTTTCATGTTTTCATAAACTAGGACTTGTACAATTCTTTATGCGCTCATAATAAATTTAGATTTATTTCTCTATTTTGATGCAGCATAAAATCCCAAAACAATCTGATTAAAAAAAAAAAGAAATTAATCTAACATATCTTTTGAAAAGAGTTATCTCACAAACCAATTTTTAACGACTCAATTCAATTGAAACTAACTATAGGAATAAAATTTAATGTAGATTATAGATTTCTCTAACAATAACTTTACTCTAAAACTCATTGATCCATAAGAATTCAACACTAATCCAAAAATTCAAAAATTAACAAAAAAAACCAAAATTAAATCATCACTCTAACGAAAAATACTTCTAGCACATATAGTGCACTTGCACTTCATCAATTTAGTCACTCTGGTCGATAATTTATGCTTGCAATTTAAGAACATTAAATTGAATAGAAATTTTGGCACCGTTGTCGGTGAAGTGTAAATAGAATTCTTAGAAATAAAACCATGATATGCATAGGGAGAGAGATTCTAAAGGTAGGTTTATAGGAAGAGGAAGAAGTTTGATTCCCACACCATCACTCACTCCACCCCAACCTCGAAGTTCCACACCACCCACTCAAACTCGACTTCCATAGATTTCCTGAAATCTTAAGATCTGAAATCCAACCCAAGGATTCACCTACTTCATCTACCAAAGCTTTAATTGAAGAAGAAAATACTCCATCCCCAACCAAAGGAGTAATATTCTTATCTTCAACATGAGAACAACTTCTAGGAAAAGAACTAGAAGTTCCCAGTGAAGAGAAAGAACAAGAAACTCACTCAAATTCTCCATTAATAGAGGAACCAGAAGAATTAGAAAACCCTGTTGTAGAACCAGATACTTACATCAGTTCTGAGGAATCCATCATGGTTGAAGAGGGCGAAGGAGAAGTACACAATGTAAATGGTGAACAACCTAGGATTGGAGGAGGAAGAGGAGGAAATAGAGGAGGTGGAAGAGGTAGAGGAGATCCAGAACCTTTTGGATTCCCTATTCTCGATGAGGATACAACATACACAATGAAAAATATCTCACCTTCTATCCTCCCTAATTTTCATGGAATAAGAAGTGAAGATCCAGAAACATTTCTCTTTGAATTTGAAGTATTATGTAGATCATATGATTATCTACATGATGCTCAAAAATTAAAATTGTTCCCTGCTACCTTAAAGGATTCATCATTAAAATGGTTGATGAGTTTAGGGACGAATTCTATAGGAACATGGGCAGAAATGAAAGAAGCATTATTAGAGAAATATAAGGATTAATGTATGCCTCATAGCATGAAATATGAAGTTTTTAAAATGGCACAAAGGGAAGATTACAATCTTGAAGATTTTGTCGAAAGATTTATTTATAATATTAAAAAGGAAAAAATGAATAATTTGGATGAGGAAAATTTGAAATATCTCCTACTCAAATCCATTACAGATGAGTGGATTGATATCCTCAATGTAATAGGAAAATGAGACATTTCTTAGTTACCATTTGTAGAAATTTGTGAGTTATGTTTACATATTTCAACGAATAAATCACGAATCGGGAAAAATCCAAGGGATCCTCTCTTATCAAGAATTAATAAATCTGGAGCTGGGAGAGTTAGTAGGGTATAATTAGGTAATTTTCTTGATAATTTTAAGACAGATATTTTAGGGAGTCTTAGTGAGAAAATTGACACCCTCAAAATACAAAATAATAAAAAAGCTGAAAATGCTGCATTATCTATCTTATGTCCTAGGTGTAGAAGGAAACATGCTTTGAGAGAATGTCCTTTAGACTTAAAAACCATAGAAAATTCCCCTCAAGAAAGTTTGAAAATTAATAAAGGAGTAGAAAAACAAATCATACTACCTGACTATGATATGTTGGATGAATTGAAAAATGTTTATATAAATATTCCTTTATTGCAAGCTATAAAAGAAATACCAATTTTTGCAAAAACAATTAAGGAATTGAGTACTCAAAGATCAGGAAGAAAAAGAAAGGACATAAAAAGAATCCAATTAGTTGGGAGAATTTCAGACATCATGATGGGGAAGGAAACAATGCAGAAATATTTAGACCCGAGAAGCCCCATTGTGAAAATTCACATCAATGGAATTGAAATACCAAACACACTAATTGATTTGGGAGCAACCATAAACATAATGACTAAACAAATTATGGATCAATTGAAACTTCCTAATCTTCAATACACACCAACATTGTTACACTTAGCAGACAGGTTTGTAATCAAACCTGATGGTGTGTTACAATATATTTTTGTATCCTTAGATTCTTGGGAATATCCTATCAATTTTATGGTTTTAACACCCAAGAATAATTTAGGAGGACATCCATTAATTTTAGGAAGACCTTGGTTAGCTACAGTTGATGCTTTCATCAGTTTTAGATCAGGAGATATGTTTATCTCAAATGGCAGTGCTACAAAAAAAATTACATCACATCCACGTGAAAAAAAAAACAATAAATATAGAAAGTGAAGAATGGATAGACGATGATAATGATATAAAACCTATTTTTACTATTTTACAAACAAATGAGGAGGACACAATTTTAAATTCAATAGAAAATAATGAACCCTCCTTATATCATGGCAATAGTAAAACTTTTCAAGAACAATGTAATATCAAATATCTATCATCTAAACAAATGTCTTTACATTTTATGGAAAAAATTGGAATTTTTTCGAAAAAAATATTTCTAGGAAAAAAATTGAATATTAATGAAAATCTGGAAGAATTACAAAAAAATCAACTAGTAGAGACTTTTCAAAAACACTATTCTGCTTATGCATGGGAATATATGGACATGAAAGGAATTAATCCCAAAAATTGCATGCATCATATCTATATTGAAGAGAATGCTAGACTAGTTAGACAACCCCAAAGAAGAATGAACCCAAACTTGAAATAAATTGTTAAGGAAGAGCTACAGAAACTATTGAATGTAAATTTTATCAATCCAATATCAAACAGTCAATGGGTTTCACCCCTAGTGATCGTTCTTAATAAAAATAGAAAATTGAGGGTATGTATCGATTACAGGGAATTGAATAAAGCAACATTAAAGGACCACTTTCCACTTTCTTTCATAGATCAAGTCTTAGACACATTAGCAGGGAAAAATTATTTTTCATTTCTGGATGGTTTTAGTGGGTATAGTAAAATTCAGGTAGCACCTGAAGATCAAGACAAAACCACATTTACCTGTCCATGGGGAGCTTATGCTTACTGATTACTTCCTTTTGGATTGTGCAATGCTCCAACAACACGCCAAAGAGCAGTTCTCAAATTTTTCTCTAATATTATTCATGAATATGTGGAAGTGTATATGGATGATTTCACAGTTTATGATAACTATTTTGAAGAGGCATTAGAAAATTTAGAAAAAATTCTAATACGATGCAAAGAATAAAATCTTTCATTAATTCATGAAAAATGTTTTATGATGTTTACTGAGGGAATCATTTTAGGTCACCACATTTCAGGAAATGGGATAAAGGTAGACTCATTTAAATTAGATGTTATTTCCAAATTATCGGTGCCAAATTGTCAACGAGATGTTAGGAGTTTTCTTGGTTTTACTGGGTACTATAGAAGATTCATAGAAAAATTCACAAAAATATCATCTCCACTCTTCAAATTACTTACCAAAGGTTGTGAATTTAGTTGGGACTCTAATAGTCAAAATGCCTTTGAAACTTTGAAAAATAAAGTCTCTGAAGCACCTATTTTGAAAGGACCTAATTGGAAATTTCCTTTCCACATATCCATTGATGCTTCAAATACAACCTTAGGGGTCGTGTTAGGATAGAAATATATTACTCCTTATATGCCATTTATTATACCAGTATCCAACCACTACTACATTTGGCGGAAATTCCGACACTTGTTTCCGACGCTTTTGACCAAATGTCGGAAATTTTCCCAAATTTTTTCCATCCCGCCCGAAACCGTCGCTATACCGACGTCTATAGAAAAGTGTCGCAATACCGACACTTAAACTAGTGTCGCAATTACGACGTTTAAAGGAAGACGTCGCAATTGCGACACCATGGCCCAAAGCGTTGCTATTGAGACGACTCTAAACGTCGCAACTGCGACACAATATCTAGGTGTCGCCATTGCGACGTTTGGAGGCACCGTCCTAATAGCGACGCCTTTTCCGTCGTCGGTATAGCGACAGTTATTTTCACGCTACATAAAAATACCAAACTTATATGGGCCCTACATAAAAATTCGAAACTTATATGCGCGCTACATAAAAATGTTTCGTATTTGTCTCAATAGCTACGTTTGATATCACGCGCGCATTCGCTCTCTGTTCTTGCAGAACAGCATTTGCCCTCAGCATTCGCGCTCAGCTCTTGCAGAACAGCATTTGCCCTCAGCATTCGCCCTCAGCGTTCGCCCTCAGCTCTTGCAGAACAGCATTCGCCCTCAGCTCTTGCAAAATGGTAAGTTCTTACTGCAGGCCCTTCCTCCTATAGTAGGGTTGACTCTATTTGGGTTTTTTTGGTCAATTCCATTGGATTGTGTTAGGCTGTAGGGTTCTCTGTAGATGTCAAGAGTCGAGATTCAATACCCTCTATTATCTTCATCACCCAATACAAGATTTAAATTTTTCCCAAAGAAACGCTTATTAATTTGGCAGCCATTATTTCTCCTTGCTTTAAAAACCCTCCATTTAAATGAAAACAAGCATTGCATTTCAACTACAAAAATCTATTAGTGTTCAAATATTACATCATGTGCTACATTAACGTACGATATCACTGTGACGCATTCGCCCTGCGCTCTTGCGGAACAACACCGCCTACGACGTCGCCCTCGGCTCTTCTGAAAACAGCCACTTTCTGACGTCGCCGCCCAGGCCTCTTTCCCGGGCTGCGTCGCCCCCCTCGACGTCGCCCCCGACTCTTGCAGAACAACATCGCCCTCAGCCCCTGGATTCGCCCTCGGCTCTCTGCTCTTTCGAAGACGACGTCTTCACCGTGGCAGCCCTCGGCTCTTGCGGAAACGACCTTTACCCCTTCAGCGTTCGCCCTCAGCTCTTGCGGAACAACATTCGCCCTCAGCTCTTGCAAAATGGTAAGTTCTTACTGCAGGCCCTTCCTCCTATAGTAGGGTTGACTCTATTTGGGTTTTTTTGGTCAATTCCATTTTCCCTCAGCATTCGCGCTCAGCTGTTGCAGAACAGCATTTGCCCTCAGCATTCGCCCTCAGCGTTCGCCCTCAGCTCTTGCAGAACAGCATTCGCCCTCAGCTCTTGCAAAATGGTAAGTTCTTACTACAGGCCCTTCCTCCTATAGTAGGGTTGACTCTATTTGGGTTTTTTGGTCAATTCCATTGGATTGTGTTAGGCTGTAGGGTTCTCTGTAGATGTCAAGAGTCAAGATTCAATACCCTCTATTATCTTCATCACCCAATAGAAGATTTAAATTTTTCCCAAAGAAACGCTTATTAATTTGGCGGCCATTATTTCTCCTTGCTTTAAAAACCCTACATTTAAATGAAAACAAGCATTGCTTTTCAACTACAAAAATCTATTAGAGTTCAAATGTACATGTGTGCTACATTAGCGTCTGATATCACGTGCGCATTCGCCCTCCGCTCTTGCAGAACACCATTCGCCCTCAGCATTCGCCCTCAGCTCTTGGGCTTGACGTCGCCTTCGACGTCGCCTTGAGCTCTTGCGGAGCAACATTCGCCCTCGACGTGGCCACGAGCTCTTGCGGAGACGACGTCGCCACGGATTCGCCCTCGGCTCTTTCGAACGACGTGCCCTGCATTCGCCCTCGACTCTTGCGGAAACGGTGACCTTTGCCCTCGGCATTCGCCCTCAGCGTTCGCCCTCAGCTCTTGCAGAACAGCATTCGCCCTCAGCTCTTGCAAAATGGTAAGTTCTTACTGCAGGCCCTTCCTCCTATAGTAGGGTTGACTCTATTTGGGTTTTTTTGGTCAATTCCATTGGATTGTGTTAGGATGTAGGGTTCTCTAGATGTCAAGAATCAAGATTCAATACCCTCTATTATCTTCATCACCCAATACAAGATTTAAATTTTTCCCAAAGAAACGCTTATTAATTTGGCGGCCATTATTTCTCCCTGCTTTAAAAACCCTACATTTAAATGAAAACAAGCATTGCATTTCAACTACAAAAATCTATTAGTGTTCAAATGTACATGTGTGCATCACTTGTGTAGGGTATTCCTTTTCCACTTTCACATTATCCAAGAATGTGTGCAGTATAGTTCATATTTTTTGTGATTTAGATTGCCTTGAAAAAGGAAAGGTAGATTATTTCCCATGGAAAAAGAAGGTTTTCCCTTTTTATAGGTTGTTTGGACTTACGTGGAAAAATTTATGGTATGCCTTTCATATTATGTAGTTTAAATTTGAATTAACAGATTATTCTACATGAAAATATAATTACCTGTGTGATGTCCTTCATCACTAATTAAAATTATAGGGTTTCAATTTCCTAGACTCTAACTCATCTGATGCTAAATTATAGGTTCTCATTGGTGGATCACTCTTCCATTGATTTCCTTTCCCTCTAGATCTTGTCATACTTTAAAAGTCATCAATGATACATATATTATTTCAGGTATCCCAAAAGGCTTTATAGTAGAACATATTGTGAAGTTTTTTTGACACTTGAGGATTCTTTTTAGCACTGCAACGTGGTCTATGCTATCGAGTTATATATCAAGCAACTTGTCCTTAATAACCACACTATGAGGTAGGTTCAACCAGTTTGAACTTGTTGGGATGTAGCATATGAAGTTGTGTGATGAGTCCATATCACAGGTCTATTATGGTGAAAAAAGTGAAGACATGTAATGATAGTTATTATGTTAACATTACTAGAAACATTTTCGAAATTATCCATGCTATCAAGATGTCAAAATTCCAGGCATTAGGTGTCAATACTCGTAGCTAATAGATAATAATAATAATATAAAAAAATCACAACTTTATTCTTGAAATATGATTGTTACACATTGGTAACCTAGTTCATGAGTTACTATCACCCAAAGACTGCAGATCAAACTTAAAATATAAATTAAACCAACATGAGAATCCAACTAAGGGTTTCTCGACAAAATCATGCCATAACTTGGCATTTTGAAACCCAAATTTGAATCCATCATAAGTAATACAATGCAAACTTAGATGGATTTTCAATGCATGTTTGCATGCTACACTTATTCTCTGTCTAGATATCATTTTTTAAATGGAACCATTAGTCAAGCCCACAGTCCTTTTTATGTGAAAAATTTCAGCTCTATTTGAGCTCTTTTTTGCTCCACCACCTCCATAAACCAGTGTTACACGGGGTCTCGCCCCCCCACCTGGGGGTCTAGATTCCTCGCCCCCTCGCGCTCCGGGGTCTTGGGGACTTCTAGGGGATGTTTCCCTCACGCCCCCTCACGTCCCCTCACCGCCCCTTTTAGTTTATGGTTTCGTGTTAAAAGTTGATGTGCCACTTAGCATATTTGAGAATCCAAGTGATTCTGATTCGGATGGTGACATGGTTGATCTTGATATATTCATGCAGAAGTTGGATGCAGAGACTAGTGGGGCATTAACTTGAGCATTTATGCTCATTTATCAGTATGATGATATCATTTGATATTCATATGTTATGTTTTATGTTTTATGTTTCAGACATAACTTATTTGCGTTTAAGTTTTATGTTTCGGACTTGAGTTGTAAACTTCAGTTTAAACTCTATTTTGAATCTTGATATAATATGTCATATGATATCTTAAACTTTATTTTCATTGTACATTGTTAGTAGTTACATTAATGATTATATAGTTACAAACTTACAAAATTACATGCATGATTGTATGATATATGTTTTAACTTTTAACTTTTAAATTTGTTTCAATTATATGATTCATCATTCATCGATTTGTAATTTTATCATTTATGATTTATCTTTCATGATGCAAGTGTATGATGACTGTATATACATTCCTTGCAAAATTATAGTTACATTTTAAATATTAAATTTTATAATTTTTATGACCCCGACGTCCCCCCACGTTTCCTGAAAATTGGTAGGGAGCTTTTGCATAGGCCGCTCCTGCGCTCCCTCGTCCCCTTGCTCCCACCTCCAGGGGACTTGGTGGAACATTGCCATAAAAATATGCAAACATATATCATGATCTTGGAATTCCATTACATATGTATGTGCCAATGTTCCATAATCTTGCCCCATCATCAATTTAAGAAATTTCCATTGAATATCAAATTATGGAGGGGGGGAACTTTTTGCTGCAACATTTGGCTCAAAATCGGGGACCATCTTCGTATGAGGTGAATGAGAACTATAGATATTTGAAGAAGTAGATTAGTGCCTTTTCCTCTGGCCGTGGAGTCATATACAGTAATCCATCACAAAAATTTGTCTTTGTTCATTCTCACCTTGAAAGTTGCAAAAAATCATGCCCTAATTGAAACGACACTAAATTTGAAAGATATAATAAAAATGCAAGCTAGAAGTGCCCTATTAATACAAAGGGAAAACCTTCCTACCTACCCTAGCTGAGATAAATTTTGATTGAATAGGAAACATGATATTTCCTATGGAGTTGATCCAACAACTTGTTAAATGTATGGGACTAAATCATGCATTTGATTTCCGGGGAAACATGCGCATGAAGAGAAAAAGTGCAGAATTAATGGAAAATCCATACATGCCACTTATAAAAACTACACCGAAAGGTCAAAAAATACTTAAGGCCTTAACTTAATTTGAATCCAAAAATGACAAAACAAGATTAGTGAAAACACGAGAGTGGTGTGGGTGAACAACATCAAAAAAAAGTGAGGATACCTTTCCCCAAGATGCCTTTGTCACCGTTGTATGAAAACATGTTTTCCTTTCCCTTTATACATGCAAGTGAATGCATTATAGGTATGGTGTTTTCCCGAATAGGAGAAGCCTACTTAAATATATCATTCGTGGATTGAATGTTTGGGTGCCTTAATGTGCAATGACATGTTTCCAGGACTGAATTCAATGCAAGGCATATTTGAAACTCTAACTCTGTCTTCTGGTGTCTTATTAGAAATTATTTCGGTTTTCATTTTGTGTTTTCAAGTTAGATATTGTTTTCAAGTTTTTACATTTATAATTTTATTGCAATGTGGCAGACTGATCAGAGCAGTGCAGGAACAACCCCGAGACGGGATGATCGTGGAAAGAGGCCAGCGGAAGAACATGTAAAGTGCCAGCATTTCTCTATCTTTAGGTATTTTAGTTATTTACATAATTGAAATAATATTAATTTTGTTCAAATATGCAGACACCTAGCCATGGTACGCCTGATGATTCCCTCTTTGAGGAAGAGCTTTTTTCATCCCTATCTCCAGTGTTGTTGTTGCAAAAAAAAGGCACGAGATGCAACGTCGGAATTTAATGCTTTGATAGATGCGCCTCAAACACCTGAAACAGAAGAGAGGATACAACATCTTATGAGGCAGCTAAATAGATATCAGGTAATAATAAAAAGTCAAAAAGGATATTTTTTTTGTTCTGCATGAGATGAATTGTGATAGTTTGATTTTTAATTTTTACATTGACTAAACTAACAAAAAGTTCTTTTGTATGTAGCGTCTTCTGGCATTTGCTGAACCCGGTGTTGGTGGTAGTGGGACACAAGGGCAAGAGATTACCGAACAACCCTCTCGTACACCTTCTACTCCTTTAGGTGCTAGCCAAGAAACACACCCTGCCCAAGCTGACACCCAGCCAACTGCTGAACGTGTTGGCAATGATGAGGCTGATATGGCCAACTACATTATTGCGTTTCCTGGAGCTACACGTGTCAGCTCCACGGGGACCATTAATGGCACGTTTTTGGTGAACGATGAAGGTGTCCCTATAAAGCATGTACAACTCCCAGGTAAATTTTAATATTTTAACTATTTCATGTACTTTATCTAAAACATATTTATCATGATTTTTATTTTTAAATTAATGATAATATCTTCTTTTTCTTTTGGTTTTATTATGTGTAGGAAACAATGAGTTCTACAGGATTCTGGAGAGCCATGCGTTGGTAATTTTTGGCCCAACCATACGTACAGGGTGGAATTCCCAGAATTCCAACCTGAAAAAAGAACTTCTAGATTATCTAGAAGCCCTTTTGGGGTCGGCACATTTGACAGAAAAGCGGTGGCTCAGGTAGCCGGCAAATATTTGAAATATACCAGGGACACCTATAGGACGCAATTGCAATTTAACCCTAGATATGAGCGTCCTCTCGCAGTTTCAGAGAGTGAGTGGAGAGTACTCATCCATGACGGAAAAGAGAAAAGGGCAAAGAAAGATGGAAAAATGCCAATTGGACCCGCAAGGTAAATTACAACTTTAATTCAATAGCTTTAATTTTCTTTATGTCTAAAATAAAAGTGTGCTACGCCATATCTGACTTCAATCTTTTGATGCTAGGTTGCCTGACACCTCAAAGGCAACCAAAGCTAGGATAGAGAAAAAGGGCCATCACAAGCTCGGCCAGGGTGGCTACTTGAAATTAGCTGCAAGAATTGTAATTAAGTAGCTAAACATCTTATAATTAATTGTATCGCCTTCCAAAGTTTTTGTAATCCTATCGGATATGATTAAAAATACACAATCATATATAATGTAGGGTGATGACTTCGGAACAATAACTACAGAGGAAGATAAAAATATCGCTTTCCGTTTTGGCTATCAAGCTGTAGTTGAACGTCGCAGAAGCTTGGGGCAGGTCCCAAGATCTACAATGCCCGATAAGGTAAAACATTAACCTTTCAATATTTTTGTTTTCGTCCATAAATTTAATGTCTAACAACTTTGTTTAAATCAGGGGAGCAACACTACCGACGAGGTAAATAACCCAGTTTTAGAGCCAGATGTAGATGATCCTCTCGTGCAACCTGATCATTGTGGTGGGGACCAGGCCGACAATGCTGCTATCAGTGAGGGCCGTGACGGTAATTAATTTCCACTTATAATTTTTTCTAATTATACCTTGATGGTTGTCCTTATAACGTTTTTTGTTTAAATGACGGAGAATGTTTCCCTTGAGGATCTTACCACCAGAGAGGAAGACAGGGCAACAGTCCCAACGGCGACAACTGGTGCACCAGGTAAATAATCTCATTGCAATTTTTTTTATTAATATTACCGAACTAGTTCAATGATATTTAAAAACTGATAATTAAAATTTAATTATTATCTGGTTTTGGAGGCGATGCCCCGTCACTGGATGAGACCAGACATCGTGACAATGCAACTAGGTCAGCGGCGACAACTGGTGCACCAGGTAAATAATCTCATTGCAATTTTTTTTATTAATATTACCGAACTAGTTCAATGATATTTAAAAACTGACAATTTAAATTTAATATTATCTGTTTTTGTAGGCGATGCCCCGTCACTGGATGAGCCCAGACATCGTGAATACGCAACTAGGTCAGCAGTGCGGGTTGAAAGGCACGAAACAGGAGCAGAGCACGATGATATTGATGATGTAATTAGGAGCTTTAAAAATAGGAAGAAGAAAAAAGAAAATTTGACAATGTAAAATATTGTATTATTATAAGACAAACGTTACCATACTTGGAACATTTTTTTGCGTTATATAAAAAACTCATTTATCATACTATTTTTATGTTAAGCATTAATTGCAATGTTTCCTTGCGTACTTTTTGTTGAATTGTTTTTTTACTAGTTATTGAATATTTTTTTTTATGCTCATGAAAGTAAAAAATGAAATATAGATTGGGTATTGGGGAATTGAGAGTGATGTGAGGGGGGGGGGGGAGGGGCCATAAGAGCTTCCACCTTCACGTGGTTGGCCTTGTTTAGTAGAGAATAATTTATTGGAGCGATTTAATCTTGGAGCAAACCTCCCTTGATCCAGCGTAGCAACAAAAAAGTCAATGTTGACTTAGTTGCTACTCTTTCAGATCGTGGGAGGCTTGTTCCAAGTTCATGCGACTCCAATAAATTTTTCTTGAAACGAAGAGGAGCTTATTCAGGTATGTTTTGACATTTTCAACATATGTTCTAACATTATCATAAGAATGCATCTTAGAGTAAAAAATACTACATCAATTACTTGTATTTATTGTATAGATAATGATGGATTTTGATTGACTTGGCGGTGCAGGTACAAATCCTCTTGCATCATGAGCAATACAACTTGTCAACCAGGGTCATGTCCAGGATATTTTTGCTTGTGCGCTTGACCAGGTTCGTAATGTCACATTTTGTAAGTTCCTTTACGGTTCATAATTCAATATTAAGCTTGTTCATGATTATTATCTAGGTTTTTTGTATGTGTTTTTTCATCTATTTGATTGTAAGCAACTCTGCATGTTTCCTGTTGTTCACTATGATTTCTCCCATTACCACTCCCAGGATGAATCCGATTTTATTGTTACATAGGTTACTTTATTGTTACTATGATTTCTCCATTTACGATTTCATAGGTTACATCATGTAAAGTTGTCAATCTCGGGTTGGTGATGAGATTTAGTTCTCCAGATTTGGGGCTTTTCTGATATTTTCTCCCTCATGTCATTCCTGCATCACCTCGTTGTTTGAGCATGCCAATTGTCTACCACTTGTACCAATTGGCACATGTCACTCTCTGAGTGGTGCCACATTTCACCTATTTTCGGTGAGAGTTTAGGGTTTCTCTAATATAGCTTCAGAAATCCGATTGAGTGCCTGCTTGAATATTGTCACATAATACTTATGGTTTGGATTGATGAGCATGTTCTGAATGGTTGGTTGATTCATAAGAACCACCCATAAATCTCCCCTCCTCTAACACAGAGAAAATAAAAATTTCTTTGACAGGAGACAGAGTTTCAATACTTTGAAAACAAACTTCTATTCCCTTCAATAACTCAAAAAAAAACTATTACACTACTTCCTCACTGAGAGGGATTACAAAATTATGATTGCTACAAAACGTAGTGCATAAAACCAACTCACTGTCTGTTCAAAACAAACATACTCTGTCTCTAAAACACTCTGCTGTGTTTTTCCCTTTCGCACTGCTGTGCATACACACTTAAAAAGTTACACTCAGTTTTTCACTTTTTACACATTGCTATGTAATAAAAAATTTACGTACTGTCTATAAAAAAAACTACCAAGCTTTTTCGACCTTTTTATTTTTATATGCCGGAACATATAAAACATATTATAATAAACCCTCTTTTAAAAAAAATAAAATTAAAACTAAATTCTATGGCCCACCTTTCATTTCGCATATGATATATATATAACATATATATATATTAAACTATCAAAACATTAAAGAACCCTTTCCGTCGGACTTCAAAAGTCTAAATAGATTGAATTTCAAACCAAATTCGCGTTCCAAAATGGGATGCTGACGTCTGCCTAATTTTAACTCGAATTCTCAATCCAATGTGCCCTATAAAAAATTCGGGTCCGGTTTTCAGGTTTTCAAATTCCCTTGAATTTCATGCGATCCAATATTAATGCTCCACGTGTCCTCCTTTTGAATTTACAAAACTGTCGGGTAAATTTCTGTTTGTTTAATTTCTGGTCGGTGAATTGCGTTAATGCTGGCTGTTGTGTTTAAATACAATCCTATACAGAAATATGGTTGTGGCCGTCTACAAAAAAAACTTGCAGGAATTTTAAATGTTGAATTAAATTTCTGGATGGCATGCAAGCAACCTCCAAAAAAAAATGTTGCTGCTGCATCCGTCCTTCTGCTGCAGCAGTTGAAGTTAAAATTCAACAGCACAAGGTTTAATAAGTGAGGGTGTAAAGGTAACTTTTTGTCGATAGTACTGGATTAAGATCATCTATTCATTTTTGTAGGGTCTTATGGTGTTTGGTTTTTTAGTTTTGGGTTGGGCTTATTGAGTCTAAGATAGTTTTTGAGTGAAAAAATTGCTATCGAGTATTAAAAAATTTTGGTTCTTTTGTCAAAATTTATGAGCTTGTTAGGAAATACAAAACTGACAATGGTTGTATCTTAAATTTGTGGAAAATAATTTGAAATGAAAACTTTTTGTTTAGGTTGTTGCAGCAGGTGCAAACCCCGTTCAAATTACTAGGGGCATTGACAAGACAATAAAGGCCCTTGTTTCGGAACTCAAAATTTTGTCAAGGAGGTAAACGCTTGCCTTTTGAGTAGGCTGGTTTTCCTTTTTGCTGATGGTTTGGTGTATCTAATTGAATTAGTTGCCTAAGGTATTTTTGGTTGCAAACTCCTTTTCATTTTTCATAGAGTATTGGCCTTGTGGAATACATTTGATTGTGTGGTCTTGTTAGATCTACAACATTTGTAGTTGTTTAGTCTTATGGCCGAGGTGCACTTTTATTATGGAAATAGTTGATGCAATATTGTCATTTAATCCTTACTGCAGGGTAGCATGTTGAGAAGTTTTTGTGAAACATTTGGTATTCAAAATGACACTTGATCCTATACAGCATCATGCACTTGACTTCAAAATTTATATTCAAAGTGTGCCAGACAATTCTTGCAAAATTTTAAATATTTAGGTTGTTTTAAACCATTATCTTTTTCATGTATTGGATGCTGAAAATGTGAAAAAGACTTTGGTATGAAACCAACTGGTGAATAATTTCCAGCACAACAACCACTTCCAAGACATGATTTAGAAGTAGAACAAATGTGCTTATGAAGCATAGAAAGATATCCTTGATGCATTATCAATGTTTGGCTAGGGTTATTTTTGGAGAAAATAACTCCTTATTCCTAGAATAGTGATCTTCAATACAAGTAAATGCCAAAGAAGAGAGATCATCGTGTGACGCAACAAAACTGAAATTGGACCCCCAAGGAGAGCTGGTGTGTCTACAATCGCTCTGTCAGCATTTTCCCTTGGTGTACCCGTTCTTTTCCTCCAGCCTGAGTCTTAATTGACTTCTTCTTTCTTCGGGTTTATTTATCAAATTCGTAGAATTTGATAAATAAATACTATCCACAATGGTTGGACTTTAATTTATATTTCCGACTTTATATTATCTCCAATCCTTATAACCAATGTTTAACTTTCAACACTTTGTATTTATACTCCACGTTTCTTTTTAAATAAATAACTTGTAGTGAACTTTTGGCTCTATATTTCACCACCCAGCCTTACAACAATCACCCTCCAGACTTATGCTAATTATCCGCCAATCGTTTAATTAAAAAATTTCATTATACTCCGGCCCCACCTATATATATCAATAACCAATCAAACACTCATATCGTACCTGGCTATCCTCCGCACACCTTAGTTAACCTCCGGGCAAGTTCAATGTGCGACCACCGTCCGATGGCCCTTCTCCAAATCAACGACTCTTGGCAATTTCGCTCGGCTTCCAACGTCGGGCTTTAACGTGTGATGGCGTGGGTTAAACGGTTGTTTTCCGGGGTCACTTCGCCACGTGTCGCATTCCCTATGGAATCGCTCGCGAATAGGAAATACCGCCTACTCCGCAAAAGCGGTGTGATATGGGAAACCCGCTTTTGTGATTCCGCTCGTGGTTTTGGTAGAGGGCTTGACCACGGGTGCATGTCTGGTTCCGCTATCCTTTTGTTTGTTAACTCATGTCCAATCCTCGGGTCAGGTTCCGAAAGCACAACAATTTTGTCTCTTTATTAAGCGGATTTTAATATGTGTATTATCAAAGAAAACCAACACAAATTTTATAAGAAAATTGTTCAAAAGTCGAGCCCGCCGGACTTCAAATGGCGATAAACCATAATTCAAACCAAATTCGCGTTCCAAAATAGCACTAACGACGTCGGCCAATTTTGTGACGCGAATTTCTTATCCGTCGCCCTAATATTTTACGGGTCCGGATTTCCACTGCGCGAGCGGCCCAAACAAAGATCCGCTCCAATCAATTTTTGCCACGTGTCCTCAATAAAAACTTGCCCTGCTCCCGGCTGCGGGTGCATTCGATTGCGTTTAAGGTGATGGGACATGGATATGGCGATTTCATATCATTCGCATTAACATTTAACGCTGTTCAATTAAGTTTTCACATCAAATCTACATTAATTAATTTTTAACACTGTTCAAGATCAGACCTCCACTCCTCTGAGCGATTCCGCACGCTCCAATTTGATCCGGCCTTCGGCTCTCATTATTAATGATCAGAGATTCATTATGACGGTCGTCCTTTGATTGCATTGCAGACGGGTCGACATAAAAAATGGCGTTTAGCCATGGTTTTTCAGACAAGCCGGTTGCTGGATTACACTGTCTGGTAACTGTGACGATAAGGAGAAGTGGCCGGCGGAACTTCTGCCTAGACTTTGCTGCATATTTCCATTTCTCTCGGTTACTGTCTGCATCTCACTCTTCTGTTAATTGGAATTCGCTTCTTAGGTCTCTTGTGCCTTTGCGCACGAGATTGCACCCATGCCTCGCGTAGATCGGAAGGATGCGTTGCCGCAGGGGGAGCACTAGAGGTCAATCCCGGCGCGCTCCCTCCAGCACCTCAACAGAGATGACTTCCGGCCAGTCCAGTGATTATTACTTGGGTCGATATCCAAATACTAGGAGTGGGCGGGGTCGGCTTGTAGCATCTGGCCACCGTATGGATTCCCCTGCTCCTGGCTTCCCCACCGCTAGTTCACCTTCTCCCACGACGCGCACTGCGCAATTTTCCTTTGATTGCACTCTCAACCGCCCGCGAATCACAGCTGTAGTCACTGTGGTCTTCCGTGAGGAGGCCCAAACGGAGGAAGAATGCACCCGTCCGGCGGGTCTGAGCTCGGAAAAAGCCGGCCAGCATTCGGGCCTTCAGGAGGGGAGCCGAATCGTGGAGGAAC